>JAFEMH010001707.1:160000-431339 GCA_022495995.1 Adenophora triphylla var. japonica | reverse complement strand
CAAAATTACAAGGTATATAAATGCAGACCCCTTTGCCCTTCCCATCATTAGCAGATAGATATATGTAAGTTTATGTGTAATAACTAGCCTCCAAAAGCTTCTACAGATTCAATTTTTTTTCTTGATTCTTAGTTCCTTCAGTTTGTTTTCCCTTTGGCTGCAGTCTTTTAGAAAAAAATTGGAACCCGCAGATCCAGAAGCTTAAAGAACCTGTCATAGATATTAAATTACCCATGCCATTGGCGGGGCGTTAAGTACTCAATTTTACAAGACATGATACTTCTTCTCTGTGGTTTTTATGCCAGCAGGTACAACTATCACTGCTCCTTCAGCGAATATAAATCGCCATCTCTAGTAATATGATTCGAAAGATGTTTTTCTTGTTTAGGAGGCATCCTTGTTGAACATAACAGATCAAGCGTGTGCCCTCTTTATCCCTAGTGAGGTATGTCTGTGCTTTCTGGCTTGTAATGAGAATATAGGTGCTCCTTGCTCTTATGATGTATCACCTGACTGTTTTAGATCACATTCTACACATGGTCTTGCATTTAAAGAATATCCGCTATTAACGTGGTGTCCTGTGGTTATTGATAAAATGGAAGCTGGATATTCCAAATTCTCAGTAAAGTTTTTTGGCTGATGGTGTTTGCCTGCGAGATAGGTTGCTCTATTGGAGTGGACAGATGACCTGGAATCACGTTCCTTATTGAAGGGTTATAGTGATTCATTCACGAAAACTACCGAATGAGGTGCAGAAATTACTTGAAGAGCTGGTTCAGTCCATGGAGGAAGCCCTTACTGCGAAAGATGCTTAACATTGGACATAACAATTTTGCATCAAGAGTTTCAATAATGCATTGTACCTTAAATGTGTAATAGTTGCAGATAAATACTGTCAAAGATAGTTGAAGTTCTATACTTTAAAGTGACAATTTACGAAAATCTGGAAAAGGTTGTGTGTTGAATTCCATATCTATATGGGTTTTCTGAAATAAATACGCACTTGCAAATCTCTCTTCTAAAAAAAGAAAAAAGTTCTTCCTTGAGCTTACCCAGAACTGCAGCAATTTTTCTGGTGAGCCCGTGTTTGCTTGCTGGACATCTGTTTTATACTACAAGCATCGTCTCTCATTTGGACAACACAAAGCCTAATACTATGCTTTGGTCTGCATCCGTTTAACTTGTGTGATATAAAGCTCTTCATCCTTTCATTGTTGAGAGTTCAATTTCCCACAGATGTGCAAATGAATCAATTAAGAATAGTGTATAATAAGGATCAGCGTGAAGGAAAAGGAAAATGTAATGTGAAGCAAAGTGAAAAAAATTTCAAGATATTCTTAAATATGTTATCATTGTGATTAGCAAAACTTTACAACACTGGCTTCTTTCTTGTCTAGTAGAAAAGCTGGCCCACCTGGAAATTATGAGAAGGCGAGGATGGGGGATTGGCTCATACAGAGACTCTTGTTCCATTCTCATGTTTGCTTAGGCTACAACTTGAAGGATCTGGTGAGTGCTTGTGCCTTGTATGCTTTGGCTACAACTTGAAGGACTTGGGAAATTTAATACAATTATTTAGGTGTTTATTTTGTTTTCATTTCCTTGTCATTTTCCCACTACTTTAACTGAGATTCTTCATCTGTCTTCTGAGTTTGTCTCATTTGGTAATCATCTCAGAGTTTGAATTAATACAACAAGAACAGCCCTTGCCACATCCTCCAAAGCCTCCCCAGGGAAGAAAGTGGAAGGGAAACATAGTGGCTCCTTTTGCTGGGAACAACATTTTGGTTTTACACAGTTGTGATGTCCTCAAGCAACTCAAGCAAATACTCTTTGTGCAAGTACTACATAATGAAGCATCCCGTCCCCATGCCTGTGAGTTTTCTCTTGACCCTTCTTCTATTGTGTACTCCGTAGCTATTATTCTTTGGACTTCTAAAGTAGTCTGATGACTCTTGTTATCAGCTTCAACTATTTTCTGGACAATTTTTCTAACTCACTCCTCCAAGAATCTTGGCTGTAATCGATAAACCCAGAATCTAGCATCATTTCTCCAAATACATTTGGAATCATAATACTTCTATTTCACACATACATCTTTTGCTTATAGCTCGTCTTGATATATTGTTTTGTTCACCAAGACCATTCTAGATTTTATTCACAATTTCTAAGCTTCTATGTTTTGTGCCTTTGTAAACAGGGATGTGGTAATTCTGATTTCTGCCCGTTTGAAGGATTTTCAAGGTACACTTATATACCTGACTTTAGAATCTATTTCTGAACAATAGGTTTTTTCTAAATTTCGGAACTGTCTTGCAGGAAAAAATAGCTGCACCTGCACTTGAAGCACAACTATGATACAGTCTGCAATGTGAAGTTGGAAAAGCCAGAGCAGATATCTCTAACCAGTAAATTTAATTCAACGCTTGTTCGCTGGCTCTATCAAAGAAACGTGGATACACGCCCCCAAAAAGTAGACCTATAATTCCCCACAATCTTTTTGACTAGGAAGTTTTAGATAGCCCAATATAGCAGGGCCACAGGCAGGCAGGATTATATTTTTTTCGTCTACCCTAACACCCTTTTATGATATAGTTGGAACGGTCCCATTTGCAATCTGATTGAAAACACACAGTTACATGTAAACCGTATAGCAAGTCTTAGGACAAATAACTTATTATTGTATTGTTCAAGGTTACCGAAAGTTGTATAAGATGCTTCTAATTTGCTACGCTTGTGTACTTGATCTATTTGTTTGAATTCAAGTCGTTTGTTGCTAACGATAACGGTATTTGCATTTTTGATTTACCATTTGTTTTATTTAAAGTGGTTATGCTGGATGTGTCTTTGCTTCGTCCGTTGTAATAGTTTCAGCGTTACTCTTTGCAGATCTAACATGAAAAATGTATGAGTTTGAATAAAATTATACGGCCCTCGTGAGTGCATGTACGAGAAGTTCTCTGATAGAGGATAAGTAGTTAGTAATCTGGCATTATCAATTGATTCCACAGACTAACTTGAGCTTGCATAGCTAATTAACAGGGACCCTGACAAGAAAGGTGGTTGTTGCCCTCCCGTGTGTGTATTCCTGGATCGTCAAGACAAGTCAATTTCTGACTGCTTGCAATCGCAGATTATTAGTAATGCATTACAAGTATAACCAAAATGAGGCTCCACAAGTCAATCATTTGGCAACAATCAAGGGTCTTATTCGAAGAAGAAATTCTTGAGACCACTCGCCTCCTTCATAAAGAAGCCATATATTTGACATGGAGTAGAAAATTCCCCTTGAAGCACATACTTAGATATGCGACATTTACTTGGGAGACAACTAAAAATGAAAAGTGCGATATTTATTCCCGGGATGGAGAGAGTAAGCTTCGGTGGGCATTTTCCTGGTTATTGTAGCCACTACTTAGTTTTGGTACCTCAAATCATTTTGGGACTAAGAGGTATTTTGTATTGCAGTCACTACTTTTGGGATGTCATGATAGAGTGCCTTCTCATTTTGGTGTGTGGTTCAAGTTAGAGTCATGGAAACAATCTCTCGAAGCAGAGAGAGGGAAGTGCAAATAACTATTTCAAGATTTCAATTTTGTAGGGGAACGAAGAAATTGACAGGTCATTACTGCGACACGAAGAGTAACTCAAATAGAGTCATGAAATTAGTCATCCAGCTAAATCTCTGTAAAATTATTCATATTTTTTGTTTCTGGACTAAACAAAAAATAAAGAGAAAAAAAAAATGAAATTATTTATCTTCTGACAGATAGACTATATCTCTATTTAGCTGAATACAGTCTAGAATTGTGAAAACAGAAAGCTTTGGTAAGGCTGCCTGAACATCAATATCGTTGGCACCACATAAGATGCGACTTGGAACCTCACGGTGGGGTATAACAAAAAGTCCGAGCGTCACTTTGACTTGGAACAACAACCGTGTGCAAAGTTTTTGTTAGAAAAGCGCTAGCCACGGTTGTAAAGCTTGGTAGGATTTCAAGAAAGCGACTCTGATTAATCCATGCCCTTCCCCAGAGAGACGAATAGCGATTGCATATATCAGTAGCCAGCACCAGAAAGGCCAGGACATAATTTTCGGTTTCAACGATGTCTCGATTTGGATTAATTAGCAACTGTTTTAAACAGCCTGCAATATTAGTTGATCTACAATCACGAATATGAGATCATCCTTCACTGATCCTTAAAGAAAGCTGAAAAAAGCAATCTCGCAAGACATCTCATGACTATTTCATTATCAACAGGGAAAGGAATCTGAATGAAGATGAACTATTAAAATAAAATTAGAGCTGAATTCTAATTAAAAATTCAGAACGATTTTCTCATCTAAGACAAAGGTTTACCCTAGGTGATAAACGAATGACTTAATCCCACATCCAATTCTAGTTATCAATCTTAATCTATGTTAATAAACGTGGTTTAGTGAAGATGTAGTCGCTGGGCCTGGTAGCGCGGGCCTGTAACTCAAGTGAGAGCAGCAAAGTGGGTTGGACAGTGAGGCTGCTTGTCAGGTAGGGCTAGTGATTAGCAATTTCTGGCTTGCCCCCTCCAAGTTGAGAGTTGGGCCATGTGGTTCTGGCGAAAGCTTGGATTGTATGGCTCATAGAGTGGAGGGCACTGCGTCAGGCTGGCTTCACAGAGCAGCGAATACTTCCCCCTCTCGACAGTGGAAGGATAACAGGCCGGTGCTGTCTTGGCCCATATTACCTGGTGAGTTGCCTCTAATGAACACCCATTTTTTTTGCTTTGGTTAATTTCCATTTCCCAAGTCATGCTTGTATATTTGATTTTTTGACAATTTAATCATCTACGTGCAACAAATCCTTAGTATTAAAATAATTTAAATGAATCCCCAAATGTCATCGTCAAAAAAAAACAATGCATAAGAACAATTAAATTTAATCATCTACTTGAAAATTTTAAAAATTGTATTTGATTCTCTGTTGAAATTATTACCATTAACAATTGCATAAGAATGATTGATTTAAAGTTATTTTGTGATCAAAATTAAATTAAGTTAATCAAAAAAGTGAATGCGACATTTATTACGGGACATGTATTAACTCTTATTTGTCACCCTATAAAAATTATGATTTATATATTTGTACTTCATAATTTTTGTTTGAAATGGACCAAAACAAAAAGTATGATCCAACTCGGGTGTAAATTCTACTTTTAAGCCGAAATAGAGTTCCATATTATCTTAATTCGCGATTGAACATGCAAAATTTAATAAAAAATAATCATACAAAACTATCGTAAAGCACGGCTAACACTCATAAGATTTTCAAGAAGCTCATTGAATCGTGAAATAATCTGGACCAGACCAGTTCATCCTGTCGCCTTCACAGTCAAGGTGTATAGATTCATCAAATTTGCAGAGCATTTACAAGTTCCAAACCTTGTCTGCCAAGATTCTCCAAGGTAGGCGAGGAAATGGCAAAAACTGAAAATATGCAGTCTGATCAAAAGTACGGAGTACAAAACTTGAAGAGCAATGACAGAAAAAATGTAGATCAAGAAGCGCCAAAACCTAACGAAGAAGAACAAGAGCAAGAGAAAACGTGGATGAACAATAGAAATGGACGCTTTAGTGGGGATGGTCTCTGACATGATGCCCCAGTTTGGATTAGCATCTATATACACTGTAGTACAGAGTATATCGAAGTATAATCACAACCTGCAATATTAGTTGATCTGCAGCCATAAAAACCTAGGAATCATCAACAACTTTTAACTCCCGAAAACCCTACGCCATTTCATTGCATATCAACTGAGAAAGAATCTGAATGAAGATGTATTGGTAGAGTAAAATAAGAGCTGAATTTAATGGAGAGTTCAGAACATTTTCTCATCAAAGATAAAGGTTTTCCTTGACTTAATCCCACATCGTTTAGTTATTAATCTTAATCTCAGTTAGTAAGCGTGGTTCAGCGAGTACATATATCAGGTGGGATCCCCAAAGTGGGTTGGACAGTGAGGCTGCTCGACAGGTTGGGCCACTGATTAGCAATTTCTGGCTTGCCCACTCCAAGTTGAGAGTTGGGTCATGTGGCTTGGGTGAAGGCTTGGGCCCTGTGGCTCTTAGACTGGGGGTACTGCGTCTGGCTGTCTTTACAGAGCCAGCCAGCGAATACCTCCCACTCTTGACAGTGGAAGCACAACGAGCCGGTGTGGTCTTGGCCCATATTACCCGCTGAGTTGCCTTTAATGAACACCCATTTTTTTCTTTAATTAGTTTTGTTTACTTTGTGCGCTGTTTTATTATTTTCTGGTGCAGGTGCAGTTGCTAAATCCGCACAATTTCCCCTCATGTATACCGGATGCCATGGAAGGGCCACCTCCTATTTCCGCTCTTATGCATGCGGCTTCTACCTCTTTTCAACTTCAAGCTTTGGTAGTTTCCTTTTACATGTCATAGGTTATGCTTGAATTTTATTTATTTGTACTTTTAAAAACTTTTTATTTGGGACGTAACAAAAAAGAAAATACGACACCTATTACATATTATGGGAGAAAAATATGACACGTATTATATTATGGTTCCTTATGTCTTTCTTTCTTCTTTTTTTCTTTTCTATATAAATGGAATTACTCCACATATAATAAAACAAATGTGGAATTTCTTAATAAAAAGACCACTGTTTGAACCATTATTAGGGTAAAATGGACCTGCTCTAAAAATATACAAGGAAGTTGCACACAGAAAATCAGTGATCCAACTCAAGTGTAAAATCTACTTTTAAACCAAAATAGAGTTCCTTGTGATACACAAAGAATGCCTCAAAAGGTTAGGGTTAACTTCAATGTTCATATTCACGATTCAACATCTAAAATTGAATAAAAATTAATCATACATGATGATGCCAAAATCGTCAAATCAGCCCAAATCCAAGCGTCGAATGCTCCGGCGATTGCAAGGCTGAAAATAAGAGAAAACACGTAAAGCTAAGCCGGGCGAATCCGGCTAAAGGCCCTCCGGCGTGAGGAGTAAGTTCACGGTTGATCTTAGAGAAATCAAATTGACAGAGTTTCTCCAATGTAAAAATAACGTACCGAATAATGAGCCATGAGGCTTGTATTTATAGGAATGGATAGGTAGAATCCATGTTGGAATGAACTTGTAAATAGATAAGATATAATCTTAAGAGAATTATATCTACATTAAGGAGTCATTGTTTGACTTGAATTGCTATTGGTAACCGTAATCTGATTGGGTTACAACATAATCCTTGTTGAATAAGGATTGCTAGCGCTAGCCGGAACGCCGAGGAAGGCAAATGATTTTCCTCGGCCTTTGGCAAATTAGCCGAGGAGAACGATCTGCTTCCTCGTCACTTGATGAATGGCCGACATGAAAATATGCCGGGAGAATACTTTTGTTTCCTCGGTAATTGGTGACATGCCGAGCGAAAGGACTTTTCTCTCCTCGGTAATTGAGACGGCAGTAGGCCCAAGAATGGCGACATAAGGCGAAGGTAAATGTTCCTCGGCATACGAGGAAGAGAATGCTCGGCCCTAATACTTGATGAATATATAATATCCATGGCTCCAATATAGTTGGAGGCCCAGTTCGAGCAAGACCATGTTCGTAGCTCGGTTTATACAGATTCGGTGGCCCCAAACTTTCTAGCTGGCTTGAAACGAATAGAAAGTTAGCTCGTCCCTCGGCATATGGGATACGAACGGGTTTTTACACGCGTCATTGGTGGGTATCGGCGGTACTATTGACCGATGATGACACGGGCCCCCAGTCTTCTGTCGCGCCTTGATAACTGTGTTTGCTTAGCCACTTTAATTCTTGGGGCGCCTCACCCGAATCTACGCTTTACCCGTGGGTCGACCCGATTTGGGGAGGTATAAAAGCTAAAACCCCTTTCATTTTACTCTTTACCAACCCCAAGCAATTGAGAGCATTTGGCGCAAGAACTTCTGGCGAACACACAATCTTCAAACCCGGTTCCGGCGAGCTTGATTTTTCCGGCGAAGTTGCTTTACGCATTGATTCCATTCATTCTTGCAAACTCATGTATGAAATCTCTCCTTTTCTTACAACTTCCTTTCATGTTCAGCGTTTTCTAGGGTTTAGGAGTGATTTTTGTCCATGCCAAGAACCGCCATTGTTGAAGGTTGAAGCTTTTCTTGATAAAAACTTTACAAACTTCAGTTCTTTAATTCTCTTTTTGCATTTTATATGAAATTTACGGAATATTGAATGAATTCCCCCTTCGTTTTGATTCCCCTTAGAAATGGCTCGATCTTGGGACCATTCTCCCAGATTCCGTTATGGATATCATCTTGGAAATTTGAGGGTCTATCGTAGAGAGGGGTCCATGGTTGATCTTGAACTTGGATGATATAAGGCAGTTGAGGGTTATGGTCGCTCTCGTTTATTCAATCCAATGCAGGATTCCACAAGAATAGATAGGATTGATTCGGGTCACCAAATATTATAGTGTTTGGGGATAGGGCACAGAGATGGTGGAGCACATCGAAGCTGTTCTACCCGGCCTCCAATCGCGAAATGCGTGAGCTGTCTGCGAGGTACGGCCCTCCTCGGCCTTATGAAATGACGAGGGAAGGAAATCTTCCTTCCTCGGCCTTATGGAATGACGAGGAGGGAATCTTCCTTCCCGTCATTTAATCGGCCATTGACGAGGTAAATAATTTTTGTCTCCTCGTCCTTATGCGGATATGACGGGAAGAGAAGGAAAGCCCTCTCGTCTACTCAAATAGTTAATGCCTTCGTTGAAGGTGCGCAGGCGATGCCCGCCTTATCAGAAGAAGAAGCCGAGGAAGCGGGTAGCCGAGGAAAGCAAATCGAGAGGGCACCAAAACACAGGGATCCCATGGTTGAGAGGCTGCACACCAAGTACAAAGTGGATCGTGCTGAATATAAATTAACTTATATGGGCAAGATAGAGCCGAAGACGGAGAAAGAAGAGACGGCCTTCTATTATAGCCAAGATTACGTCCATTTTTATTTCAAACAATTTCAACAAGGACTCCGTCTTCCCCTAGACCCCTTCATTTGTGAGTTTTTGGATGATACAAAGGCAGTGCCTGCCATGTTAGGAGCGATGGTACTAGGGTTACGGTTAGCTTCATCATCCTTTGCCGTAGTTTGAGGTTATGAACCGACCATGGGAGCCTTAGTCACTTCTACATTGTCCAAGTCATCAAGGAACAATGGCTTGTAGTTATTAGGAGTGCCAATAGGAAACCCAAGTTGCTTCTTCCCATGTATCCCATTAAAGTTCAGTGGGATAACCACGTTATCCGCGTTGAGAGCCGCCAAGGCTGGGAGTTCCAATCTCCTTGTGATGATCCAACCTCCTCCTTTGCCGTCCAACAATACGGATGGACCAAAGATTTGATCAGCGTCTGGAAGAGTTTGCGGGGGTAGGGGTCTGGATTGGAAGCAAGTTGAGTCCTCGGATCATTTCTATATACAGGCAGGATTGATGCCGGGGAACGAGGACGGGGTGGCTCCCCTCGTCAATGTCAAAAGAGGGCGTCGCTTCAACGATTGGACGGTACATCCCGGCTTCGTATTTCACGAGGATTGTATTAGGTGCCATGATGAGCGTCCCTGCGACCAGTGTGATTGGAGCACCTAACATTGTTAGACGTAAACTTTTATCTTACACTTGTAATTTTTGTCATATTATTTTGCTCGTACTTGACCTTGGGTTTTCTTGCTCGTACTTGACCATTTCTTCCTTGTCTTTTACAGATTTGACCACCGAGGAAGAAGCTACCCTTGCGTGGAGAGACTAAGCCCTCGGGAGCTCGTGAAGAGGAAGAGGAGGTTGAGCAAGAAAACCGCTCCGACGAAAGGAGGGAGGATGCTAATGCACGTAACCTCATCCTTAATGTTCGGGCCGACCAACCCCTTCCCGCTTAAATTGCACGGGAAGTGGATGCCGAGGAACCTGCTGGCGATAATCAAACCAACCCATCATTTGTAGAGGGCATAGCCTCCATGTTGATGTCGAGGAAGAAGCAACCAAGGAAGCTAACCTCGTCCAAAGGAGGTCGGGCTCCAAAGAACTCCAAGTGCCGGCGCCCAGGAGCCGGCCAAACGGGCAAGCGTCAGTGCGGCCCCTGAGGTTGATGCTCCCCCTCCCTTGACCGTGCAGTCAGTCAAAACTGTTGAAGAGGCCGACGAGCTGGCCAAAAGTATGTCCCTTGGTGTTCCTCGTCTTAGGGGACTCCCCCTGTTGGCAAGGGAGGGACCCTTGGTGAGATTGGGTCGAGCTCCCATCCAAAGGGCCATGGACGAGGATGCTTATGAAACCACTTTGCAAAGAAGGTCCCAACGAGGATGCGTGCTTTGCCACAAGGGACTCCCGATTCTTGAGGTAAATGTTGATCCCTTTCACAGGGTTATTATCTTTGATATTGGATTTGTCTTCCTAACGATGATTTATCTTTCGGTTGGCTTGATCACGGCGTACGAGAACGTGGGCCAAGAAGAAGACAAGGCGCTGAATGAGGCAAGGCGGCTCAAGCAAAGAGCGAAAAAGAAAAGTCTTCCTTGGCTAAACTTTTAGAAGCCAAGGATCTTGAGCTTGCGGCGCCAAGGCCAAGGTTGAGGCCGAGGTAAAAAGGGCCGAGGAAGAAAGGTCAAAAGCCGAGGAACATCTCCGCTCAAAATGAAGAGCTTGCCTGTGCCAAGTGCGGATAAGGCCGAGCTTCGACCAAGGCCGAGGAAGCCGAGGCCAAGTGCCGAGGACTCGGAAGCTACCCTTCCGCCTAGGGAGGAAGAGGCCGTAGCTCGGTTCAAGGAGAGCTCGGCTTTCAAAGAACCGATGATGGCCGGCTCGGCCTTCGTGGAGGCTGCTGACGAGCAACGGCCACCATGTTCGAGGATGGCTACCTCCACTTGGCCAGAGCATTTTAGCCGATCCCTCCACTGGTCTGGACATCAACAAGATTGCCCAGCTAATCTGCCGGGATCAATATGCCGAGGAGGTCAGGGCACTCCATCACTTAGTCCCTTATTCTGAGAGCAACATGGAGCTGATAGCTGCCAAGGATGCCCATGCTTGTAGGGAGGTGTGGAAGCCGGCTTCTGTTGTCCCCGGCAATATTAAAGACCTAGTGGAGGCGATCCAAGACGCCGATGAGCCTGAGGACCTAGAGGCCGAGGTAAGGGGAACAATGAGGAAGCTGATGCCCAAGCCCATCAAACGACCCTTCCTCCTCCTGGCTCCAATAATACCAGCTGGCTAGAAGAGCCTTTTGAGGATGTTCAGCCGTCTTAGGATAGTTTTTTCCTTTTTTGCTTCTTGTAATAGACAATAGGATCTTGTAATTTCCATTTGAATATCAATGAAAAAAATCCTTTGTCATTATTCTGTCACTTTACTGACTTGTATGCTATGCACTAGCCTTAGGAAGGTGGGATCCGAGGAAGGTCCCTTGTTCCTTGTGGAGCAAGTGGTTAGGCCGAGGAAGATTCCTCGGCTGCAACTATACTCGTACTTCATTTGGGCCGAGGAAGTTTTCCTCGACTTTGAATGTTGTAATCCCGAATCGAGTAGATTCATGGTAGGAGGTTTATCAAGCGCAGGCCGAGGAAAATCCTCGGCCTGCCGTTAGTCTCCTAAGTCAAGATGGACTCGACTAGAAGAGTTGTAAGCCATCGTGCCAAGGTGGTCCTCGTCTGCAGCGCCAGAGCCATCGTGCCAAGGGCGGAAGATCCTTGGTCTTGGCCGGTAAGCCATCGTGCCAAGGAGGATCCTTGGTCTTGGCAATTGTTAAGCCATCGTGCCAAGGAGGACCCTCGTCTCGCAATTGTTAAGCCATCGTGCCAAGGAGGACCCGGTCTTGCCGCGTGTAGCATCGTGCCAAGGAAAGATCCTTGGTCTGTTGGTAAGCGCCATCGTGCCAGGAGGATCTCGGTCTTGGCAATTGTTAAGCCATCGTGCCAAGGAGGATCCTTGGTCTTGGCAATTGGTAAGCCATCGTGCCAAGGAAGATCCTCGGGTCTCGCTATTGTGTATCGGAGAATCCGAGGTAATGCCCTCATCTTCTGACGTGGCTGGGTGAAGAGCCGATGATAGTTGCTTTGCATGTTGGAAGAAACCGCTTTCGTAGAACTGAAATGTGATTACATCAAACTGCAATCCTATCAACTAAAAAGACAAAAAGAAAACAAAAGACCGAAAATAAAAGACCGAAAATAAAGAGCTAATCTATTACAAAATAAACTAGACTAGTGATAATATTTTCTCAGGTTGTCGGAATGCCATGGATGCTTGAGATTCTTCCCCTCCTTGGTCTTCAATCTGTAGGTCCCTTCTCGGATGACTTGAGTGATGATATAGGGACCTTCCCAATTTGGGGAGAGCTTGTTTTGTTCGCTTCCGACCTCGCAGCTTCGATCTTTCTAAGTACCCAATCGCCAACTTGGAATACTCTTTGACGACCCTCTTGTCGTGATATGCCTTGGTCCTTTGCTTGTAATTCACCATCCTCATCTCGCGCAGCCTAGTCGTTTTTCATCTATCGTGTCCAGTGTCTAGGAGCCTATTGACCTTGTTGACTTGCTCATCATAATGGGAGTTCCTTACCGTAGGGATGGCCATCTCTGCTGGTGCCATAGCCTCGTAACCGAAGGTTAGTGCGAAGGGGTTTCCGGTTGGCCTCGGTGGTTGTGCGAATGTACCCCATAAAGCTAGGGGAAGTTCGTCCAACCATCTACCCTCGCGTCCTTCAAGATTCTTGGTGAGGGCGGTTAGGACCAGTTTGTTGGCGCCTTCGCTTGACCGTTGCCTTGGGGTCTCGCTAATCCGAAGATTTTGCATGGCGTACTTTAACTCTTCCCAATTCGGTTGTAAATGCCGTGGAGAATTGGAGGCCATGGTCGAAACAATTGTATGCGGAAGGCCAAATCTCGCACCAAATGTTGTCATGAACAAAGTTGATCGCGTTCTCTTCCGTTATCTTGGCCAATGCCTCGGCTTCTATCCACTTGGAGAAGTAATCAACAGCCTACTATCACGTACTCGCAATTACCACGGCGGGTGGGAAGGGTCCAATGAGGTCGATCCCCCACATATCAAATGGCCACGTAGGTATTACAAGTGTTTGCTCGACCGCAGTAGTCTTGGAATGTCGTAGAACCTTTGGCATTTGTCGCATTTTCGAACATAGGCATGCGCGTCTTCCCTTAGGTTTGCGCGCAGTAACCTAGCGATATGATTTTGTCGCCTAAGGTTCGGCCCCCGGTGTCCGCCGCAAACACCTTCATGTACTTCTCGCCAGAGGTTCTCGCTTTCTGGGATAGACACACCTTAGCAGGGGCTTCGTGAAAGATCTTCTGTGAGAGGACTCCGTTCATGACCACGAATCTTGGAGACCTCTTCTTGATAAGCTTGGCTCTAGCATCATCTTCCGGGAGTTTCTCCTTCTCAATGTATTCGACGTAGTCATCGATCCAAAGATCTCTCTTCCTCGTCCCGTAAGCATGACTTGTAATCTTTCATACGCAGGTTCCTCGCATAAACTACATATGGGTTGGGTCTCCAAGGAGACACATCCATGGTGGCTAGTTTGGGAGAGAACGTCTCGCGACTTGGTTGTCTTCCCTTCCTATCCGCTCGAGCTCGAAAAATTCCATTTTCTTCGTCATATCTAGGACTGTGTCTCTATATTTGGCAAGGGTGACATCTTGAGTGTTATATTCTCCTTTCACTTGTTTGACAACAAGTTGAGTCACGTAAAGCAGCCACCTTAGTTGCTCCATAGAAGGAGGCCAACTCAATGCCAAATATGAGAGCTTCGTATTCACTTGGTTGTTAGAGTAAGGTGAAACCCGGCGGATGGCATCTTGTATAGTATATTCTCCTTCCGGGCTTGCTAGTACTACTCCGCTCCGCTTCTTTCCTTAGTAGCCGATCCGTCCGTATACGGGATCCAACGGTTGGATGGGAGTTCAACGGGAGAGTCTTTTCCTCCGCGCGTTTTGCTTCCGGGAGGTGGGGAGATGCTCACCCATAAAGGCGCCTCGACCATGAAGTCAACCAAAGGCCGTGCTAGGAGGGTCTTCCTTGGTTGGTAAGTGATATCAAACTCCGTTAGAGCGATTGACCAATTAAGGAGGCGTCCCGAGCCGTCCAACTTGTGAAGGATTTTCTTCAATGGTTCATCGGGTGTAGACGGTGATAGGGTGTGCGTAAAAATATGCACGCAGCCTTCTTGAAGCAATGACTAGTGCGTATGCTATCTTCTCCACATTAAAATATCTCGCTTCTACATCGGACGAGCTTTTGAGACATAGTAGACAAGCTTCGAATTCCTTCATCCTTTCGAACTAAGACAACCGCGACAGTGATCGGCTGGCGGCTAGGAAGACGTATAGCATTTCACCGTAGGCCTGACCGCTAAGCAAGGGAGGGGAACCCAAGTACTCCTTCAACCGGAGGAACGCTTCCGAGCATTCAGGAGTCCAGAGAAGCTCTTGGTACCCTTCAATACCTTGAAGAAAGGCAATGACTTTTCGGCGGACTTGGCGATGAATCTTCCAAGGGCCGCAATTCTTCCATTAAGTCTCTGGACCTCCTCGATGGTGGTAGGTTCCTTCATGTCAATGAGCGCCTTGATCTTTTCTCGGGTTTGCTTCAATCCTCTTTCGGGGAAACCATGAAGCCTTAAATTTCCTCGCAGAACTCCGAACACGCACTTGCTTGGATTCGCTCTTCATGTTGTTGGCTCCTGAGGTTGTGAATGGTCTCTTCTAGGTCAGAACGCGGCCGCCTTCCTTGGTCTTTATGACCATGTCATCAATATAAGCCTCCATGTTTCTACCTATCCGACTTGCAAAAACTTGATTTACCATCCGTTGGTAAGTGGCACCACATTCTTGAGCCCAAAAGGCATCATGATGTAGCGTAAATTCCCCAGGTGTTTGAAAGGCGCCTTCTCGATGTCTTCTTTCGCCATTTTTATCTCGATGATAGCTCCGAGTAGGCATCTAAGAAGCCGAGAGTTTGGTGTCCGAAATGGAGTCCACTAACTTGTCGATTCTGGGGAGAGGATACCGTCCTGGGGCAAAGCTTTGTTTAGATCAAGAAAGTCATGCACATGCGCCATTTCCCATTTTGCTTCTTTACCATAACAACATTAGCCAACCAAACGGGTATTTGACTTCGCGAATTATTCCGGCGCCGAGTAACTTCGCACCTCCTCCTTTATAGCTTCCTCCTCGTCTCCGCAAAATTTCTCCTCGTCTCGGGAGATGGTCTTCGCTAAAGGATCAACTTCTAAGCGGTGGAGGGCTACTTCTTCATTGATCCCCTCATGTCCTCGACTCTCCAAGCAAAGACGTCGAGACTGTTTTTCAAGAGGGATATAATTCTTTCTTTCTCTTCCCGTGATAGCCGGCCTCCTAGCTTGATTTTCTGTTCAGGATAGTCGGGATTAATGACTACCTCTTCTAGCTCATCTACGTGCTTCATTTCTCGGTCCGTCTCGAAATTCCAGGGATTCGATGATGATCTCTCCGATTCTCCTCCCTTCATTGTCGTTTACATCGAGGCCTTCTTCCTCCATAAGTTTATCAATGTCCTGGAAGATCGTTCATCCCCGAGTGATGGTTGGCCCCCGAGTTCGGTCATTGACGAGAATGGGGTCTTCCTGAGACGGGTAGAACTATGCCTTGGTCATCCGCAGCTTTCTAGGACCATAGGCTCTTCTTCCGTAGTGAGTAGAGTTATGCCTCGGTCATCCACAATTTCTAGGACCATAGGTTCCTCTTCCTCACTTTCCCATACTTCACGGATATAGTTCATTCTAGAGCTAGTTTCCGTGGTTTTCCGAGATTTGGTGATCTTGATGTTCTCCTCGCGTATCTATCTCCACGCTTTTGACTTTTTCCGGCTCTTGACAACATGTTCCAAGAAATCTTTGGGGTTGCCCTCACGCATCCAATGCCAAAGCACGAGTGGGAAATTTAACTCGCTGGTGAGGAAGGGAGGCTACCATCCCAAGTTTGGCTTGACTTGGAATGCCAATAATCGCATGATAGTCACTAGTCAAATCCATGACTACGAAAGTGACAAAGAGCCGTGGCTCGGAAGGGATGATCGCCGACTTCGAGTTCTAGTTCTACTGCCTTTCGCTCCAACCTTACGGTTGGTGAATCCTTCAAGCCTTCCATGATATGGTTCTAGCGCCGTGTCTTTCAACCCCATTTGTTGGAAGGCCAATAGTATAGATGTCACGGAGGCCCCCGTATCAACAAGAAGTCTTTCAGCATTTAACATTGTCAATTCGGCCTCGATGACCAATGGCCGCTCACGAGCCGCTCGACTTCCCGCCAACTCATTCGGAGAAAAACTAATGATTTCTTCGCTTTATGGATCCACGCAGGGACATGGTATACTTTGCTTAGCTCGTGGATCTCGATCCCTTAGCTTTCCTCGCGGAGGTCACCTCTTCGCGGATCACATGTAGTTTAGCCCTGTGAGGCCTTCGATCTTCATCCTCACTCTTGGAGTCATCTTCACTCTCCTCTTGCTTCCGCTTTCGCTTGCCATCTTTCTTCATGACATAACGGTCTAATTTTCCTCGTCAACCCATTGTTGGATTATCTTCTTAAGGGCCCAAAGAACCATCCGTGGTGTGCCCGTTGTCCTTGTGGAAAATCACAAGATTTGTTCTTGTTGCGGGATACTTTGGGTTATCACGCCTGACGAGGTGGAGGAAGGTTCACCATCCGCATGATTTCTGAGACGGGCTTTGTAAGAGGGGTGAACTCCACTTCTCGCTGCTTCCGGTTTTATTCTTTCCTTTCTTGCCGTTCCCATTGTCATTCTCGTCTGAGTTAGTTGCTTTCAGTGTTCCGTCTTGTCGCCCTCCCCTTTTCTTTGTCTTATCTTCACCATGGAAATGGCATAAGCCACTTTGTACAATTCGGCCTTGAGCCGGGTTCCCCGGCCGATAGTTCATAAATGAGGGGGCCGACTTTAACCCGAGTTGAAGCAAACTATGACCTCCCTATCGCCGAGGCTTTCTTCGACTTGGTCCGCCATCTTTCTAACCTATTGTAGTAGCTAAGGGTGGTCTCTCCCTTCCCTTGCTCAATGTTGGCCAAGTCGGTTAATCTCATCTTCCTCTTCCCACCGTGGCAAAGTGATCTAAGAACATTCTCCTCATGCCCCTCCAAAGAATCGATGCAACCTTTCTTGAGCTCACTAACCAGTCAAAGCCGTTCCTAAAAGGTGCTCGCGAAAGCTTTGCAGAGCAAGTCATCGATGGCGAGGAGGTTCATGGTTTGTTCAAAACTTTGCACATGGTCCTTGGCGTCGGTGGTTCCGTTATACTTCTCGAAATTTGGGAGCTTGAGGTTAGGATGGGGAGGTGCAGCAGTTATCCTCAGGGAAAACGGACGTGTGGCCCAATCATAATCGTCATCATTATATTTCTTTCCCCTCTCCATATCATCCAAATTTCTTTGTTTCAACAACTCCCATTGCTTTGTTTCTATTTCCTTCTCACCGCTGAGCGAGTGCTTCGTTGGGAACTTCGACCGACTTGTCTTTAGGGCGATCATTTGCCCTACCGTGCTCCGCTTCATGTCGGTGGCCATCACGTCCGGGAGGGGACCCTATCACGTCTTGGTTCCGTGTCTTGTGCGCCAAGTATCATCCCAGTAGGGCTCGGGGTCCTTGCCTAGCAAATTCTCGATGCCGAGGACGAGGAGAGTCCTGGCCGACGAGGACGACGAGAATCCGAATGATGAGGACGAGGAGAATCCGGCCGACGAGCTCGAGGAGACGCGGACGCCGAGGTGTCATGATGAGGCGAGCAGGGATAGGCGCCTATTCAAGCCGAGTCTTGTTCTTAGGTCCTTGAGTTCACTTCCTCTTCCCTAGGAGTTATTTGGCTTCTCAGTCGACCACAGCTCCTTATGCTTACCGTTATGCCGAGGATGAGGAGAATCCCTGAGCCGGCAGCTGTAACTCGCTAGCCTTCGTGGGAGGAGCCCGATGCTCTCCCTGTTCCTTTCTCAAAGGCGGGCCCATTGATGGTACAATGAAGGGAGCCATGGAATGGTCTCGGGTCCATTTGCAACAGAGCAACTTGTGTCTCATACATCCTTTGCAAAGTCTCCATTTGTTTGTGTAACAAAGAGCGCTCTGGCCAACGGGCCGAGATCCTCCTGCTTGACCGGCGTCGGCATTCTTTGTTTTCTTCCTTCCTGCTTGCTTCCCACGAGTACGAGTAGGACGAGGAAGGTCATTGCCCTCTCCCTCGGCATTTGCCTGACCCATGGAACGAAGAGTCATGGCAAGGGGAGGAATGGCATCGGCTTGAGGTAGAGGAGGAGGAGGAGGCAGTGGCTCCTCGGCTCCGGTGTTTCCCCATTCACTGGGTGGGATCCTCACCGTAACACTTGTGAATTGTCCGTCCATTATGATTCACAAAGGTTATTGAATACGAAATTTTCCAAAAATCACAGTTTCACCAGAACCGATTTAGAGGTCAAAATTAGGACAAATTTTGACCACAAACAAACTGCCGATTGTAATTCTTTCGAAACAAAACGAATTCAAGCCAAACTGGGGCGGAATTTTAACGCCAAAAATGCCTTCAACGGAATCTGGGTATTTTCCTGGCCAAAATATGCAGATTCAAAGGTTTTCAAGAACAAACCTGATCCCAAAATTCCGTTCCAAGAAAGAACAATTCCGGCAAGAAAATTGGCTTAAGGCAAGCGTCTTCCGTGCCAAACAATGGGTGTTTGAATCGATTTCCGCAATGGAACCACCGATGATGCCAAAATCGTCCAAATCGGCCCAAATCCAAGCGTCGAATGCTCCGGCGATTGCAAGGCCTCGAAAATAAGAGAAAACACGTAAACTAAGCCGGGGCGAATCCGGCTAAAGGCCCTCCTGGCGTGAGAGTAAGTTCACGGTTGATCTTAGAGCAATCAAATTGACAGAGTTTCTCCAATGTAAAAAGTAACGTACCGAATAATGAGCCATGAGGCTTGTATTTATAAGAATGGATAGGTAGAATCCATGTTGGAATGAACTTGTAAATAGATAAGATATAATCTTAAGAGAATTATATCTGTTAAGGAGTCATTGTTTGACTTGAATTGCTATTGGTAACTGTAATCCTGATTGGGTTACAACTGCATAATCCTTGTTGAATAAGGATTGTAATCGCTAGCCGAACGCCGAGGAAGGCAAATGATTTTCCTCGGCCTGCAAATTAGCCGAGGAGAACGATCCTGCTTCCTCGTCACTTGATGAATGGCCGACATGAAAATATGCCGGGGAGAATACTTTTGTTTCCTCGGTAATTGGTGACATGCCGAGCAAAGGACTTTTCTCTCCTCGGTAATTGAGACAGGCCGGCCCAAGAATGGCGACATAAGGCCAAGGTAAATGTTCCTCGGCATACGAGGAAGAGAATGCTCGGCCCTAATACTTGATGAATATATAATATCCATGGCTCAATATAGTTGGGCCCAAGTTCGGGCAAGACCATGTTCGTAGCTCGGTTTATACCGTTCAATACAAAATTGTCGTAAACAATGGCAAAACTTGCAAGCTCAGATTTTCAAGAAGCTCCTTGAATCTCGGGGGACCGGACCCCATTTGAGCCTGTTAGCTGTTCATCCTGTTGCTTTAGCACTCAAGGCGAATAGGTTTATCAAAGTTATAAACTATTTATAAGATCAAAACCTTGTCTGCCAAGATTCTTCAAGGAGCGATGTTATACACCCCCCCCCCCTTTAAGCTTTAATCTATTGTACTGTACAATACATTAAAGGATATGAAGAAGGGGTGTGTGTGTGTCTAACCATCCTCTTCTTCGAGTTGTATCAACTTGCCATCGTAACTTCTTGCCATCAATCACCACCGGACGACTCTAGAAAAAACCGAGTCTTTAAACATTTGCCATATTAACCTCAGCGAGTGAAGAATTAAGGTCTTCTCGAGACTGTGATCTCCTGCTTTGAAGACGCATCTGACTTCTGTGTGGGGTCCAAAACGAACCCATGCTAGTAGGGGTTTCGTCAAATTGCATCTGACCCAAGCTACCTGAAGAATAACTATGTGCTACACTGCTAGATGATGGATACAGTGAAGAAGACTCTAATAACTGGATATCAGACCCAAATGGTCCGTGTGAACACTGGCAACTGGAATTAGGGGCATCTTAACTCTTCCTTCACCATGGATATCATAAATGACAGATAAAAAAAAATTCTAGTTTTTTATTAATAAAAAAAACTACAGATTTTATTCCAAAAAAATAATAATAATCATCAATTACTCCATTTGACCCAAAATGAGCTGACAGTTTTAACTTTTAAGTATATATGCACAAGTAAATTTAGTACTTCAAAGAAAAGAGAAACTCATTTGGGACAGTATTACTCCAAAAGGGACTCCTCAATATGGCAAGGGAGTATATAGTAGAAGACGGAATCCATGGTAAACCATAATAATAACAGTAAAGATATTTCAAAGAAGCTGAGACTCGTAACAAGTAACAACAGTAAACTAAGCATGTAACTGGACTAAGAAAAGCTGGACGAAAAATTAAATCTGCATAAGCTGGAATTGACTAATGACCATAAAATCAAACTTCAATCAGAGAATCTTTCTAAAGAGGAAAACTGAAATGAGATAAGTCTGATAGACACTTGAGTAACAGCATGGTGTTCAACAGATCCCGATATTATATCAAGGATGTATTTTTTTCCAATATTTGTTGTGAAGGCACAAACCCTAGTCAAATGAGCTTTGTTCATAATAATTATAATTTCACTGTTACCTCTTATTAGTACTGTTGTTTAGTAATCAGAAGTATTGATGTT
Organism: Adenophora triphylla var. japonica; assembly: GCA_022495995.1. Classification (NCBI taxonomy): domain Eukaryota; kingdom Viridiplantae; phylum Streptophyta; class Magnoliopsida; order Asterales; family Campanulaceae; genus Adenophora; species Adenophora triphylla. The sequence goes on along the minus strand of JAFEMH010001707.1, from coordinate 410,473 downwards.
ATATCATACTCCCTCTGTCCCAAATTGAATGACCATTTTTATCCCAAAATGAATGACCTTTTGAAACTTTTTCTTCAAAAATCTTTGCCCCTAAATAATGTTTCACCATTTTTTTTCCATAGTTATTATATATTTGCAAAACTAAAAGTTTGAAAGTGAATATCAAGATTTTTATAAATTTTTGCTGCCAAAAATCAACATTTTCAAAATGAGCCTTAAATTCAAATTGGTCATTCGTTTTGGGACGGAGAGAGTAGTTTTAAGTCAAAGGCAATCCTAGTAGTATTAGAAGAGTTGTGGTGGACTGTAAAATATGTAATCACTCATAGTTAGGTTAATAAGAGTTGAATATTGAACAGCATTAGGCTTGCAACTTTGTCGACTGATCCAAACCTATTACGCAACTGCTAACATATCGAGGATGACATTCGGTACAAAGATATGGAATGTTCACATTCTGAAATTTTGGAATTTCATTTTCTTTCCCTACCAAAACAATCTTCAATGCGTCTGCAGGAGCTGTATACTTTTACTTTTAGTATTCTTTATTTGTATTGTAGGCATCATACATACAAAGATATCATATATATTTTCACATTCTATCATGTCTCCTATGGAGAAATGCTCCCCCCACTAAGATTAACCTTCAGTAAGTCGGAAATTGATTTCTCTCACTTCCACAAGAGTTTACAGCAACATGAAGCAACTTCTACAGTATTTCAAAAGGAATTCACAGATTTTATAGAGAAATTTTACCTGAAATAATAGGACTCCAACGTTGGAATCTGAAAGGAGTTGGGATATTGAGAACCGAAGCACCCGAAGCGTTATTGTGTCTGAAAAGGGGTAGATATGGCCCACGGAAAAATCTTGGCATCCAATTGCCAATGCATGATAAAGCACAGACAAGGAAACACAACGAAACAAACAAAATCGCTATTAGAATGAAAGGGTTTATCTTCATCCGGAGAGCTTCATAATAGGGAAGGACCACGCTGGTTGGTAATGCCTTCCCAGCTTCCAATAAAGCAACACCACTTGTCCAAGTAATACCTCCAGAACCAATAGTAACACGACTATCAGTTATGTGCAAACCTTCCCTCAATAGCAATACAACATACGGTGCCCTGAAGCAATACTGCTCTATAAAGGGTTGGGGTGCAACACTTTTTTTTGCAATGTCCCAAGCTTTTTCACAGAATTCTCGACCCCTTTCTAACACATCATCAAGTGTAGCATCAGGAGTCAAGTTAAAGAACCGATAAACAACATAAAAGCCAGACATGGCGTAAAACTGGCCATATGGACGAGGGAGGTCATCAGGGAGAGCACAAGGTAAGCAATAACTCTGTCATCCCTATGTCGCATGGCGGCCAGAGATAGGTCACCTGTGTATGGCTCTATACGATAAACTTCGGGATTAATCCCATATTTAACATGATAGTGGGTTTGGAAGTCCACAGAGGAGGAGCTGCTAGCTCCCGCGCCATCAGGGTTAGAAGAACCCTGCGAGATGGGCGGTCGCACTGAAATCTCAGCCGCCAAGGTATCCGAAACATCATGTTGGAGGTCGAGTTGGAGGAAGACATGACCTGTGGATAGAAGTGACGACTAAGTAAATTGGGGGCTGCGGGATAGTCAGTGTCAGAAAATTCAGTTTCAGGGAAGGGAAGATAGAAGTCGCAGATGTGAGTGCAGAGTTCAAAAGTTGTGTATAAAATGTGCATGGGAGCAGACTCGTGCAAGAAAGGGGGACCCCTAATTTCTAAGGCATTCAGAATAGCGGCATTCGCTCCATCCCGCCTAAGCATGAAACTGAGATCCCCGAGCGAGATTCGTGCCCATTTCCCCATGTCTTTTTTATAAACCCCCCCCCACTTATTTTGCTTTGACCAAATTCGACAGTTTTAGAAAGTGATTTTGTATTAGCCATTGCGTAGGATGGGGAAAAGCGAGAACTCAAGCGAGAATGCAAGCGAGAATTCGAGCGAGAATTCAAAATTTTGAAATAATTACCTGGAGATCTGCAGAAAGGAAGGAAAGCCTGCAGAAGTAGTCGGTAAGAGGATCGAAAGGCTTTGTACGCCACCGGTTCTCCTCAAAAATGCCCCGAGACAGCCTGAAGTATACAGAGCGCACGGAGAGATATTCACCGAAAATTGGAAGTACCACTAGTCCCTAAGAAACGAAGGATCAAATGAGCAGAGGTGTGTGAAATGGGTTGGAGGAGGGTTTTTAATCTCCAAAATAGCAGTGGAAAGGTTTTGGGGGGATTTCCAAGGTGTAGTTAAGAGAGTATGATTTTTGAAATTCCCCCCATTATTGTGGGTATTAATGGGAAAAGATGGCTTGAACTCCAAGAGAGGTGTACGGCTGCCAAACCACCTTACTTGACCCCGAGGTGACACGTGTCACACAGGTGGCGGTTGAGCCTCGTTTCTCGCCAAAACGGGCGAAAAACTGCGAGAACCGTAAGGCGAATATGAAAGTTCTTGCCTGGACCATGAATAGTCCAAGGCTTGAACTTGGGGGCTTCTGATGCGATTATGGAAAATGGATTGGGCCCAATACATTGTGGATTAGCCCAAATAGCTGTATACGGGCCGAGCCCACCAAATCTAGGTCACGCAAGAGAATTGGGCAATGTGGACGACATTAAAGGTATAGCGACATAGGCTAAAGTGAGACAATGGTAAGAAGGCGCGTGAGAGTGCAGCTAGCGTAAGCAAAAGGGGTATGCGAGAAACATGATGGAAGGGTGCAGCCTATCAGATCGTATATGAGAGGGATCCATTTTCCTCTAGGGTATTCGGGTTATGGCGACATTTGGGATGTCGCCCTCTTCACTGTGGTCGTCGCCAATACGACAAGGGCGATTGAGCATGCTCGGGGCCTCGCTCTTGCTGTCGCCTGCGCCCCTAACCCTAGCCGCTTGTGATGGGTGATTGATGTGACAAGGTGAATAGTAAAATCCCACTAACTTGAGGTTGGGTGAGGACCCTTCTTGGATGATTGACAAGTGTCCCCCCATGTGCAAGGCACATGGGGGCTTGGGAGTATAAAAGGGTGAATAGTAAAATCCCACTAACTTGAGGTTGGGTGAGGACCCTTCTTGGATGATTGACAAGTGTCCCCCCATGTGCAAGGCACATGGGGGCTTGGGAGTATAAAAGGGTGAATAGTGTTCATTCTCTCTCTACTCTCTCTCTCTACTCTCTCTCTCTCTCTAAGGGTTTTTCCATTGATATTGTTACCACCTTGAACATCTAACCTTACTCTCACGCCGGAGTCACCCCCGGCTTAGTTTACGTGTGTTCTCGTGTGTAGGTAATCAACTAAGCAAGGAGGCAGCCGGAGTATCTTGTTCACTTCAGTTCCTGTGCAACCTTTTCTTATGGTAGCATCAAGTCTAAAGTCCACGGAGAAGTACAAAAATAATAATTCATTTTCCCCAATACCCTCACCCCCTTCAACTCTTCTTCTTCCATTTCCAGCCACCCATCTGCCACCACCACCACCATACATCCGTCACCACCACCATCATCTCCCTTTTCCTTCTACTCTCTTTAAGACCATTACCCTCCGATCATCCAACACATTCTTCTTTTTCCAGATTCGAGCTCTTAATACCCTTCACCTCACCAAATTTGTAAGGAATAAAAAAATACACATCCAAACCAACATTTTCCTGCAAATATTTTCAACCCAAATTAAAAAAAACATGCACACACAAGCAAGAAGAAGAAAACACGTAGAGACACTCAAAGAAATTCGATTTTGAATGTTGATTTATGGTTAGGGTTGGGTTCTTAGAGAGAGAAAGATTGATTAAGAGAGAGGGGGAGAGAGATGTGATTTATGAGAGTAGAAGTGAGGGGCCCTATGATTTAGAAGGGGGCGTTGATGGCGAAAAAGGTTGGGATAGAGCAGGGCGGCCATGAGCGGTAGGGGTGGACTAGTGGAGAAGATGAAGGGTGGAGTTGGAGATGATTGAGTTAGGCTATCGAAATTGGGGTGAGTTATAATTTTCAAATTTAAAAATAGGGATGGGTTTTAAACAGAAAATGTTTTATTTTTATTCACATCCATTTCATTTCATAAGCATACATTGACTTTTTAAAACAACTATCTAAATAAAATTAATTCAAACTAATTTTTCAATGAATTTCATCAAAAAGTCCTTAGCTGAGCAAAAAATGTTACATTAGACCCTAAATTACCAAAATAAAAAGTCGACCCCCAAATTGGCACCAATACATATTTTTTAGAAATTAGTTGGTGAGCGAATTATTTAGTATTAATTATTTAATATTAAATAATTAATTTTTTAATATTAAATAATTAAATTTTTAATAAAAACTAGGAAAAGTGAGAAATAGTCCACAAAAAATAATACTACCCACATTTCTTTCCCAAAATGACACTGTTTCAAAAAGTATTTTCTAAAATGTCACACTTTTAAAAGTATTGACTAGAATAGCCTAGTTTTTAGAATTCGCGGTTGGCAACTGCGTTTTCATTAATGAATTCGCAGTTGGCAACCGCGGGTTTATAATTTTTCTATTTTTTTTAAACGCGGTCAAGTAACCGCGAATTCAACTTTGAAAACGCAGTTGCCAACCGCGAATTCTAAAAATTAGGCTATTCTGGTCAATACTTTTAAAAGTGTGACATTTTTGAGAAATACTTTTTGAAACAGTGTCATTTTGGGAAAAAGTTCTTTCTTTTCTACGAGGACTTAGGCCTTGACGTGCTCATCCGGGTACGATTTTCCGATTCCCGGATCTGAACCATTGATTTTCGGTTCTGTGGAAGGGGAAACCGTATTCGAACCGTATAATTCTGGTTCCCGGTTCACGGTTCCAACCGCCAGTTCCCGATTTTCGATTTCACGATATTGACGATTTTCATTTATTACTTTTAATTATTTTTATATATTTTTTTAAAATGCAATATAACTGAAAGTAGTTAAATAATTAATAGATATTCAAAATCCTTTAGATTTGTTATAAAATTCATTTAAAATGATATATTATATTAGAAAATGTAAGTTTTTAACGAATTTAATTGTTTTTTAAATGAATTTAGTTAGTTTATTAACTAAATAATAACAAAAAATTAGCTATTACATGGTTTCAAAGTCATGAGTTCACGGTTTACGGTTTTCGATTCTAGAACCATCGATTTTCAATTTTGAAAATGGTAGATGGTGAATTTTATTTGCAAGGCACCAAATGTGTAAGACACTTTGAAATGACCATAATGCCCTTGTATATATAACAAAAAAAAATCACAATTTCATTTCAAACGTCGGTCTCTCTCCTCCCCATCTCCATTTCCGACGTACCCAACGCCAACCACCGTTTCTTTGCCGGAAAACTCAATTCTTCTACAATGGTTCGGATGAAAATTCCCAATGTCGCCAAGTCTACCAATGGGACCTCGTCTACCGCCGCTGTCTTCGCCGGAAAACAGATAATTTACCCAAATTTGAATTTGAAGCCCTAATAGATTTAATGCCTAAAATTGGATGTTACAATGCGTAATTGTAGTATAAATTTGAGTCGGAAATTGTTGTAACATCAATTTACAACCTAGCTTTCAATTTCAATGTCAATTTCAAAGGATACGTAACTGGGTTTGCAAAAAAAATCGTACTGGTGGGGTGTTTCGTGTGTCTATACACGAAATGTGTTTGTGCATTTCGTGTGTAGTTACACGAAATGAGACTCAAAATCCTACCTATGTGTTTCGTGTGCCTATACGCGAAAAAGACAGTTTCAACTCGTACTAATTTACACGAAATGATTCACTAAATTTCGTGTATATTCATACGAAATCTAAATGAAAATTTCTCCTTTAGATTTCGTGTGATTATACGCGAAATGTTGAATGACATTTCGTGTAAAATCATACGAAATATTTCTTAACATTTCGTGTATATTCATACGAAACTTATCTGACAACGTCGTGTATAATCACACGAAACGTCCGCGTACGGGTGAGGACAGTTTTATCAATTATCCATGCCTTGCAAATAACATGCCTTACAAATAACCGTGCCCATGGTAGATCCATATTTGAACTACGGTTCCCACAATTTTCGATTATTCCACAATTCCGATTCTAGTGAATTTCTATTCCCAACCTATCGATTTTACCTCCCGGGTCTATGAGCAGGTCTATTTAGGCACTATTTGCCCTAAAAACTCAATTGTTTCACCGAACCAGAATCTCCCACTATCACCGCCAAGCGGAAAATGATAAGCATTCTCTGGAAAAAAAAGAAAAGACACTATAGTTAAAATCTCCAAAGCAAAATCAGTAAATCACACACTCTGATTCATCACACTTGCAGATCTCACTCTCTGTATCTGAATTCATATCCCACCCCATGCAATCCTCCATATGAATTAGTGATTGACAATGGCGGCCAAGCTATCATCAAAGCTCATCACATCCCTAATCCTCCCATCTTGCCTACTCATCTTCCTCTACTCCAAACTCCTCCCTCTCTCCTACACACCCCTTCACAAACCCTCAATTCAATTCTCTCCCCCTTGCAATCTATTCGCCGGTCATTGGGTCAACGACCCTACCCGCGTACCCATCTACGATGACACCTGCCCTTTCCACAGAAATGCCTGGAACTGCCATAGAAACAGGAGAGATAATATGGGTCGGATCAATTCTTGGAAATGGGTGCCTGAAAAATGCGAGCTTCTACGGATTGATCCGGTTGGGTTTTTGGGGTTGATGAGGAATAAGAGAATTGGGTTTGTGGGTGATTCTTTGAATGAGAATTTCTTGGTTTCTTTGTTGTGTATACTTAGGGTTGGTGATTTGGGTGGAAAGAAGTGGAAAAAGAAAGGGGCTTGGAGAGGGGCTTATTTTCCTAAATACAATGTTACTGTTGGTTATCATCGCGCCGTATTGCTTGCTAAATATGAGTAAGTGTTCTTGATTCTTGCTTATAATGTTATTAGCTGAATTGCATGATCCTTCAAACTTGACTTTCAATGTTTATGTTAGCTTGATTGGTTAGAATTATGGATTGAAGTTGCGATTGTTTTTTTTTTTTTTTTTTTTTAAATGCCTAGCATTACTGATGTCCTATATATCACCACAGTTTTGGGCTTATTACTATGAAATGGTTGATGTTATTTAAATAAAATTTTGCTAGTTTGTATAGATAGGATGCAGAAAATGCATTGGCAAAATTATGGAACTGTCTTAGCTGCACTTTGGAACTAAGAAGTAAGAAGCAGATCAAATTGAAAGTTAAGAATACGAGTTACTGTTACCCTGTAACCTTAGGGATTCTCTTATTCACTCCCTCGGTTATTAGATCATAGCAAAGAAAAAAAAATTAGAAAATGCATTGTAAAAGCTGTACTGATTTTAAAAGGTAGACACTTTTATAGGAATATCATGAAAAGGAGTAGCAGACTCGTTTAAGGACGGAGAGGGTACCATTTCGGCAATTGTTCCCATGATGATACATTGGTCCTAGATATTACCAGTTTCCTTCCTTTAAGAGGTAATGTAAAGTTCAAATTTGCGATATAAATGAATGAAACATAAGGCTGACAGAGCAAAGGTTATAGAAAATGGCTAAAGAGTAAAGAGTATAACCGTTTGGCATGTCACAACTGCGCTGCCATTTCAAAAATCGCATAAGGAAAAGGCTCATTTATTATAGAAAATAATCTGACAGTGATCAGTACTGTTAACATATAGTAATGACCTTACTAACTCAACACAGGCTTCTTCTGAATTTTTGAAAATTTCAAACAAGCATACTAGTAGATGGATTCTGCTGCATTTAATAAAACGTGGACAGTGTAGGCGTTATAAGCCTTTGGTTGATTAAAGATTTTATCAGGGATGTCCCATGTGGGTAATGCTTTGCCTTGTTTACTTTAAAAAGTACATTGGAGAATGACCAACTAGTTTTTGCATGTATGATATGATTGAAACATCAATTTGGGTAAGGTATGAACAAGCATGATATGATAAGATGGAACTGATCTGTTCCATATTATTTCCATTCGCTGGTGGCAAATGCAACTTGGGGTTCTATTTGGGTTGTCTTCGCTGGTGGCAAATGCAACTTGGGGTTCTATTTGGGTTGTCTTGTTGGCTGCAAAGTCCACTGGAGCTATTAGAAATTTACAATGGATCTCCTATGGAAAATAAAAAATAAAAAATCACAAAGGACCAAAAGCTTTCATTGTGATACAGATCGATATAGCTCTTGCTATTGCATAATAGTTTCCTAAGTAATCTCTCGTCATTGGTAGTTATTTTTTATTTTTGTTTTTGTGGGGAGCCCATTTGGCATATCTGCCTTTGACATGAACTAAAATACTTGTTTTGTACATTATTTGCGGTTGAAGTGAATTTAGCAGGTTGAAACTTCCTATGGACCTTCTTTTTCACTTCATTTTCTTTAGTTCTGCAAGTTGATACTTTTATCATAAATAATGAGTGTCTTGCTTGTACTGATTAAATAAAGGCAGCAGCAGATGGAACAGTTGGAGCTTCCTGAACATGAAGGAGTGAAGATCATCTATCGGGTAGATGTGGATATTCCTGCACATGATTGGGCCGACATTAATGATTATTATGATGTTCTTATTTTTAACACCGGCCATTGGTAAATTCCCTGCCTCCTATTGCTGTTCTTTCTCCTCCTCCATGATAAATGATGCTCTACTTCTTTTTGAGTCTTGATTCTCATGGGGAATTTATGCGGGAAATCCATTTCTCATTCCTTTTCTTTTTGGGTTAACTACAAATAAGGGTCTAAAGAATGGGGTTTGCTTGTAGAAAGGGGTTAAATGTTTGGCGATTCAGGGTCTGAAGTTACCAATCATAGCAAATAAGAGCATTTTGATGGATTCATTAGAGATTTCGATTAAATTAGGCCCTTATTTGCTAAGAATTGTTAACTTCAGACTCTTATTTGCTAAAAATTGGTAACTTCAGACCCTGAATTGCCCTTATTTAACAGATTTCTAACGACTCTGTCAAAAAGCCTTTACAACAACAACAACAAAGCCTTATTCCCAAAATAATTTAAGGTCGGCTAACATGAACCCTCATATGTGTCATCGTGAAAAAAGAGGACGAGAAAAAGGCAAATTAAAAGAAGAAATAGGAATAAAATTTAGAAAAGGAAAAGAAAAGAAAAAATAGTGTTAATAAAAGAATATACATGTATAATGTTGGTAAGGAAAAAAAGGTCAACCCCCATCACTCACATTAATTTTTGCCCTCCACTCCGGCCTCTTCAATTTCATATTTTTATCAAATCCAATTAAACTCATATCATTTTCAATCACTCTTATCCAAGTTTGCTTGGTCCTTCTTCTATCCATCGCCATTTTATCACTTCTCTACTCTTCAGGCCTTTAATCGGTGTATCACTCGGTCTCTGTCTCACATGACCAAACCATCTTAGACAATTCTCTTTCATTTTATTTTCAATGGGCGCAACTACTACTTTCCTCCTGATCACTTCATTCCTCAATCGATCATTTCTTGTATGTCCACACATTCATCGTAGCATACGCATCCCCTCCACATTCATATTGTGAACGCAACACTGTTTCACGGCCCAACATACAGTGTCATATAGCAGTGCCGGCCTAATTATCATGCGATAGAATTTTTCCTTTAATCTATGGGGCATGCCCAGATCACATAAAAAGCATGCGACACTTTTCACTTCAACCAACCAACTTTATTGGGGGGGGGGGAGAGAGACGGAGGGGAGTAGTGTTTTCGACGAAGCTCTGGTGGGTGAGGTTTCAGCTGAATTCAATTTGGCAAAACAAAAGATATCTTTATGGGTTTATACCCCTTCGTCGGAAACACTACGTCCCTCAAATTGAATTTTTCCACGTGAGCTGTCTAGAACACAATGAGGTGATTTCGTCTATCTTATATATCGACTTTTACCAGGTGGGGCTATGATAAATTCCCAAAAGAGTCTCCTCTTGTTTTCTTCAAAGCTGGGCGGCCAATACTTCCTCCACTGGGGATACAAGACGGTCTTAAAGTTGTGCTCGAGAATATGGTTTCACACATACAAAATAAAATTCCACAGAGGACTGTCAAATTTTGGCGGTTGCAATCACCAAGACACTTTCATGGTGGTGATTGGAACCAAAATGGAAGTTGTTTGTTCAATGAGCCCCTAGAGGAACCCCAGGTATGAGTTATACAGCTTTCTCCTTCCTCATTGCTAAAGCTTCTATTTCTTAAATATGTTGGAGTTTTATACTGATCCCTGAACAGCTGGATTTGTGGTTTGATCCCAGCAACAATGGAGTGAATAAAGAAGCAAGACAAATAAATAATGTAATTGGAGAAGCATTACGAGGCACAGATATTCAAGTTCTTGATCTGAGTCACTTGAGTGAGTTCAGGGCAGATGCCCATCCAGCAACTTGGTTGGGAAAACAAGATGCTGTGGCAGTGTGGGGCCAGGACTGCATGCATTGGTGCTTACCTGGCGTTCCAGATACATGGGTTGATATCTTATCACAACTTATTCATTATTGGTTGGAGACAGGCAGATAAACTAACAGGCTAGATTTCCGGAGACCAAGTTGATGTTTTAGGTTATCATGCATATGCAGATGTTACAACGCTTTTTGATGATAACCTAAGTATTGTTATAAAAAAATAAAAATACAAGAGTTAATTTTACTTGTATATGCATTCTTCCCCGAATCACAGCAATAATATATATTTTCCTCCGGATAAATTCTCTTGATTATGTACAGCATAAGGGAACTAGTATTTTTTTTTGGAAAAATTCCCCTAACACCCCCTTGTCCAGATTTTATTCCATTTAAAGAAAATATTTTTGTAAATCTCAAATAGAGAGTTCTCTTAATATTATAATTCCACCTACACCCCTCGTTCACGATACACACACGCACAGCGCTCTCTCTCTCTCTCTCCAAACTCTCTCTGCTCCAAATCATCTCCGGCGTGGCGTCCGCTGTCTCTGCTCTCAACCAAATCAGGTAACCGTTACGGAATTTTGATTTCCTCTCTCTCTCTCTTTCTCTCTCTCTCTCTCTCTCTCGATTGTTCGCTTCGCTTCGATTTGTTTTTTTTATTTTTGTTTGCGCTCTGAAAATATATTCGAATCTCTGTGATTTTTTTCAGTGAAAATGAGAAATCCGGATTCATCAACCTTGTTTCCCGCTATCTAAGGTATAAATCTCCCAAATCTTTCGTTCTGGATTGAAATTTCAATGCTACTCCAGTCTTCATTATTAACTGTAGTTATAGCTTATTTCTATATTCCGTTTTTGTGGCGACGTACGTATTCGCCGATTCAGTTCAAAGTTTTCATTAATGCTATAGATCCGAATATTAATTTTAGATTTCTGATTTCATTTGATGTGTCTGTCCAGCTGATTTATTGCGTCAATAGATGTCATTAATTTCTAACTTTCTAGTATAGATCTGAAAATTCTCCTCCTCTTTTGGTTGAAAAAATTGTCTTGACGTAGGTATATTGAACTTGCTTAAACTTGAATCTTATTTCACGAGTTCTTTCTTTGTTTGAGTTCATCAGTAATAAATGCTCGACTGATTTCATTCTTCCTTGCAACTTATAATACTATGTTACCGCATATCTGAACTTCCTTGTGAGCATGCTCTAGAATTTCCTCAAGAATTTAATCATATTTCTGGTGTTCTTGTGGGCATAACCAAGCATTCTGGGGGAGATGTTAATTCCCTATTTGAGTGTCCATTTTTTCTAAAATTTATGTCTGTCCCATTGTTTTTTTATTTAGTTATTTGTTATTGTGGTTATAGTAATTTTCAGCTAAGCTTATGTCCCATTGCATTTCCAACTTGCATCTTTCTCTACTCCTATTCTAACAATTCTTTTATTAGATTTTACTAGTGTTATTGTATGTTCCTGTTTTGAACTCAAGTGTTATGCTCTAGTATATACTTTCGCAAGTTCAATTTTTTTTTGCTAGACCAAACTAATGTGTGTTAGTAAGGAGAGAAATTTGTAGTGTTAGAGCTATTTCCAGTAGCCCGAGTGGGAAAAAAGGTCGAAAACTGCTGTCCTCGTTGCCCTTCATACACTACAAAAAAAGTGATTTTTAGGGACAATCTAATTTGGGACCGATGTGTTTGGTAGACCCTATTAACCACTAATTAAGTTTGCCGGCTGGAATGGACTTGATGGGTCAGTGAAGTGGGTCTTAAAAAACCCAAAATTAACCGGTTGAATAAGAATTAGATAAAAAAAATAACCAAAACACTCCCTATTCTAACGCCCACTTCTTCCTCCAATTCCTTTCCCCTCTCTCTCTCTCTCTCTCTCTCTCTCTCTCTCTCTCTCTTGATTAGGTTAAGATGAGCGCCGCAAACCCTAACAATTCCAAGCAGCCGTTCAATTTCATCTACCTCATTGCTGTTTGATTTCATGTAATTCGTGTGATTCCACACTCATATGCAAATAGGTATGCAATCTCATTCATGTTATCATTGATCTATTCTTTATCCCGCTCTATGTATAGCTAGGTTTTGTAATTGGGCATAAGCACCATCAATTTTGACCAACAATCTAGTGTAATTCGAGCAATAATCTGTCATATGGATCCATATTTTTGGCCCTATACCCTAACTATTTCAGGCAACGATTCTATTTGTGTGTCTTTTCGTCTTGTTCTCTCGTGGCCCTAAACCCCACTAGTAATCTATAATCATCTTCGTTTTTTTTGCCTATTAGTTCCACGAGTTTATATTCAACTTGTCTCTCATTCTGGTTCGTACCGGCATGATTCAATTTCTTTGCCTTCATTTGTCAAAGCAGTGATTCAGTTCGGCGTGTTAATTTCATATTCTCTTATTAAAGAGGTTTCAACAGGTCAAAAACCACACAGGTAATCTCTAACCATCTTTAGTTTTTTGCAATAACATTTTGAATGAACTTGTCATTGGTATACAAATAATGACCATGAACACATTGAAAACCATAAGTGAACATGGCCTAAAATCATTGAATGAAAAGAGGAAATAGATAAGTACTCCCTCCATCCGATATAGATAGTCCCACTTTTCTTAGTGATTATTTTGATTGAACTTTGACCTAAAAAATTTATCCTAATAATAATCTAAAACTTGTTATTGATACACCATTAAAATTAACACCAATTACCATTTCTAGATTTTCATTAAGATATAAAACTTATCATAAGTTTTTAGTTAAAATTCAATCAAAATTATTTTAAAAAAGGGGGCACTATCATTATAGAACGGAAGGAGTAGTTCATAATACTAATCACTGTGCTTTATTGATACATGAATTGGTGGTGTGACTCTCAGTCACTTCAATCTATCTTCGAGTTACTTCCAAATGTAAGTAAAGACATGTTATTTCTCTTGTATCTTTCCCCCCTTTTATTTGGCATTGACCACAATTACATATCTGGTCCCTGAAAATGTAAAATTCAGGTTGTTTTTCTACGGATGCCAAAAGATAATGTCCCATACATCATTCACTCAAAATTTTAGATTCTTACTTATATATTTGAGTTCAGGCTGGAAGATCATTCTAGAGCATGTAGGCTTAACGATAAAATTGTGCAAATTTTGAGTTCTCAGATCATTTTTCTAACATTCTTTTAGTCTATGCTGATATTCTTAATTAAGCCTATTCATTGTGAAAGATTTGGTTGCTAGTCTGTCTTTGCCGACTGTTGTTGACTTGGTTGATCAGATATTGCTTGTTGCAGACTGCTCCAGAGGATCTCATAAAGGACCTAGTTGCACAGACATCTGGTTTCATGCCAAGGGATATACGTGCTTTAATTGCTGATGCCAGTGCAAATTTGATTCCTGGGCATGATGTTCTGCCTGACAAAGCTGAGCCCCAGAACTTATGCGAGGGTGGGGTGTATCTCTCACGGAACCAGTGAATAAAGGCATGGCTTGTGATAGTGTTCTGTCTGACAAAGATGAGCCCCAGAACATGGGTGCAATTGATTCTTCTGGGAAACCCTTAAAAGACAATACGCCATATGATGATGCCCCTAGGTCTTTCCAGAAAGAAGATATGATCAAGGCATTGGAGCGATCAAAGAAGCGGAATGCCTCAGCACTAGGGACTCCAAAGGTAAGTAAAAGTAGCAGCATGAACTTTAGTAACTCAACATATTGTTGTTTTTTGCAGATAAATTCCAATACTGCAACCTTTGTTGGCCCTTAAGTCTCGGCTATTATTTTGTAGGTTCCCAATGTTCCTATGAGATTTTCCCAGAATTTAGTAAATGCAACGATCTATATATAATATGTTGACTGTGTAACATTAGTCTAAATGCAGAATCAACTAATCTTTATTCCAGGTTAGGCAATTTGTCGCAAATATGTTTGATTTACTGCGAGATTTCTTTTCCGATTCCTTGGGTAGTCTCCTGCTAGCGTCATTCATTGGTTGAACATATGTTCCAATTTTAACTTGTTTCTTGATACCCTCAGGGGCTTTTTGAGGAGTTGTCATTGGGACAGAGCAGGGGAGAAGCTTTATGTAGGGAACCGGTAACTTGCAATCTTCACCTGTATATGCTTTTCTTAGTTATTATCATTAATACAAAATAGTTATTATCTCCAGTTTTAGCTTTTTCATGCGTCACTTATGTTGTCCTTGATATAATTGTTTTAATTTTTTTTGCAGCCTTTGCTGATCCAGTGTCGCTTATACCACAAGGGTCGCGCTGTCAAGGGAACCCTTCTTCTCAATAGAAAGATAGATAATCTTTTGAGTCATTGGAAATCGTTGCAGTGAGGTATTTTCAGCTGATGATTTCCTGTTAGTGCTTGTGCCTACACTGTTTGGTTGGTCGAAATTTCTTTTAAAACATGCTAAACAGAACACGTATTTTTGCATTTAGAGGTTTTAAAATAAACAGATATCCAACCAAATGGTTAGAAATAGAAAAGTAGCATATATTTTCTCTAAAGTAGAGACTATCACAGCGGTTGGCTACATTGGGTTCTAGAGTTTCAGTGCTAGTGCTTGTTGAATCCCAGTCCTTGTCTGACTGTGGGAAGTATGTGTTTTGATACCTTTGCTAGTTTTGGCGAGTGCCGTTGAGTCTAGCAGAAAAATCGGCCTTAGGAGGCTGAATTAATCATAGATGAATCCAAGTTAAATTTAATGCACTCCAAAAAAACGTTTCCCGGGAAATTAAGTTTATTGGACTTACTGTGATTATTTCTTGCTTGATTTAGTTAAATTTGTCATATGAGCTACTCAATTCCCAAACATTATGAAAGCCATTTGCTATAGTTACATGAAAAAAAAAAACTTTTTTACAATTTGAATATGAAGTACCCTTTTGTCAGCTGTTGGTAGTATTTACTTTCTTTCCTTTATATTGTGGTTCTTGTACATCTGCGGCATTGCATTCAAAAAAGTGAAGCACATTTCTAGTAAATTCACTTGGTAATCCTCCTCCGTCCCACAACAATTGTCGTGTATTTGATTTTTTGACAATTTAATCATCTACGTGCAACAAAGCCTAGGTATCAAAATAATTTACATGAATCCCCATTTGTAATCGTCAAAGAAAACAATACTTAAGAACAATATTTAATCATCTACTTGAAATTTTAAAAAATTGTATTTGATTCTCTGTTGAAATTATTACCATTAACAATTGCATAAGAATGATTGATTTAAAGTTATTTTGTGATCAAAATTAAATTAAGTTAATCAAAAAAGTGAATGCAACATTTATTACGGGGCATGTATTAACTCTTATTTGTCACCCTATAAAAATTATGATTTATATATTTGTACTTCATAATTTTTGTTTGAAATGGACCAAAACAAAAAGTATGATCCAACTCGGGTGTAAATTCTACTTTTAAGCCGAAATAGAGTTCCATATGATACACAAAGATGCCTTAATAGGTTAGATTAACTTCTATGTCAAATTCGCGATTGAACATGCAAAATTTAATAAAAATTAATCATACAAAACTATCGTAAAGCACGGATAACACTCATAAGATTTTCAAGAAGCTCCTTGAATCGTGAAATAATCTGGACCGGACCAGTTCATCCTGTCGCCTTCACGGTCAAGGTGTATAGATTCATCAAATTTGCAGATCATTTACAAGTTCCAAACCTTGTCTGCCAAGATTCTCCAAGGTAGGCGAGGAAATGGCAAAAACTGAAAATATGCAGTCTGATCAAAAGTACGGAGTACAAAACTTGAAGAGCAATGACAGAAAAAATGTAGATCAAGAAGCGCCAAAACCTAACGAAGAAGAACAAGAGCAAGAGAAAACGTGGATGAACAATAGAAATGGACGCTTTAGTGGGGATGGTCTCTGACATGATGCCCCAGTTTGGATTAGCATCTATATACTCTGTAGTACAGAGTATATCGAATTATAATCACAACCTGCAATACTAGTTGATCTGCAGCCATAAAAACCTAGGAATCATCAACAACTTTTAACTCCCGAAAACCCTACGCCATTTCATTGCATATCAACTGAGAAAGAATCTGAATGAAGATGTATTGGTAGAATAAAATAAGAGCTGAATTTAATGGAGAGTTCAGAACATTTTCTCATCAAAGATAAAGGTTTTCCTTGACTTAATCCCACATCTTTTAGTTATTAATCTTAATCTCAGTTAATTAGCAATTTCTGGCTTGACCAATCCAAGTTGAGAGTTGGGTAATGTGGCTTAGGTGAAGGCTTGGGCCCTTTGACTGGAGGGTATTGCAGCAGGCTGTATTCACAGAGCTAGTGAATACCTCCCACTCTTGACAGTGAAAGGACAACGGGCCGGTGTGGTCTTGGCCCTTATTACCTGCTGTGCTGAGCTGCCTCTAATGAACACCCATTTTTTTTCTTTCATGGAAGGGCCAACTCCTATTTCCGCTCTTATGCATGCGGCTTCTACCTCTTTTCAACTTGAGCTTTGGTAGTTTTCTTTTACATGTCATAGGTTATGCTTGAATTTTATTTATTTGTACTTTTAAAAACTTTATTTGGGACGTAACAAAAAAGAAAAATACGACACCTATTACATATTATGGGAGAAAAATATGACACGTATTATATTATGGTTCCTTATGTCTTTCTTTCTTCTTTTCTATATAAATGGAATTACTCCATATAACTATTGCTCTCTCCGTCCCATAATAAAACAAATGTGGAATTTCTTAATAAAAAGACAAGTTTACAGTGGTATAAGCATTATACAATAAATAAAGTATTTTCCGAGCTATTTTAAGGGTACTTTTTGAACCATTATTAGGGTAAAATGGACCTGCTCTAAAAATATACAAGGAAGTTGCACACAGAAAATCAGTGATCCAACTCAAGTGTAAAATCTACTTTTAAACCAAAATAGAGTTCCTTATAATACACAAAGAATGCCTCAATAGGTTAGGGTTAACTTCAATGTTCATATTCACGATTCAACATCTAAAATTGAATAAAAATTAATCATGCAAAATTGTCGTACACAATGGCAAAACTTGCAAGCTCAGATTTTCAAGAAGCTCCTTGAATCTTGGGACCGGACCCCATTTGAGCCTGTTAGCTGTTCATCCTGTTGCTTTAGCACTCAAGGCGAATAGGTTTATCAAAGTTATAAACTATTTATAAGATCAAAACCTTGTCTGCCAAGATTCTTCAAGGAGCGATGTTATACACACCCCCCTTTAAGCTTTAATCTATTGTACTGTACAACACATTAAAGGATATGAAGAAGGGGTGTGTGTGTGTGTATAACCATCCTCTTCTTCGAGTTGTATCAACTTGCCATCGTAACTTCTTGCCATCAATCACCACCGGACGACTCTAGAAAAAACCGAGTCTTTAAACATTTGCCATATTAACCTCAGCGAGTGAAGAATTAAGGTCTTCTCGAGACTGTGATCTCCTGCTTTGAAGACGCATCTGACTTCTGTGTGGGGTCCAAAACGAACCCATGCTAGTAGTGGTTTCGTCAAATTGCATCTGACCCAAGCTACCTGAAGAATAACTATGTGCTACACTGCTAGATGATGGATACAGTGAAGAAGACTCTGATAGCTGGATATCAGACCCAAATGGTCTGTGTTGAACACTGGCAACTGGACTTAGGGGCATCTTAACTCTTCCTTCACCTGGGATATCATAAATGACAGAGATAAAAAAAAAAAAAACTCTAGTTTTTTATTAATAAAAAAAACTACAGATTTTATTCCAAAAAATAATAATAATCATCAATTACTCCATTTGACCCAAAATGAGTGTCTAGTCTTAGTTTTTTGCAAAAACAAGTTAATAATAGGTAATCTTATACATGCAAGCCCTTACTGTAGACAGTTTTAACTTTTAAGTATATATGCACAAGTAAATTTAGTATTTCAAAGAAAAGAGAAACTCATTTGGGACAGTATTACTCCAAAAGGGACTCCTCAATATGGCAAGGGAGTATATAGTAGAAGACGGAATCCATGGTAAACCATAATAATAACAGTAAAGATATTTCAAAGAAGCTGAGACTCGTAACAAGTAACAACAGTAAACTAAGCATGTAACTGGACTAAGAAAAGCTGGACGAAAAATTAAATCTGCATAAGCTGGAATTGACTAATGACCATAAAATCAAACTTCAATCAGAGAATCTTTCTAAAGAGGAAAACTGAAATGAGATAAGACAGTGGCGGATCTAGGATTTATAGTGAGGGGGTCAAATTTAACATAACAAAAAAATATGAAATTACACTATTAAAAACAATAAAACTTAAAGCAAATACGTAAAGCCTATTTTTTCATTGTCATGAGTTTGAATCTCCGGAAATTAATGTTCAATATTGTATTATGTGATTATTTTATTTTAAATATGTCAAATGTATCAAATCATTATGATGACTTATGTTGGACTGAACTGTGTATAAAAAGGCGACAAAAATAAACACTCCCTCCGTCCCTAAATAAACGTCCACATTTCATTTTAAGGGAAACTCAAAAATATGTATCTTTTATACATTTTAATAGCAAAAAATGCATAAATATTATTATTATCCACTTGTCAAACATTTAAATACGCATTAGAAAATTGTATCATCCCTAAAAGTTATCTCTTATGAATGTCTACTTTTTAAAAAATGAGTAATGTTTAATTTTGAAGTTTTACTTGAAAATAATAATTTCAATAACTAAAATTTGATATTTAAGAGTGGCTCTATATTTTTCAAATGGATAATTATTATTACTTTTTCCTGAATACTATTTCAAAAACTAAATTATTCTTGTCCTTTTGTATGAAAATCTAAAAAAACATAGCAAACATTTGGTGATGATAATAAATAGGCTTGAAAAAAAAAACCATTTTGTTTCCTTTTTTTTTTTTTTTTGAAAAACTAAAAACTAACAATTTTCAAGAAAGAAAACAACTAGTTCCCTAAAAATAGGCTCATTCCCCCACCCTCCCCTAAATCAGCATCTCACTCCTCTAATTTTCCATTGGAGGGGGACATACCATAAAATTGAGGGGGGTTAGATGTTTTTCTTCAGGGGGGTCAACCTGTTTTTTCCAGAGAGTAAACATATGAATTCCAAAAAAAATCAAGGGTCAAATGAAAATAATGCAAAACTCAGGGGGGTCAGTTGACCCCTCCCCACTATAAGTACATCCGCCCCTAGAGATAGACACTTGAGTAACAGCATGGTGTTCAACAGATCCCGATATTATATCAAGGATGTATTTTTTTCCAATATTTGTTGTGAAGGCACAAACCCTAGTCAAATGAGCTTTGTTCATAATAATTATAATTTCACTGTTACCTCTTATTAGTACTGTTGTTTAGTAATCAGAAGTATTGATGTTATATCATACTCCCTCTGTCCCAAATTGAATGACCATTTTTATCCCAAAATGTATGACCTTTTGAAATTTTTTCTTCAAAAATCTTTGTCCCTAAATAATGTTTTACCATTTTTTTTCCATAGTTAATTATATATTTGCAAAACTAAAAGTTTGAAAGTGAATATCAAGATTTTTATAAATTTTTGCTGCCAAAAATCATCATTTTCAAAATGAGCCTTAAATTCAAAATGGTCATTCGTTTTGGGACGGAGAGAGTAGTTTTAAGTCAAAGGCAATCCTAGTAGTATTAGAAGAGTTGTGGTGGACTGTAAAATATGTAATCACTCATAGTTAGGTTAATAAGAGTTGAATATTGAACAGCATTAGGCTTGCAACTTTGTGGACTGATCCAAACCTATTACGCAACTGCTAACATATAGAGGATGACATTCGGTACAAAGATATGGAATGTTCACATTCTGAAATTTTGGAATTTCATTTTCTTTCCCTACCAAAACAATCTTCAATGCGTCTGCAGGAGCTGTATACTTTTACTTTTAGTATTCTTTATTTGTATTGTAGGCATCATACATACAAAGATATCATATTTTCACATTCTATCATGTCTCCTATGGAGAAATGCTCCCCCCACTAAGATTAACCTTCAGTAAGTCGGAAATTGATTTCTCTCACTTCCACAAGAGTTTACAGCAACATGAAGCAACTTCTACAGTATTTCAAAAGGAATTCACAGATTTTATAGAGAAATTTTACCTGAAATGATAGGACTCCAACGTTGGAATCTGAAAGGAGTTGGGATATTGAGAACCGAAGCACCCGAAGCGTTATTGTGTCTGAAAAGGGGTAGATATGGCCCACGGAAAAATCTTGGCATCCAATTGCCAATGCATGATAAAGCACAGACAAGGAAACACAACGAAACAAACAAAATCGCTATTAGAATGAAAGGGTTTATCTTCTATTAGCCAAGATGTGATGAGTATTCACCAGCATATGTACAGTTCACTTGCCTGTTGGTATTTTAGGTTCTTTGTCTAGATAGATTAACTTGGTGGCTGTAGATATTCTATGTATAGGGTTTGTGTATATATATGTGTCCTCAGTATGGAATGGATATCAAGGAAAATTCTCCAAACTCTTATTTCTCTCTATGCATTCTACAGCTCAAACTCTTTCATGGTATCAGAGCCACCGATCTATGGTGGCCTGATTACTTCGCTTCCGCAATTCTTCTTTAAATCTCTCTATTATTTTTATTTTTATTTTTTTTTTCTTTTCTTCATAAAATTAATTTTTGGTACGTTCAATGGATGATTTTTGGTATGATCCCGTTTCTGGCTTTGTAATGCCATCATCGTATCCTATTTGTCAATTATGTAACAGTTTTGGTCATACCGCCGGTTCACGTTTCCCATTATGCAAGTCTATTGCCTACTGGTGGTCCTACGGGGTTTGGGAACTTCACAAGTCCTACTGGTTATGACATAAATGCCCCTGGAGTTGTTGGCAGTGCTGCAGGGCTCGATGACTCCTCCCGGCTCAAGTACAAAGATGGCAACCTTTACCTCCCCAATCCACAGGCTGAGACATCTGAACTGTGGATGAATCCAAGAGATATTCCGAGTATGCAATCAGCAGCTTCATACTACACAATGAGTGGGCAAACTCCTCACGCAGCTTATATGCCATCGCATGCTTCTTTCAATGCATTCAGCATTCTTCCATCAGTCTGCCCACCTTTGTTGAGCCACGTTGAGCAATCTCAATGCAGTTCGACAACACCTACTCCAGGCGGATCTACATCTTCTATTACAACAAGCAACATGCCTGTTGCTCCAACAATTCTAGCGACCCCGGTGGTCGATATTGATTTTTCTAAGTCCCATGGCTCATATAATGAGGCCAATACTCAGTTACCTTCTTCTGGTCCAATTCTTGACTTGAAAAATCAACAAGTTTTTCCTAATTCTCAAGCTGCACAGAATGGTCAAACTGCACCAAATGAACTGGTTGCAACTTTTAGTCCAATGCTAGTAGTTCGTGACCCAAGCCAGCTTTCTCAAACAAAAGAGACTCCTCCATTTCGGGCCCTTGTCCAGATCTCTCCTCTTGTCGTTGACCCATCCGGCCCAACACAACCCATAGCAGCAGTGACACAATCAACAGTTTCTCCGAAATGTGCTCTATATTTTGGACTCTCTGAACAGATTTTCTTACCACCATTGAAATTTGGTCCATTTGCTCTTCTCCAGTGTGGGCCGATCCTCCTTATATTAGGCCTTCAATATTAGCCCTTAGGCTTAGCCGCCTATTCTCTGCTAGTGCGCGATTAATTTCCGGTTCAGCTTCTTCTCTTCAGCAACAAGATCCGGAGATCTTCACTAGCCCATGCTACTCCTACCCCGTCTATATGGACACTCCAACATCTAATTTAGCAAGCTCTCCATTCATTGGCCCTTCCTTGCTAAACTCCCCTTACAGCAAGACATATTCACTATCATGTTTGGATTCCAAAACTCTTGTTCCACATGGGTTTAGTACTCACCGGTCCATTGATGTTTGTCACACACTTTTGGTTGATAGTCACATTCAAGATATATTCCCCAGTGTTATTCAAGACACGGAAGATGAATATTACACATTGTATCCCCCGAAGGAGTGGGATTACAAGCTTTGGCATGATCACCTCTACATAAAGCTTCTATTCAATGTCAATTGGTTACTTTCGTTATTTCCCCTCGGCATAACTTTTGTCTCGTCCTTATCCTGGAAATTAAGTGGACGTTCTTCTAGTTCAAGCTGCATCTCCGTGCCTCCGATTCGCTTGAGGGGGGGGGGTATTAGCCAAGATGTCTTTGAGTATTCACCGGCATATGTACGGTTAAGCACTTTGTTGGTATTTTAGGTTCTTTGTCTAGATAGATTAACTTGGTGGCTGTAGATATTCTATGTATAGGGTTTGTGTATATATATGTGTCCTCAGTATGGAATGGATATCAAGGAAAATTCTCCAAACTCTTATTTCTCTCTATGCATTCTACAGCTCAAACTCTTTCATCTTCATCCGGAGAGCTTCATAATAGGGAAGGACCACGCTAGTTGGTAATGCCTTCCCAGCTTCCAATAAAGCAACACCACTTGTCCAAGTAATACCTCCAGAACCAATAGTAACACGACTATCAGTTATGTGCAAACCTTCCCTCAATAGCAATACAACATACGGTGCCCTGAAGCAATACTGCTCTATAAAGGGTTGGGGTGCAACACTTTTTTTTGCAATGTCCCAAGCTTTTTCACAGAATTCTCGACCCCTTTCTAACACATCATCAAGTGTAGCATCAGGAGTCAAGTTAAAGAACCGATAAACAACATAAAAGCCAGACATGGCGTAAAACTGGCCATATGGACGAGGGAGGTCATCAGGGAGAGCACAAGGTAAGCAATAACTTCGTCATCCCTATGTCGCATGGCGGCCAGAGATAGGTCACCTGGTATGGCTCTATATGATAAACTTCGGGATTAATCCCATATTTAACATGATAGTGGGTTTGGAAGTCCACATAGGAGGAGCTGCTAGCTCCCGCGCCATCAGGGTTAGAAGAACCCTGCGAGATGGGCGGTCGCACTGAAATCTCAGCCGCCAAGGTATCCGAAACATCATGGTTGGAGGTCGAGTTGGAGGAAGACATGACCTGTGGATAGAAGTGACGACTAAGTAAATTGGGGGCTGCGGGATAGTCAGTGTCAGAAAATTCAGTTTCAGGGAAGGGAAGATAGAAGTCGCAGATGTGAGTGCAGAGTTCAAAAGTTGTGTATAAAATGTGCATGGGAGCAGACTCGTGCAAGAAAGGGGGACCCCTAATTTCTAAGGCATTCAGAATAGCGGCATTCGCTCCATCCCGCCTAAGCATGAAACTGAGATCCCCGAGCGAGATTCGTGCCCATTTCCCCATGTCTTTTTTATAAACCCCCCACTTATTTTGCTTTGACCAAATTCGACAGTTTTAGAAAGTGATTTTGTATTAGCCATTGCGTAGGATGGGGAAAAGCGAGAACTCAAGCGAGAATGCAAGCGAGAATTCGAGCGAGAATTCAAAATTTTGAAATAATTACCTGGAGATCTGCAGAAAGGAAGGAAAGCCTGCAGAAGTAGTCGGTAAGAGGATCGAAAGGCTTTGTACGCCACCGGTTCTCCTCAAAAATGCCCCGAGACAGCCTGAAGTATACAGAGCGCGCGGAGAGATATTCACCGAAAATTGGAAGTACCACTAGTCCCTAAGAAACGAAGGATCAAATGAGCAGAGGTGTGTGAAATGGGTTGGAGGAGGGTTTTTAATCTCCAAAATAGCAGTGGAAAGGTTTTGGGGGGATTTCCAAGGTGTAGTTAAGAGAGTATGATTTTTGAAATTCCCCCCATTATTGTGGGTATTAATGGGAAAAGATGGCTTGAACTCCAAGAGAGGTGTACGGCTGCCAAACCACCTTACTTGACCCCGAGGTGACACGTGTCACACAGGTGGCGGTTGAGCCTCGTTTCTCGCCAAAACGGGCGAAAAACTGCGAGAACCGTAAGGCGAATATGAAAGTTCTCGCCTGGACCATGAATAGTCCAAGGCTTGAACTTGGGGGCTTCTGATGCGATTATGGAAAATGGATTGGGCCCAATACATTAGGGATTAGGCCCAATAGCTAGACATGGGCCGAGCCCACCAAATCTAGGTCATGCAAGAGAATTGGGGCAGTGGGACGACATTAAAGGTATAGGCGACATAGGCTAAAGTGAGACAATGGTAAGAAGGCGCGTGAGAGTGCAGCCACGTAAGCAAAAGGGGTATGCGAGAAACATGATGGAAGGGCTGCAGTTCATTGTGACTGTATATGAGAGGGATCCATTTTCCTCCAAGGTATTCGGGTTATGGCGACATTTGGGATGTCGCCCTCTTCACTGTGGTCGTCGCCAATGCGACAAGGGCGATTGAGCATGCTCGGGGCCTCGCTCTTGCTGTCGCCTGCGCCCCTAACCCTAGCCGCTTGTGATGGGTGATTGATGTGACAAGGTGAATAGTAAAATCCCACTAACTTGAGGTTGGGTGAGGACCCTTCTTGGATGATTGACAAGTGTCCCCCCATGTGCAAGGCACATGGGGGCTTGGGAGTATAAAAGGGTGAATAGTGTTCATTTGCATGGTATGTCTCTCTCTCTCTACTCTCTCTCTCTCTAAGGGTTTTTCCATTGATATTGTTACCACCTTGAACATCTAACCTTACTCTCACGTCGGAGTCACCCCCGACTTAGTTTACGTGTGTTCTCGTGTGTAGGTGATCAACTAAGCAAGGAGGCAGCCGGAGTATCTTGTTCACTTCAGTTCCTGTGCAACCTTTTCTTATGGTAGCATCAAGTCTAAAGTCCACGGAGAAGTACAAAAATAATAATTCATTTTCCCCAATACCCTCACCTCCTTCAACTCTTCTTCTTCCATTTCCAGCCACCCATCTGCCACCACCACCACCATACATCCGTCACCACCACCATCATCTCCCTTTTCCTTCTACTTTCTTTAAGACCATTACCCTCCGATCATCCAACACATTCTTCTTTTTCCAGATTCGAGCTCTTAATACCCTTCACCTCACCAAATTTGTAAGGAATAAAAAAATACACATCCAAACCAACATTTTCCTGCAAATATTTTCAACCCAAATTAAAAAAAACATGCACACACAAGCAAGAAGACGAAAACACGTAGAGACACTCAAAGAAATTCGATTTTGAATGTTGATTTATGGTTAGGGTTGGGTTCTTAGAGAGAGAAAGATTGATTAAGAGAGAGGGGGAGAGAGATGTGATTTATGAGAGTAGAAGTGAGGGGCCCTATGATTTAGAAGGGGGCGTTGATGGCGAAAAAGGTTGGGATAGAGCAGGGCGGCCATGAGCGGTAGGGGTGGACTAGTGGAGAAGATGAAGGGTGGAGTTGGAGATGATTGAGTTAGGCAATCGAAATTGGGGTGAGTTATAATTTTCAAATTTAAAAATAGGGATGGGTTTTAAACAGAAAATGTTTTATTTTTATTCACATCCATTTCATAAGCATACATTGACTTTTTAAAACAACTATCTAAATAAAATTAATTCAAACTAATTTTTCAATGAATTTCATCAAAAAGTCCTTAGCTGAGCAAAAAATGTTACATTAGACCCTAAATTACCAAAATAAAAAAGTCAGACCCCAAATTGGCACCAATACATATTTTTTAGAAATTAGTTGGTGAGCGAATTATTTAGTATTAATTATTTAATATTAAATAATTAATTTTTTAATATTAAATAATTAAATTTTTAATAAAAACTAGGAAAAGTGAGAAATAGTCCACAAAAAATAATACTACCCACATTTCTTTCCCAAAATGACACTGTTTTAAAAAGTATTTTCTAAAATGTCACACTTTTAAAAGTATTGACCAGAATAGCCTAGTTTTTAGAATTCGCGGTTGGCAACTGCATTTTCATTAATGAATTCGCAGTTGGCAACCGCGGGTTTATAATTTTTCTATTTTTTTTAAACGCGGTTGGCAACTGCGAATTCAACTTTGAAAACGCAGTTGCCAACCGCGAATTCTAAAAATTAGGCTATTCTGGTCAATACTTTTAAAAGTGTGACATTTTGAGAAATACTTTTTGAAACAGTGTCATTTTGGGAAAAAGTTCTTTCTTTTCTACGAGGACTTAGGCCTTGACGTGCTCATCCGGGTACGATTTTCCGATTCCCGGATCTGAACCATTGATTTTCGGTTCTGTGGAAGGGGAAACCGTATTCGAACCGTATAATTCTGGTTCCCGGTTCACGGTTCCAACCGCCAGTTCCCGATTTTCGATTTCACGATATTGACGGTTTTCATTTATTACTTTTAATTATTTATATATATTTTTTTAAAATGCAATATAACTGAAAGTAGTTAAATAATTAATAGATATTCAAAATCCTTTAGATTTGTTATAAAATTCATTTAAAATGATATATTATATTAGAAAATGTAAGTTTTTAACGAATTTAATTAATTTTTAAAATGAATTTAGTTAGTTTATTAACTAAATAAAAACAAAAAATTAGCTATTACATGGTTTCAAAGTCATGAATTCACGGTTTACGATTTTCGATTCTAGAACCAGCGATTTTCAATTTTGAAAATGGTAGATCCATATTTGAACTACGGTTCCCACAATTTTCGATTATTCCACGATTCCGATTCTAGTGAATTTCGATTCCCAACCTATCGATTTTACCTCCCGGGTCTATGAGCAGGTCTATTTAGGCACTATTTGCCCTAAAAACTCAATTGTTTCACCGAACCAGAATCTCCCACTATCACCGCCAAGCGGAAAATGATAAGCATTCTCTGGAAAAAGAAAA
Source organism: Adenophora triphylla var. japonica (assembly GCA_022495995.1). Classification (NCBI taxonomy): domain Eukaryota; kingdom Viridiplantae; phylum Streptophyta; class Magnoliopsida; order Asterales; family Campanulaceae; genus Adenophora; species Adenophora triphylla. The sequence goes on along the minus strand of JAFEMH010001707.1, from coordinate 383,173 downwards.
GACACTCTGATTCATCACACTTGCAGATCTCACTCTCTGTATCTGAATTCATATCCCACCCCATGCAATCCTCCATATGAATTAGTGATTGACAATGGCGGCCAAGCTATCATCAAAGCTCATCACATCCCTAATCCTCCCATCTTGCCTACTCATCTTCCTCTACTCCAAACTCCTCCCTCTCTCCTACACACCCCTTCACAAACCCTCAATTCAATTCTCTCCCCCTTGCAATCTATTCGCCGGTCATTGGGTCAACGACCCTACCCGCGTACCCATCTACGATGACACCTGCCCTTTCCACAGAAATGCCTGGAACTGCCATAGAAACAGGAGAGATAATATGGGTCGGATCAATTCTTGGAAATGGGTGCCTGAAAAATGCGAGCTTCTACGGATTGATCCGGTTGGGTTTTTGGGGTTGATGAGGAATAAGAGAATTGGGTTTGTGGGTGATTCTTTGAATGAGAATTTCTTGGTTTCTTTGTTGTGTATACTTAGGGTTGGTGATTTGGGTGGAAAGAAGTGGAAAAAGAAAGGGGCTTGGAGAGGGGCTTATTTTCCTAAATACAATGTTACTGTTGGTTATCATCGCGCCGTATTGCTTGCTAAATATGAGTAAGTGTTCTTGATTCTTGCTTATAATGTTATTAGCTGAATTGCATGATCCTTCAAACTTGACTTTCAATGTTTATGTTAGCTTGATTGGTTAGAATTATGGATTGAAGTTGCGATTGTTTTTTTTTTTTTTTTTTTTTTTGAAATGCCTAGCATTACTGATGTCCTATATATCACCACAGTTTTGGGCTTATTACTATGAAATGGTTGATGTTATTTAAATAAAATTTTGCTAGTTTGTATAGATAGGATGCAGAAAATGCATTGGCAAAATTATGGAACTGTCTTAGCTGCACTTTGGAACTAAGAAGTAAGAAGCAGATCAAATTGAAAGTTAAGAATACGAGTTACTGTTACCCTGTAACCTTAGGGATTCTCTTATTCACTCCCTCGGTTATTAGATCATAGCAAAGAAAAAAAAATTAGAAAATGCATTGTAAAAGCTGTACTGATTTTAAAAGGTAGACACTTTTATAGGAATATCATGAAAAGGAGTAGCAGACTCGTTTTAAGGACGGAGAGGGTACCATTTCGGCAATTGTTCCCATGATGATACATTGGTCCTAGATATTACCAGTTTCCTTCCTTTAAGAGGTAATGTAAAGTTCAAATTTGCGATATAAATGAATGAAACATAAGGCTGACAGAGCAAAGGTTATAGAAAATGGCTAAAGAGTAAAGAGTATAACCGTTTGGCATGTCACAACTGCGCTGCCATTTCAAAAATCGCATAAGGAAAAGGCTCATTTATTATAGAAAATAATCTGACAGTGATCAGTACTGTTAACATATAGTAATGACCTTACTAACTCAACACAGGCTTCTTCTGAATTTTTGAAAATTTCAAACAAGCATACTAGTAGATGGATTCTGCTGCATTTAATAAAACGTGGACAGTGTAGGCGTTATAAGCCTTTGGTTGATTAAAGATTTTATCAGGGATGTCCCATGTGGGTAATGCTTTACCTTGTTTACTTTAAAAAGTACATTGGAGAATGACCAACTAGTTTTTGCATGTATGATATGATTGAAACATCAATTTGGGTAAGGTATGAACAAGCATGATATGATAAGATGGAACTGATCTGTTCCATATTATTTCCATTCGCTGGTGGCAAATGCAACTTGGGGTTCTATTTGGGTTGTCTTCGCTGGTGGCAAATGCAACTTGGGGTTCTATTTGGGTTGTCTTGTTGGCTGCAAAGTCCACTGGAGCTATTAGAAATTTACAATGGATCTCCTATGGAAAATAAAAAAATAAAAAATCACAAAGGACCAAAAGCTTTCATTGTGATACAGATCGATATAGCTCTTGCTATTGCATAATAGTTTCCTAAGTAATCTCTCGTCATTGGTAGTTATTTTTTATGTTTGTTTTTGTGGGGAGCCCATTTGGCATATCTGCCTTTGACATGAACTAAAATACTTGTTTTGTACATTATTTGCGGTTGAAGTGAATTTAGCAGGTTGAAACTTCCTATGGACCTTCTTTTTCACTTCATTTTCTTTAGTTCTGCAAGTTGATACTTTTATCATAAATAATGAGTGTCTTGCTTGTACTGATTAAATAAAGGCAGCAGCAGATGGAACAGTTGGAGCTTCCTGAACATGAAGGAGTGAAGAGCATCTATCGGGTAGATGTGGATATTCCTGCACATGATTGGGCCGACATTAATGATTATTATGATGTTCTTATTTTTAACACCGGCCATTGGTAAATTCCCTGCCTCCTATTGCTGTTCTTTCTCCTCCTCCATGATAAATGATGCTCTACTTCTTTTTGAGTCTTGATTCTCATGGGGAATTTATGCGGAAATCCATTTCTCATTCCTTTTCTTTTTGGGTTAACTACAAATAAGGGTCTAAAGAATGGGGTTTGCTTGTAGAAAGGGGTTAAATGTTTGGCGATTCAGGGTCTGAAGTTACCAATCATAGCAAATAAGAGCATTTTGATGGATTCATTAGAGATTTCGATTAAATTAGGCCCTTATTTGCTAAGAATTGTTAACTTCAGACTCTTATTTGCTAAAAATTGGTAACTTCAGACCCTGAATTGCCCTTATTTAACAGATTTCTAACGACTCCGTCAAAAAGCCTTTACAACAACAACAACAAAGCCTTATTCCCAAAATAATTTAAGGTCGGCTAACATGAACCCTCATATGTGTCATCGTGAAAAAAGAGGACGAGAAAAAGGCAAATTAAAAGAAGAAATAGGAATAAAATTTAGAAAAGGAAAAGAAAAGAAAAAATAGTGATAATAAAAGAATATACATGTATAATGTTGGTAAGGAAAAAAAGGTCAACCCCCATCACCCACATTAATTTTTGCCCTCCACTCCGGCCTCTTCAATTTCATATTTTTATCAAATCCAATTAAACTCATATCATTTTCAATCACTCTTATCCAAGTTTGCTTGGTCCTTCTTCTATCCATCGCCATTTTATCACTTCTCTACTCTTCAGGCCTTTAATCGCTGTATCACTCGGTCTCTGTCTCACATGACCAAACCATCTTAGACAATTCTCTTTCATTTTATTTTCAATGGGCGCAACTACTACTTTCCTCCTGATCACTTCATTCCTCAATCGATCATTTCTTGTATGTCCACACATTCATCGTAGCATACGCATCCCCTCCACATTCATATTGTGAACGCAACACTGTTTCACGGCCCAACATACAGTGTCATATAGCAGTGCCGGCCTAATTGACATGCGATAGAATTTTTCCTTTAATCTATGGGGCATGCCCGCATCACATAAAAGCATGCGACACTTTTCACTTCAACCAACCAACTTTATTGGGGGGGAGAGACGGAGGGGAGTAGTGTTTCCGACGAAGCTCTGGTGGGTGAGGTTTCAGCTGAATTCAATTTGGCAAAACAAAAGATATCTTTATGGGTTTATACCCCTTCGTCGGAAACACTACGTCCCTCAAATTGAATTTTTCCACGTGAGCTGTCTAGAACACAATGAGGTGATTTCGTCTATCTTATATATCGACTTTTACCGTGTGGGGCTATGATAAATTCCCAAAAGAGTCTCCTCTTGTTTTCTTCAAAGCTGGGCGGCCAATACTTCCTCCACTGGGGATACAAGACGGTCTTAAAGTTGTGCTCGAGAATATGGTTTCACACATACAAAATAAAATTCCACAGAGGACTGTCAAATTTTGGCGGTTGCAATCACCAAGACACTTTCATGGTGGTGATTGGAACCAAAATGGAAGTTGTTTGTTCAATGAGCCCCTAGAGGAACCCCAGGTATGAGTTATACAGCTTTCTCCTTCCTCATTGCTAAAGCTTCTATTTCTTAAATATGTTGGAGTTTTATACTGATCCCTGAACAGCTGGATTTGTGGTTTGATCCCAGCAACAATGGAGTGAATAAAGAAGCAAGACAAATAAATAATGTAATTGGAGAAGCATTACGAGGCACAGATATTCAAGTTCTTGATCTGAGTCACTTGAGTGAGTTCAGGGCAGATGCCCATCCAGCAACTTGGTTGGGAAAACAAGATGCTGTGGCAGTGTGGGGCCAGGACTGCATGCATTGGTGCTTACCTGGCGTTCCAGATACATGGGTTGATATCTTATCACAACTTATTCATTATTGGTTGGAGACAGGCAGATAAACTAACAGGCTAGATTTCCGGAGACCAAGTTGATGTTTTAGGTTATCATGCATATGCAGATGTTACAAGGCTTTTTGATGATAGAATGTAACCTAAGTATTGTTATAAAAAAATAAAAATACAAGAGTTAATTTTACTTGTATATGCATTCTTCCCCGAATCACAGCAATAATATATATTTTCCTCCGGATAAATTCTCTTGATTATGTACAGCATAAGGGAACTAGTATTTTTTTTTGGAAAAATTCCCCTAACATCCCCTTGTCCAGATTTTATTCCATTTAAAGAAAATATTTTTATAAATCTCAAATAGAGAGTTCTCTTAATATTATAATTCCACCTACACCCCTCGTTCATGATACACACACGCACAGCTCTCTCTCTCTCAAATAAGCACACACACGCACAGCTCTCTCTCTCTCTCTGCTCCAAATCATCTCCGGCGTGGCGTCCGCTGTCTCTGCTCTCAACCAGATCAGGTAACCGTTACGGAATTTTGATTTCCTCTCTCTCTCTCTCTCTCTCTCTCTCTCTCTCTCTCTCGATTGTTCGCTTCGCTTCGATTTGTTTTTTTTATTTTTGTTTGCGCTCTGAAAATATATTCGAATCTCTGTGATTTTTTTCAGTGAAAATGAGAAATCCGGATTCATCAACCTTGTTTCCCGCTATCTAAGGTATAAATCTCCCAAATCTTTCGTTCTGGATTGAAATTTCAATGCTACTCCAGTCTTCATTATTAACTGTAGTTATAGCTTATTTCTATATTCCGTTTTTGTGGCGACGTACGTATTCGCCGATTCAGTTCAAAGTTTTCATTAATGCTATAGATCCGAATATTAATTTTAGATTTCTGATTTCATTTGATGTGTCTGTCCAGCTGATTTATTGCGTCAATAGATGTCATTAATTTCTAACTTTCTAGTATAGATCTGAAAATTCTCCTCCTCTTTTGGTTGAAAAAATTGTCTTGACGTAGGTATATTGAACTTGCTTAAACTTGAATCTTATTTCACGAGTTCTTTCTTTGTTTGAGTTCATCAGTAATAAATGCTCGACTGATTTCATTCTTCCTTGCAACTTATAATACTATGTTACCGCATATCTGAACTTCCTTGTGAGCATGCTCTAGAATTTCCTCAAGAATTTAATCATATTTCTGGTGTTCTTGTGGGCATAACCAAGCATTCTGGGGGAGATGTTAATTCCCTATTTGAGTGTCCATTTTTTCTAAAATTTATGTCTGTCCCATTGTTATTTTATTTAGTTATTTGTTATTGTGGTTATAGTAATTTTCAGCTAAGCTTATGTCCCATTGCATTTCCAACTTGCATCTTTCTCTACTCCTATTCTAACAATTCTTTTATTAGATTTTACTAGTGTTACTGTATGTTCCTGTTTTGAACTCAAGTGTTATGCTCTAGTATATACTTTCGCAAGTTCAATTTTTTTTTGCTAGACCAAACTAATGTGTGTTAGTAAGGAGAGAAATTTGTAGTGTTAAAGAGCTATTTCCAGTAGCCCGAGTGGGAAAAAAGGTCGAAAACTGCTGTCCTCGTTGCCCTTCATACACTACAAAAAAAGTGATTTTTAGGGACAATCTAATTTGGGACCGATGTGTTTGGTAGACCCTATTAACCACTAATTAAGTTTGCCGGCTGGAATGGACTTGATGGGTCAGTGAAATGGGTCTTAAAAAACCCAAAATTAACCGGTTGAATAAGAATTAGATAAAAAAATAACCAAAACACTCCCTATTCTAACACCCACTTCTTCCTCCAATTCCTTTCCCCTCTCTCTCTCTCTCTCTCTCTCTCTCTCTCTCTCTCTTGATTAGGTTAAGATGAGCGCCGCAAACCCTAACAATTCCAAGCAGCCGTTCAATTTCATCTACCTCATTGCTGTTTGATTTCATGTAATTCGTGTGATTCCACACTCATATGCAAATAGGTATGCAATCTCATTCATGTTATCATTGATCTATTCTTTATCCCGCTCTATGTATAGCTAGGTTTTGTAATTGGGCATAAGCACCATCAATTTTGACCAACAATCTAGTGTAATTCGAGCAGTAATCTGTCATATGGATCCATATTTTTGGCCCTATACCCTAACTATTTCAGGCAACGATTCTATTTGTGTGTCTTTTCGTCTTGTTCTCTCGTGGCCCTAAACCCCACTGGTAATCTATAATCATCTTCGTTTTTTTTGCCTATTAGTTCCACGAGTTTATATTCAACTTGTCTCTCATTCTGGTTCGTACCGGCATGATTCAATTTCTTTGCCTTCATTTGTCAAAGCAGTGATTCAGTTCGGCGTGTTAATTTCATATTCTCTTATTAAAGAGGTTTCAACAGGTCAAAAACCACACAGGTAATCTCTAATCATCTTTAGTTTTTTGCAATAACATTTTGAATGAACTTGTCATTGGTATACAAATAATGACCATGAACACATTGAAAACCATAAGTGAACATGGCCTAAAATCATTGAATGAAAAGAGGAAATAGATAAGTACTCCCTCCATCCGATATAGATAGTCCCACTTTTCTTAGTGATTATTTTGATTGAACTTTGACCTAAAAAATTTATCCTAATAATAATCTAAAACTTGTTATTGATACACCATTAAAATTAACACCAATTACCATTTCTAGATTTTCATTAAGATATAAAACTTATCATAAGTTTTTAGTTAAAATTCAATCAAAATTATTTTAAAAAAGGGGGCACTATCATTATAGAACGGAAGGAGTAGTTCATAATACTAATCACTGTGCTTTATTGATACATGAATTGGTGGTGTGACTCTCAGTCACTTCAATCTATCTCAGTCACTTCAATCTATCTTCGAGTTACTTCCAAATGTAAGTAAAGACATGTTATTTCTCTTGTATCTTTCCCCCCTTTTATTTGGCATTGACCACAATTACATATCTGGTCCCTGAAAATGTAAAATTCAGGTTGTTTTTCTACGGATGCCAAAAGATAATGTCCCATACATCATTCACTCAAAATTTTAGATTCTTACTTATATATTTGAGTTAAGGCTGGAAGATCATTCTAGAGCATGTAGGCTTAACGATAAAATTGTGCAAATTTTGAGTTCTCAGATCATTTTTCTAACATTCTTTTAGTCTATGCTGATATTCTTAATTAAGCCTATTCATTGTGAAAGATTTGGTTGCTAGTCTGTCTTTGCCGACTGTTGTTGACTTGGTTGATCAGATATTGCTTGTTGCAGACTGCTCCAGAGGATCTCATAAAGGACCTAGTTGCACAGACATCTGGTTTCATGCCAAGGGATATTACGTGCTTTAATTGCTGATGCCAGTGCAAATTTGATTCCTGGGCATGATGTTCTGCCTGACAAAGCTGAGCCCCAGAACTTATGCGAGGGTGGGGTGTATCTCTCACGGAACCAGTGAATAAAGGCATGGCTTGTGATAGTGTTCTGTCTGACAAAGATGAGCCCCAGAACATGGGTGCAATTGATTCTTCTGGGAAACCCTTAAAAGACAATACGCCATATGATGATGCCCCTAGGTCTTTCCAGAAAGAAGATATGATCAAGGCATTGGAGCGATCAAAGAAGCGGAATGCCTCAGCACTAGGGACTCCAAAGGTAAGTAAAAGTAGCAGCATGAACTTTAGTAACTCAACATATTGTTGTTTTTTGCAGATAAATTCCAATACTGCAACCTTTGTTGGCCCTTAAGTCTCGGCTATTATTTTGTAGGTTCCCAATGTTCCTATGAGATTTTCCCAGAATTTAGTAAATGCAACGATCTATATATAATATGTTGACTGTGTAACATTAGTCTAAATGCAGAATCAACTAATCTTTATTCCAGGTTAGGCAATTTGTCGCAAATATGTTTGATTTACTGCGAGATTTCTTTTCCGATTCCTTGGGTAGTCTCCTGCTAGCGTCATTCATTGGTTGAACATATGTTCCAATTTTAACTTGTTTCTTGATACCCTCAGGGGCTTTTTGAGGAGTTGTCATTGGGACAGAGCAGGGGAGAAGCTTTATGTAGGGAACCGGTAACTTGCAATCTTCACCTGTATATGTTTTTCTTAGTTATTATCTCCAGTTTTAGCTTTTTCATGCGTCACTTATGTTGTCCTTGATATAATTGTTTTAATTTTTTTTGCAGCCTTTGCTGATCCAGTGTCGCTTATACCACAAGGGTCGCGCTGTCAAGGGAACCCTTCTTCTCAATAGAAAGATACATAATCTTTTGAGTCATTGGAAATCGTTGCAGTGAGGTATTTTCAGCTGATGATTTCCTGTTAGTGCTTGTGCCTACACTGTTTGGTTGGTCGAAATTTCTTTTAAAACATGCTAAACAGAACACGTATTTTTGCATTTAGAGGTTTTAAAATAAACAGATATCCAACCAAATGGTTAGAAATAGAAAAGTAGCATATATTTTCTCTAAAGTAGAGACTATCACAGCGGTTGGCTACATTGGGTTCTAGAGTTTCAGTGCTAGTGCTTGTTGAATCCCAGTCCTTGTCTGACTGTGGGAAGTATGTGTTTTGATACCTTTGCTAGTTTTGGCGAGTGCCGTTGAGTCTAGCAGAAAAATCGGCCTTAGGAGGCTGAATTAATCATAGATGAATCCATGTTAAAGTTAATGCACTCCAACAAAATGTTTCCCGGGAAATTAAGTTTATTGGGCTTACTGTGATTATTTCTTGCTTGATTTAGTTAAATTTGTCATATGAGCTACTCAATTCCCAAACATTATGAAAGCCATTTGCTATAGTTACATGAAAAAAAAAAACTTTTTTACAATTTGAATATGAAGTACCCTTTTGTCAGCTGTTGGTAGTATTTACTTTCTTTCCTTTATATTGTGGTTCTTGTACATCTGCGGCATTGCATTCAAAAAAGTGAAGCACATTTCTAGTAAATTCACTTGGTAATCCTCCTCCGTCCCACAACAATTGTCGTGTATTTGATTTTTTGACAATTTAATCATCTACGTGCAACAAAGCCTAGGTATCAAAATAATTTACATGAATCCCCATTTGTAATCGTCAAAGAAAACAATACTTAAGAACAATATTTAATCATCTACTTGAAATTTTAAAAAATTGTATTTGATTCTCTGTTGAAATTATTACCATTAACAATTGCATAAGAATGATTGATTTAAAGTTATTTTGTCATCAAAATTAAATTAAGTTAATCAAAAAAGTGAATGCAACATTTATTACGGGGCATGTATTAACTCTTATTTGTCACCCTATAAAAATTATGATTTATATATTTGTACTTCATAATTTTTGTTTGAAATGGACCAAAACAAAAAGTATGATCCAACTCGGGTGTAAATTCTACTTTTAAGCCGAAATAGAGTTCCATATGATACACAAAGATGCCTTAATAGGTTAGATTAACTTCTATGTCAAATTCGCGATTGAACATGCAAAATTTAATAAAAATTAATCATACAAAACTATCGTAAAGCACGGATAACACTCATAAGATTTTCAAGAAGCTCCTTGAATCGTGAAATAATCTGGACCGGACCAGTTCATCCTGTCGCCTTCACGGTCAAGGTGTATAGATTCATCAAATTTGCAGATCATTTACAAGTTCCAAACCTTGTCTGCCAAGATTCTCCAAGGTAGGCGAGGAAATGGCAAAAACTGAAAATATGCAGTCTGATCAAAAGTACGGAGTACAAAACTTGAAGAGCAATGACAGAAAAAATGTAGATCAAGAAGCGCCAAAACCTAACGAAGAAGAACAAGAGCAAGAGAAAACGTGGATGAACAATAGAAATGGACGCTTTAGTGGGGATGGTCTCTGACATGATGCCCCAGTTTGGATTAGCATCTATATACTCTGTAGTACAGAGTATATCGAATTATAATCACAACCTGCAATACTAGTTGATCTGCAGCCATAAAAACCTAGGAATCATCAACAACTTTTAACTCCCGAAAACCCTACGCCATTTCATTGCATATCAACTGAGAAAGAATCTGAATGAAGATGTATTGGTAGAATAAAATAAGAGCTGAATTTAATGGAGAGTTCAGAACATTTTCTCATCAAAGATAAAGGTTTTCCTTGACTTAATCCCACATCTTTTAGTTATTAATCTTAATCTCAGTTAATTAGCAATTTCTGGCTTGACCAATCCAAGTTGAGAGTTGGGTAATGTGGCTTAGGTGAAGGCTTGGGCCCTTTGACTGGAGGGTATTGCAGCAGGCTGTATTCACAGAGCTAGTGAATACCTCCCACTCTTGATAGTGAAAGGACAACGGGCCGGTGTGGTCTTGGCCCTTATTACCTGCTGTGCTGAGCTGCCTCTAATGAACACCCATTTTTTCTTTCATGGAAGGGCCAACTCCTATTTCCGCTCTTATGCATGCGGCTTCTACCTCTTTTCAACTTGAGCTTTGGTAGTTTTCTTTTACATGTCATAGGTTATGCTTGAATTTTATTTATTTGTACTTTTAAAAACTTTATTTGGGACGTAACAAAAAGAAAAATACGACACCTATTACATATTATGGGAGAAAAATATGACACGTATTATATTATGGTTCCTTATGTCTTTCTTTCTTCTTTTCTATATAAATGGAATTACTCCATATAACTATTGCTCTCTCCGTCCCATAATAAAACAAATGTGGAATTTCTTAATAAAAAGACAAGTTTACAGTGGTATAAGCATTATACAATAAATAAAGTATTTTCCGAGCTATTTTAAGGGTACTTTTTGAACCATTATTAGGGTAAAATGGACCTGCTCTAAAAATATACAAGGAAGTTGCACACAGAAAATCAGTGATCCAACTCAAGTGTAAAATCTACTTTTAAACCAAAATAGAGTTCCTTATAATACACAAAGAATGCCTCAATAGGTTAGGGTTAACTTCAATGTTCATATTCACGATTCAACATCTAAAATTGAATAAAAATTAATCATGCAAAATTGTCCTACACAATGGCAAAACTTGCAAGCTCAGATTTTCAAGAAGCTCCTTGAATCTTGGGACCGGACCCCATTTGAGCCTGTTAGCTGTTCATCCTGTTGCTTTAGCACTCAAGGCGAATAGGTTTATCAAAGTTATAAACTATTTATAAGATCAAAACCTTGTCTGCCAAGATTCTTCAAGGAGCGATGTTATACACACCCCCCTTTAAGCTTTAATCTATTGTACTGTACAACACATTAAAGGATATGAAGAAGGGGTGTGTGTGTGTGTATAACCATCCTCTTCTTCGAGTTGTATCAACTTGCCATCGTAACTTCTTGCCATCAATCACCACCGGACGACTCTAGAAAAAACCGAGTCTTTAAACATTTGCCATATTAACCTCAGCGAGTGAAGAATTAAGGTCTTCTCGAGACTGTGATCTCCTGCTTTGAAGACGCATCTGACTTCTGTGTGGGGTCCAAAACGAACCCATGCTAGTAGTGGTTTCGTCAAATTGCATCTGACCCAAGCTACCTGAAGAATAACTATGTGCTACACTGCTAGATGATGGATACAGTGAAGAAGACTCTGATAGCTGGATATCAGACCCAAATGGTCTGTGTTGAACACTGGCAACTGGACTTAGGGGCATCTTAACTCTTCCTTCACCTGGGATATCATAAATGACAGAGATAATAAAAAAAAAACTCTAGTTTTTTATTAATAAAAAAAACTACAGATTTTATTCCAAAATAATAATAATAATCATCAATTACTCCATTTGACCCAAAATGAGCGTCCAGTCTTAGTTTTTCGCAAAAACAAGTTAATAATAGGTAATCTTATACATGCAAGCCCTTACTGTAGACAGTTTTAACTTTTAAGTATATATGCACAAGTAAATTTAGTATTTCAAAGAAAAGAGAAACTCATTTGGGACAGTATTACTCCAAAAGGGACTCCTCAATATGGCAAGGGAGTATATAGTAGAAGACGGAATCCATGGTAAACCATAATAATAACAGTAAAGATATTTCAAAGAAGCTGAGACTCGTAACAAGTAACAACAGTAAACTAAGCATGTAACTGGACTAAGAAAAGCTGGACGAAAAATTAAATCTGCATAAGCTGGAATTGACTAATGACCATAAAATCAAACTTCAATCAGAGAATCTTTCTAAAGAGGAAAACTGAAATGAGATAAGACAGTGGCGGATCTAGGATTTATAGTGAGGGGGGTCAAATTTAACATAACAAAAAAAAATATGAAATTACACTATTAAAAACAATAAAACTTAAAGCAAATACGTAAAGCCTATTTTTTCATTGTCATGAGTTTGAATCTCCGGAAATTAATGTTCAATATTGTATTCTGTGATTATTTTATTTTAAATATGTCAAATGTATCAAATCATTATGATGACTTATGTTGGACTGAACTGTGTATAAAAAGGCGACAAAAATAAACACTCCCTCCGTCCCTAAATAAACGTCCACATTTCATTTTAAGGTAAACTCTGAAAATATGTATCTTTTATACATTTTAATAGCAAAAATGCATAAATATTATTATTATCCACTTGTCAAACATTTAAATACGCATTAGAAAATTGTATCATCCCTAAAAGTTATCTCTAATGAATGTCTACTTTTTAAAAAATGAGTAATGTTTAATTTTGAAGTTTTACTTGAAAATAATAATTTCAATAACTAAAATTTGATATTTAAGAGTGGCTCTATATTTTTCAAATGGATAATTATTATTACTTTTTCCTGAATGCTATTTCAAAAACTAAATTATTCTTGTCCTTTTGTATGAAAATCTAAAAAAACATAGCAAACATTTGGTGATGATAATAAATAGGCTTGAAAAAAAAAACCATTTTGTTTCCTTTTTTTTTTTTTTTTGAAAAACTAAAAACTAACAATTTTCAAGAAAGAAAACAACTAGTTCCCTAAAAATAGGCTCATTCCCCCACCCTCCCCTAAATCAGCATCTCACTCCTCTAATTTTCCATTGGAGGGGGACATACCATAAAATTGAGGGGGGTTAGATGTTTTTCTTCAGGGGGGTCAACCTGTTTTTTCCAGAGAGTAAACATATGAATTCCAAAAAAAATCAAGGGTCAAATGAAAATAATGCAAAACTCAGGGGGGTCAGTTGACCCCTCCCCACTATAAGTACATCCGCCCCTGGAGATAGACACTTGAGTAACAGCATGGTGTTCAACAGATCCCGATATTATATCAAGGATGTATTTTTTTCCAATATTTGTTGTGAAGGCACAAACCCTAGTCAAATGAGCTTTGTTCATAATAATTATAATTTCACTGTTACCTCTTATTAGTACTGTTGTTTAGTATTCAGAAGTATTGATGTTATATCATACTCCCTCTGTCCCAAATTGAATGACCATTTTTATCCCAAAATGAATGACCTTTTGAAACTTTTTCTTCAAAAATCTTTGTCCCTAAATAATGTTTTACCATTTTTTTTTTCCATAGTTAATTATATATTTGCAAAACTAAAAGTTTGAAAGTGAATATCAAGATTTTTAATAAATTTTTGCTGCCAAAAATCAACATTTTCAAAATGAGCCTTAAATTCAAAATGGTCATTCGTTTTGGGACGGAGAGAGTAGTTTTAAGTCAAAGGCAATCCTAGTAGTATTAGAAGAGTTGTGGTGGATTGTAAAATATGTAATCACTCATAGTTAGGTTAATAAGAGTTGAATATTGAACAGCATTAGGCTTGCAACTTTGTGGACTGATCCAAACCTATTACGCAACTGCTAACATATAGAGGATGACATTCGGTACAAAGATATGGAATGTTCACATTCTGAAATTTTGGAATTTCATTTTCTTTCCCTACCAAAACAATCTTCAATGCGTCTGCAGGAGCTGTATACTTTTACTTTTAGTATTCTTTATTTGTATTGTAGGCATCATACATACAAAGATATCATATTTTCACATTCTATCATGTCTCCTATGGAGAAATGCTCCCCCCACTAAGATTAACCTTCAGTAAGTCGGAAATTGATTTCTCTCACTTCCACAAGAGTTTATACAGCAACATGAAGCAACTTCTACAGTATTTCAAAAGGAATTCACAGATTTTATAGAGAAATTTTACCTGAAATGATAGGACTCCAACGTTGGAATCTGAAAGGAGTTGGGATATTGAGAACCGAAGCACCCGAAGCGTTATTGTGTCTGAAAAGGGGTAGATATGGCCCACGGAAAAATCTTGGCATCCAATTGCCAATGCATGATAAAGCACAGACAAGGAAACACAACGAAACAAACAAAATCGCTATTAGAATGAAAGGGTTTATCTTCATCCGGAGAGCTTCATAATAGGGAAGGACCACGCTGGTTGGTAATGCCTTCCCAGCTTCCAATAAAGCAACACCACTTGTCCAAGTAATACCTCCAGAACCAATAGTAACACGACTATCAGTTATGTGCAAACCTTCCCTCAATAGCAATACAACATACGGTGCCCTGAAGCAATACTGCTCTATAAAGGGTTGTGGTGCAACACTTTTTTTTGCAATGTCCCAAGCTTTTTCACAGAATTCTCGACCCCTTTCTAACACATCATCAAGTGTAGCATCAGGAGTCAAGTTAAAGAACCGATAAACAACATAAAAGCCAGACATGGCGTAAAACTGGCCATATGGACGAGGGAGGTCATCAGGGAGAGCACAAGGTTGCAACTCACAGTCTATTATACCTGGACTTCTATCAGACCATTCTGACAAATTAACAGCTACTTTTGCAAGTGCACTGCATTCTTCCCAGTTTGGAGCACCGATAAGCTGAATTGGAATTCCGGGTTTTCCACGTTTGCCTAAAATTTTCCTTCCAATAGGACTCCCATCATCTTGGAAAGCGGATGCACACTGGGAGCAAACATACTTCTCTTTATAACCAGACTGCAAGCAAGGGTGTCTAAGAACAGATTTTTCACCAATTAAATTTGATTTACTAATATGGTTCTTCTTGAGAAGATGGACCACTGACTTGTCAAAAGCATCATTGAGCCCATAGCCTGCTAATGAATAGGCAATTAAATGATGGTTAACAGAACCTATGCTCAGTTTTAAGGTAGTCTCATTGTGGACAAAATCATTACTCTCAAAAGTAACCTGCAATGATGAGCCACCCAAGTCGAGCGCACCAAATGTCTCTTTCTTGGGTATAGTCCCTAAGACACCAGTGTGATAGTTTAAAGCTATCCATCCATAGTATGCTTCCTCCGTGCCATTAATAATCTTAACCCATTCTCTCTGGCACAAAAAGGACGAATTATTCATAATGGACCAAGCATTATCAAGAAGCCATTTTGAGTCTTGATTTGGCAGCCTACGAACACCAGCTGTGGCATAAAGGAATACAGATGTTGTCTTATGCAAGTGCTTCGGGATTTGCTTCTCCGCCCACTGGATAAGTGGCTCTATAGCTCCCCTCAAACCAGATACATTATGTACTAATTTGTCAAACCCAGGCTCGGTCTCCATACGGTTGTAAGCACGCCCACTCTGAAAACTAGGTTTATTCTGAAGAAACTCAGGTATTGTTTTCAAGGAAACTGGGAGACTTCCATCCTTTCGTCGGTTAACAGATGCCTTATAAACATAGACCCGTGTTCCAGTGCTACCACAATCAAGTACAACATAGTACTTGGATGCTCCTTGAGACCAATTAAAATAAAAATATTGTAAAGTAAATAGAAGAAATGCAAACAATAGTAAGCAGAGGAAAACTGCGATTACTTGCATCCACTTCCTTCGCACAACAGGAATTCGTGGTGGTGACTTCTCCTTTGAAAAGCTATCCCCACCATTTTCTCGCATCGACAGATTCTGCTTTGCGTTGATCGCACTCCTCTCACTTTCAGGGATAATAATGCCTTCTTCAGAATCAAGCCGACGATATGCAGAGAAATCTTGAAGAGACGAGGAGAGTCTAATATTATTCTTCTGTCCAGAGCTGGATAAACCAGAACCAGCTAGAGGCGGCAATCCAGGTGATACATACGGGACAGCTGAAGACTTTGGGGCTGATGTTCGGCTGCCAGCAACAGATATAACATCCGCTAGTCTACTAAAAACCATTTTTGTAAAATCTTACAAAACTGCCAAGTTATATCTCACCCTTAAGGCTTTGATGCTTAAATATGTCCAATGGGGCTACATATCTGCTTCACACATTATAACTGAGCTTATGAAAGACCTCGATAAAATAGTTATGCAGGTTTCGGTCCATTGTGTGCCCAAAACTGGTATCAATAACAAATGAGCATGTCAACCTGCCAAAACCATGCCACAGAATTAGTCAGACAGCTAATGGAGAAAATAGCTGGAGTGAAGCTAACCAAAATCATTTTCATATGATGAACAAGACTTGCTTCTAAGATAACTTAACTCGCAAATCCAAGAGACAATCAGTTAACACCTGAGACAGAATGTAGAAGTTGTCTAGCCTGAAGAGGCAGAGAGTTCACTGCTATAGAACGGTGAAGATAATTACAACAACAACAACAACAAAGCCTTAGTCCCAAAATAATTTGGGGTCGGCTAACATGAATCCTCATATGTTATCGTGAAAAAAACGGTGAAGATAATTATTATCACTAAATACATACGACTAAAATATTTCCTAGTATGAGATATAGCAACTAAGACCATTGTAATCCATTGAATAACTAGGTAGCACTCGTACTATACAAAATGCAAATCCATAATTTTTTAGCATCTTCCGTTTCCACAAACAATGCAATATTGGCCTACTCTCATCGATTCATAAAGATTGCAAACCAATATACCTTGACATCACTTCCATTAAACTTCTTAATTTGTTTTTTTCATATCAAGTTTTTGCAATGAGATGCTATTCTTATATTTCTCAAAAAGACACACATGACGAATCTTGGACTCGAGCAGATAGTCATTATCATAATGTTTGGGAGCTGATGAATGACGTATGAGGTTTCAAATTTCAAAGAGGGCCCATTTCTATATTGACACAGCACTAAATATGCTGAACAAGATCACTTTTCACAGAGCATTTCAGCTTAGCAACATAGACAATATAACCACATAGTACAAAAATTTAGAGAGGTTTTTACACAACAAGCACACCACCGATCCAAAGACGTTCCATTTGACCCAATTATGAGAATGTAACTGACAGAAACGAAAACATTCAAGAGCAAAGCTTGTGGTTATTCCGTTACTAGCTTATTGGAACTAAATTAATGCCAACCCCCTTTGCAGTGGTTTTAACTTTCACGACACTGATTATATCTAAAGCCCCATAAACAACTACTCCCTCCGTCCCTAAATGAATGTCGAAAAGAATTCAAATTTGCTCTTGATCAAGAGCAAATTTGATATTTTTTTTCCTACATTCATTTATGGACAAAGGGAGTAATTGAGATCAAAATCATGCTTCCAGAACATCAAAATTAACTCTTCAGAAACAAAAATTTTGAACCCTTCACAAAATCCTAGAATCACCAGTTTCAGACAGCCAAATTACACATTTCAACAGCTCAATCACATATTGGCAACAATCAAATAACATCCAACTAACCATAAACATAGAAAAATACAGAAATGTATCTTCAACCCAGTCAATGCTATGCAATAAAATTAAACAGTGAATTCTTTGATGTAATTATAAGAACAATATGAATTAAAATTGAAAAATACTTACAGAATCAAGAGCAATGAGTGTCAGAAAGATAAATTCAGTAGCAGATCTCGATGGCACCCCAATGGAGTGACAATTTCAAATGAAGAAAACGGAGACGATCCAAACAACATATATTGCTGATGATGCAAACCGGACCGGAGGCGGCAGAGATCGGCAATTGAAGTGTCGGCGGGAAATGGGTTGGATCCGAATAAATTCAAAGGGATTGGATTTTCCGTGTATGAACAGCTCCCGTCACACACACAGTGTGTGTGTGTAATGGAGGAAGAGTGACGCAACTCTGAAACTTTATTTGTTTATTTATTTTTATTTATATTGTTTTTATTATTTATCTCAATTTAATGCTGTTTTTTATTACTGTTACGAAATATTGTAAGGAGTTTATACTTTGGGTTGTTGGGTACAACTTTTCTTGTTTCGAAATTCAATTATATTTGCACCGTTTGGTTGTGTTAAAATTCAGTGTTCTAAAAGACACCGTTTGGTTGTGTTAAAATTATAATTATGAAGGCCAAATTTAGATATTTATAACTTAAAAGAACAGAAAACTCTTGATCGGTGGCACCACCTATTTTATTTGATTTTGCAAGCTCCCAAGTTTTTGTTATATCTCTCAACTCTCATCCTTATTTAGGTTCCATTGTTTAATCAGGTAAAAGTATTTTATTAAGTTAAAATATAAACTGATTCCTCCTCAGATACAAAGCCCGTCTAGCTCAGTTGGTAGAGCGCAAGGCTCTTAACCTTGTGGTCGAGGGTTCGAGCCCCTCGGTGGGCGATGCATTTTTAAGTTTTGTGTAAATAGTAATAATTTATAATAGATATATTAATTTTAAACGTTTAACAAAGATGTCAACATGTCCGAGTGGTTAAGGAGATAGACTCGAAATCTATTGGGCTTTGCCTGCGCAGGTTCGAATCCTGCTGTTGACGTTTTAATTCATCTTTTTTTTTCTCTCTCTCTCCCTCTCTCTCTCTCTCTCTCTCTATGAGTATATATATAGAATTACTTTTTGATTAACATTTTTTTAAAAAAAATACTCCTTCATTTCAAAATAAATAATCAAAAAATATCTAAATACTCCGTCCGTCCCACCCAAGTGTGTACCAAGATTTTGGGCACGCAAACTAAGAAATACTATTAAGATAATGAAAATGTGTGGTAGGAAATGAAGAGAGAGAATGAGTGGAGTTAATAGTAGATTGATTGAATAAATTGTATGGTGGAGAATGAGTGGAGTTAATGAGTGGGTGGGGTATGGAGAATATAAAATATTAAAACCTTTTCCATTTTTGGTAGTTCACACTCGGCTGGGACGGACCAAAAGGAAAATAAGTGTACACTCAGCTGGGACGGAGGGAGTATCTCTTAATCAAAAAATAAATTTGATAAATTTTTGATCACTCATTTTTGAGATAAAGAGATGATAACTTTTTTTCAAAAATAAAAATAAAGATATAAATTTTAAAATTGAAAGTAATAAAATAAAAATATATTATTAAAATGTTTGAATAATCAATTAATAAGAATAAGACTATTGTATGGAACATGACTAATACTAAATTTACAAAAACATGAAACAAAATTTTGGATACAAACATTATTATTGATATGTTGTGTTTGTAAATCTCAATTGATAATTATTTTTTGTCAGCTCGGCCATGAGGCAAGGAATGTGAGGCTCCAGCCTAGGGCCACAAAAAATATTAGTATAATTAGGACCATAAAATGTCATAAAATAGTACCTCTTCCAGTGGTTAAGGGCCTCCTCTAAATTGTCAGGCCATTGGGGATCAAATCATGGCATCCTCATTTTTTATATTTTTATCCAATTTTTTTTATTTGGGCTTTGTATTGTAATGAAGGACTATCTAAAAATTTGGCCTAGGGCCTCATTTGCAACAGAGCCGGCCTTATTTTTTGTAATAAAATTTAATAAAATATTTATTTAACAATATTATTGCTCATGGAACTGATAGATAGAGTATCGTGGTAGTATATGATAATGTCACACATTTTAATACTGTATGAAACATAAGTTCCATATTTAATTCAACGCTATTGGTTCACGCGTTTCCATTGATGATTAAAAAAAAAAAGAGAAACTTTACATGATATTGTAGGCAAGGCATGGGTGACGACTGCAGTTAAGTTTTTTTTTTTTACAATGCTAGAAGCACAAAGAAAGTCCACAAAAAGAAGGATATAAAATACAGTGACAATATTTTATTAGTTGTATTAATTGTTAACCCGTTATATTTTAATTAAAAATATTAATATATGATACTCCTTCTGTCCCACTTTAAATGGTCCAATTTTCTTTTTGGAACATCCCACTTCAATTGGTCCCTTTCATAAATGGAAAGTTTTTCATATATTTATACTCTTATCATCTCCACATATTTATAAAAAAAAATACACTATTCCTTCCACTCATTATCTCTTCTATTAAATATTTTTAACTTTTATATTCTCTTTCCTATTTCCTACCACACATTTAACTTTTATATTCTCTCACCTCTAATTTCTACTCACTTTATTCATTTTTTTAAAACCCGTAAAATAAACCAAGAGACCATTTGAAGTGGGACGGAGGGAGTACATTATTTTGTAAACATCATTTAGGCTCCGTTTGTTTTGGGGAAAATGTTTTTCGGAAAACATTTTCCCCATTTTCCGGTGTTTGTTTCGCACCGAAAAATGTTAGTCAAAAATATGTTTATCCTATTTTCCGGAAAATATTTTCATTTTTCGGAAAATATTTTGCTGGAAATCATTTTCCGAAAAATGTTTTACGCTAAACAAACGGAGCCTTTAATGAAATTAAATTTTGTAATTTTTATTATAACTTAAGTATTATTCTTTTTATTTTAGAAGAGGGAAGAAGGGGGTAGGGAGTTGAGATGGCATGGACAGGTGGTGGGGTAATTATAATTGTGTTAAGTAGTGGTGCAAGTGATTTGATTCAAATCGCGATTTGGAATCGAATCAAATCAAATCACGCTGTTCAGTTCAATTTTCAATTAATAGTAATTTGGTTTGGTTTCAAAAATTGTCAAATCGTATGGTTCGATTTGGTCTGCGGTCTAGACCCCCAAATCATGGTTTGAGATCGCGAGATCGAACCACCAAACCGAACCGATAAACCAAACCACCAAATCGTTCATTATTAATCGTAGATATGCATATCTTTCATCTTCACCCCATATTTAGATTTGAAAACCTCTAATTCTATTCATGAGATTTAGCCCATAACCTTTTTTTTTTTTAATCTTTCTGTAATAATGCTAATTCACTTTTTATCACATACCATTACAAGTACTCAAATAGCTTGTTGTTATCATAAATATTGAAGCATAATTTCATTTAAATTTTGAATCTCTTGTGTATGCTATGTCTGAAAAATTCAAACAAACATGACAATAAATTGTGTAGTCTGAAACCATGTTCTAATTAATGGTTTATGACGTGTTCTATTTCATGGTTTGAACTGTGGTTTAAACCGCAGTTCGGACCGTAAAATCATATCGCGGTTCGGACCAAACCATGGTGGTTTGGTTCGATTTGAATTTTTTCATGATTCGATTCGATTTGAAATTTTTCCAAACCGATAACCAGTGATTCGGTCCGTAAATTGACCTAAACTGAACCAAATCGAACCATTTACACCCCTACCCTAAAGTTTAATAGTATATATTTTATCTTTTGAAAGTTTATAATTTAATTTTTCATAGGAAAGCCTAGACTTTACTTTATATATATATATATATATATATACTCCCTCCGTCCCGCTTGAAATTGCACACTTACTGTTTGCGCGTGAATTAAGGAAAAAAATAATGGAGAAAATGTTGTGAGTGTAAAAGTAAAATAGGAGAGAGAATGAGTGGAGGGAATAGTAAATTATAATGGTGTTGTGAGTATTAAAATAATGTAGGAGAGAGAATGAGTGGAGGGAATAGTAAAGATTCTTTGCCATTTTAGAAAGTGTGCAATTTGTAATGGGACGCCCAATGAGAAAAGTGTGCAATTTGTAGCGGAACGGAGGGAGTATATAAATATATATAAAAGTAATAAAAGTGATGGAAATATCCCATTGGGCTAACCCCAAGTCCAAAGGCCCATCAAATGGTCTTAATGATAACAGTCCATTAAACTAGAACAGTCGACAAAGCTTATTGTTCGACATTCTTTAATCATGAGCTAGCTTCGTTCAACATACGATCCACTCCTTATACAATCTTACAATCTCTGCCTATCAATGCACGAATTCAGGCCGACCTCGGTAAACCGGGAGACCTGTACCAAGCAACACGTGCGTAAACTCACGTCGTTACTAGTAACCGTCTCCTACATTTTCAGAGACAGTTACGCCAGCATTTTCTCCACGATTTACGGGATTCATATACATCCCATAACAACGCTATAAATACCACTGCATACACAACAGAAAAAGGTAATGTCATATTGATTATTTTGATATTACGTTATTTTCATATAGTCTTATACAACTTCAAAACTCTACATCTCATCATTACACCGGAGGATTTTAGCCGGAGACCAACTCGGCTAGTTGTTTGTTCATGGTTTCATGTTCTAGTTGTTGGATACCAACCTATTGCTGAACTAAGACTGATCAGAAACGATTCCTGAATCGTCAGTTTGGTTTCATTGCTGGGAATCGATAAAACTATTACCTAATTGTTAAAATGGTATCAGACGGACATACCGCCACAGCTTCAAGCGATCCCATCAATGAACATGCCGGTGGGAACAACCCAGGCACGGACATTGGTGCTAGAAAACGCACAACAAACCTTACCTTCCACCTGGGAACCCAATAAGGAGGCCCACTCATTCTAACAGTGTGGCAGACGGAGTAGGGATTCAAGATATGAGGAGGGAGAAAAGGGCGATGATCATCCATGGAGGTGGTAAGCAAAGCAAGAAACATCAGACGGGTCGAACAGCTGCAGGCGACCATGTTATCTTGGGAATTCCTGGATATGTCTCTATGGGAATGATCCCCTCAATCCCTTATCAAAGGGTTAAGTTCCCTACCCCCTCTTGGAGTTGGATGTGTGTTGGAAACAACTAGGAAATATCTTGATCATGTTCTAAGGGCCAAGAAAAAGAGAGAGCTTGAGGTAGAGACACCTGAAGCGAGCTGGAAATTCTCTAAATTAGTGACCACGACTTCGAGGTTAGCAATTATCCGGTGTGTGGATGAGGCGACCTATCCTTCACATGACCACGTCATGATTGAGGCGACACGTCCCTCTAGCGGCTAAGAAGATGCACTTGACACATTTTTGATTGACCAAGTCACCATTGGTGGCCTATGTTTCTTAGTCAACCAAAACTCGGGGGCCACCAATACCAATGAGATTGCTACAGAGTTGGATGGCATGATTGAGGTAGAAGCTCCACACCTCGGCGCAGAAGAGAGAAGAAGAGTTAGGGAAATCATAATTGAGACCCTACAATTTAGAGATGGTCCAAAGTTAGAACAAGTGGACAAGCTAGAAGAAGTAGGAACCAACGTGGCTTACCCCGATCAAAGAATCAAGATAGGTGGGCAATTGTCACCTGAAGAAAAGGCCGAAATAGTCGCCTTGTTGAAAGAAAATTTGGATGTTTTCGCGTGGAGAGTCGAAGACGTGAAGAGAATCAAAGAAGAGGTCACGGTGCATAGGCTTGAGGTTAACCTCACCATTAAATTCAAACGCCAGAAGTTGAAAATCTTTGCTCATGATCAGGAGGTCGTCATAAAACAAGAGGTCGAAAAGCTACTAAGTGCGGGCATAATCAAAGAGGCATCCTACAACACTTGGTTGTAAAACGTGGTGATGGTCAAGAAGTCCAATGAAAAGTGGAGAATGTGTGTCGACTTCACTGATTTGAACTTGGCTTGCCCAAAGGACAGCTATCCCTTGCCCTGTATAGATAAATTGGTCGACTCTATTGCTGGTCATGACACTCTAAGCTTCTTGGACGCCTATTCGGGCTACCACCAGATCAAAATGCATGAAGATGATATTGTGAAGACAACCTTTTACGCAGTAGGAAGGGTATACTGTTACACGAATATGCCATTCGAGCTGAAGAACGCCGGGGCTACCTACCAAAGGATGGTAAACAAAGTCTTTGCTAGTCAAATTGGCCAAAACATGGAGGCTTACATCGATGACATGGTCATCAAAACCAAGTCTGGATGTCATGCAGTCGACCTGAAGTAAATGTTCGCCAATTTACGAGCAAACGACATGAAGTTGAACCCAAGTAAGTGTGTGTTTGGGGTGGCCGCTGGAAAGTTTTTATGTTTCATGGTGTCACGGAGAGGCATAGAGGCTAATCCAGAAAAAATTAAGGCCTTGATCGAAATGCAGGAGCCCACCTACATTAAGAAAGTTCAAGGCCTAAAGGCCGAGTTGCAGCTTTGGGTCGCTTCATAGCTAAGTCGGCTGAAAGATCTCTCCCTTCTTCAAAACTCTACGGGGGACGAAAGCCTTTGAGTGGGCGGCAGAATGCTCGTCGTCTTTTCAACAACTCAAGGACTATCTTGCTTCTCCCCCACTTCTTAGTAACCCGGTCCAAGGGGAAAGTTTGTACGTGTACCGGTCAGCTGGAGATCGTGCAGTTGCTGTAGTGTTAGTTCAAGAAGATAATGGTGACCAAAAGCCAGTTTATTATGTTATTAATGCCTTGTTCGATGTGGAAGGGCAATATTTTAATGCATAAAAGGTGGCTTATGCCTTGGTGATTGATGCAAGGAAGCTACGGGCTTATTTCTTTGCCCATCCTATAGTCATGCTAACCAATGCACCCTTGAAGAAGATACTGCACAAGCCATAAAGTTCAGGACGACTACTCAATTGGGCAATAGAGCTGACAGAGTTTGATATTGAGTATCGTCCTCGAAAGACACTCCAGGATCAGCCTTTGGTAGACTTTTTGGCCGAATTAACTTTACCAAAGAGGACGATCCAGAGGCACCTCGAAAGAAGGTTTCTAAAGGCAAGGAGCCATCAAGTCAGAAGGTGGTTAGTTTGTCCATTGAATGCTGGAATGTGTATTCAGACGGGTCTGCAACAAGAAAAGTTAGTGTGGCTGGAATCGTCTTGGTCGAACCTGAAAGTGGCAAAGTGTTCGATGAATCACTAAGGTTCAAGTTTCAAGCCTCCAACAACCAGGCCGAGTATGAAGCCCTAGTTGCAGCCACTGAATATGACAAGTGCTTTGAGACGACCAAGATAGTGGCCTATTGTGATTAGCATTTGATTGTTCATCAATTCAGAGATGATTACGAGGTACTTAATCCATTTTTGGTCAAGTATTGCGAGCTTGTCAAGAAGATGATCCAAGACTTGAAGTTTTGGGAAATTCAGAGGGTAGGCAGTGAAGACAACGAGTTAGCTGACCTACTTTCAAAGCTAGCTACATCAGAGGAACAACACGGGCAACCAATTTTTACTTAGAACAACCAGCATACGAAAGAGTGCATGTTCAATGCTTGGTGAACAATGCTAAGTGGTGGATTGATGAGATCAAAGCCTACATAAACATGTGAGCTGCCAGACGACGAACAAAAGGCTAAAGTGATCAAGAAGAAGTCCCCCAAGTTTACTATTCATGGATAAGCTTTGTTTAGAATGTCTTTCATCAAACCACTCTTAAGGTGCGTTCATCCCCAAGAGGTCCAACATCTCTTGTTAGAGGTACACGGTGGAGTATGTGGTGGACACACGGGGGCCAGAACTTTGGCGGACAAGATAATTACTTTAGGGTATTACTGGCCACACTTAAGGGAGGATGCCCGCAAATTTATACAGAAGTGTGACAGATGCCAAAGGTATGCCGATCTGCCCAAGCTGTCGACCACCGAGCAAACTCAGTGATCTCTACTTAGCCATTCGACATGTGGGGAGTAGATTTGATCGGTCCCTTCCCACCCGCCCGTGGAAATTGTAAGTATGTCATCGTTGCAATAGACTACTTCACCAAATGGATCGAAGCAAAGCCTTTGGCCAAAATAACCGAGGAAAATGCCATCAACTTCACCATGATTACATTTGGTGTCATTTTGGAGTGCCACATTCAATCGTATCTGATAACAGGCTACAATTTCGACGGATTTCGAGACAGAAATGCATAGACTGGGTGTTAAACATTGGAAGTCCTCAGTCCCCTATCCCCAAGGTCGAGCAAAATAAGTTATCACCAAATTGGGAAGGTCCATACATCATCACAATAGTAGTTATGGAATTGACCTACATGATTGGCAACCCAGGTGGAAGCGAGTTGAAACACCCATGGCATGCAAGTCACTTGATTAAGTATTACTTTCAAATTTGTTCAGATGTCGATGTAAAAGTTGGTAAACTCTCTATGTAGCCAACCAAATATTCAATAAAAAGAGGCTTACCCCCTAAGAAGTACTACCAACACTATTGTCTCATGTTTTCTATGCATTTACTCAGATCCGAATCTTAGTTGATATCATTCTTAAACAGATTCGACTAAAGCCTTAGTCAATCTCGAACTTCAAACAGATTCGACTAAAGCCTTAGTCAATATCTTTCATAAACATATTCGACTAAAGCCTTAGTCAATCTCGTTCTTAAACAGATTCAACTAAAGCCTTAGTCGATCTCGTTCTTAAACATATTTGACTAAAGCCTTAGTCAATCTCGTTTTTAAACAGATTCGACTAAAGCATTAGTCAATCTCGAACTTCAAACAGATTCGACTTAAGTCTTAGTCAATCTCGTTCTAAAACATATTCGACTAAAGCCTTAGTCAATTCCGTTCTGAAACAAATTCAAGTAAAGTCTTAGTCAATCTCGTTTTTAAACAGATTCAACTAAAGCATTAGTCAACCTCATAATTAAAACAAGTTCACAAACCCTTGGTCCATCTCGTCCTTATGTTAGTTCGACACTAAAAAAGAAATACTTGATTCAAACAAAAATGAATAAAGTCAACTAACATTCAAGAGGTTGGTCCCTCAAAAAATGGGCTAACAGTACAAAGAGTTATAAAAGAAAATGCCTCCAAACTGAAGGCATAACGATCAAACAGAAAAGTAAAAATTGTACACTACAAAGAGATAATAAAACCTATCCTACTGTTGTCTGTTGCGGCTGCTGGTGCTCAGCATCATAAAAAATTTGGTCTTACGTGACCTCCCTCTCCTCTTCAGCTTCATCGGCCTCTGTTAGCTCTTAGATAATGGAATTGAAAATTCCTTGGCTCGATGGCTGAAGAGACCCAAGGTTCAAGCCCATGTTCAACATCTTGCTTGGCAATGACAACAAGGTTATTGGAGTTGTAAGGAACTAGGAAGTGACCGCTGCGGACTTCTTCATCATAGCGTTCCTCAAAAGCCTATTGGGCCAATTTATCAACACTTAAATTGTTGGGTTTTATGGGTCCATGCGCAGCGGAATTAGCATCTAAATAACACAAAACCTAAGAGCCCTAAGATCCGTTCTATACGATTAAATTGAATTCCTATGAGATAGAATTTACCAACCTTAATTGCTTTCCGTTCTTGAGCTATCGAACAATTTGCCGGCGTGATTTTGAATCACAATCTTCGATCTTTAAAAATCTTTGAATCTTCAGATTAGAACTCTAGGCCTTAATCGTCGTACGAGCGAAGACCCTCTAGTAGTATCCACATATTTGAATGAACCAAGAACAGTTCTTGAGGATTGCTAGATCCTTAAACCCTAGAAAGAATATTGAGAAACCTTTTGTGATTTTTCTTTTAGAAAATTAGGCTGTGTTTTGGCTGCTCACAGACTCATATTTATACTACTATAGTATGAATATTTGTGCCCTAATCGTATTAGGAAACTAGGCTGTAAACCACCTCTGACAAGATATTTCGCGCGACCACTGACAGCCTCTGGGCTAGGTCTGTCGCGCTACTACTTAAGCCAGATCAGGAACTCTCAATTTTCTTTCTTTGGTTTAACCAATTCATTCCAATTGTGTGTGACCCAATAGGATTATATTATGTTGGCAATGAGCTCGATCATATTGACCCTCATAAAACATAAGCGGACTCTAGCAAGTCATTATGTCTACCCAATTAATATAACGTAAGAGTTCACGTTTCCAATGGTACACTTCTATTTCTCTCTTTGTCTCATGATGTTATATTGAACACAAGTCATGGTCCACGTCAACTTGTATTTGTTCAATGCTTTCTCGATACTGAGTATAATGATAATCCAATCGCATTGGGGTATGGCCATACACTTTCATCATTATCACTCATCGAGGGGCCCAAGCAAAACATCTCTCTTTCGAGGGACAAATTCCATCTTGGCTTATCATCCTTCCCATCATGAATCCGATCATGCCAAATATAGCCTTTATAAATATCGTGTTAAGATATCATTTGACTAAAATCAAACATAACTTTCATCATATGTAAGGTCATGATAATCTCAGGTCTAGGGACTAAATGAAGTGACCATATGAGATTTAATTATGACATTTGACCATGACATAAATCTCATACGGGTCAAGTCCAGTCACTTGTTCTCTAACAAGTACCCATAAATTTAATGTGCATCTCTATGCATATAATCATCATATGATTATCCATTAACATTTATACTAATTATTCACTTAATAATTAGGAACGGAGATTATTACAAATAAATATGCAAAACATATAATAATCAAATAATAAACTTTTCATATAATAATAAATAATGTCAACATATAAGTCTATCAACTATAGGCCTAGGGCATAACACTAACAGTCTCCCACTTGTACTAGGCCCAATCTCCCATGTATCGAATACCCATGGACCTAACATGACCATCATGCTTAGCTTGCGGGAGAGCCTTAGTTAATGGGTCCGCCACGTTGTCATCAGTGTCTACTCTGCATATCTTTACGTCTTCCCTCTCACATATCTCTCGGATAATGTGGAAACGTTGAAGTATGTGTTTGGATCTCTGATGTGACCTTGGTTCTTTTGCTTGTGCAATGGCACCATTATTGTTACAATAAAGTTCAATAGGATCATTGATACTTGGAACGACTTCCAAATCACTAATGAACTTTTTGATCCAAACAGCTTCCTTAGCTGCATCAGATGCTGCTATGTACTCAGCTTCGGTTGTAGAATCAGCGACGGTACTTTGCTTGGAACTTTTCCAAC
Organism: Adenophora triphylla var. japonica; assembly: GCA_022495995.1. Classification (NCBI taxonomy): domain Eukaryota; kingdom Viridiplantae; phylum Streptophyta; class Magnoliopsida; order Asterales; family Campanulaceae; genus Adenophora; species Adenophora triphylla. The sequence goes on along the minus strand of JAFEMH010001707.1, from coordinate 354,057 downwards.
TGACAGTGCCTCCATTCAGCGTAAACAAAAATCCTGTCTGCGATCTGTAATCATCTTTGTCGGTTTGGAAGCTAGCATCTGTGTAACCTCTTACAACAAGATCTTCTTTCATTCCTCCAAAGACCAAGAATACATCCTCAGTCCTTCGTAAGTACTTGAGGATATTCTTGACTGCTATCCAATGTGGTTCACCGGGATCCGATTGGTACCTACTCGTCATGCTTAGAGCACACGAGACATCGGGTCTAGTACATAACATAGCATACATGATAGACCCAATTTCCGAAGCATATGGAATACCATTCATTCTCTTTCGCTCATCATTAGTCTTAGGACATTGAGTCTTGCTAAGAGATACACCATGCAACATTGGCAAGTTTTCTCTTTTAGAATTTTCCATTTAGAATCTTCAAAGAACCTTGTCAATGTAAGTACTTTGACTTAAACCAATCATCATTTTAGATCTATCTCTATAGATCTTGATACCAAGGATATATGCAGCTTCGCCCATATCTTTCATTGAAAAGCACTTTCCCAACCAAGACTTGACGGTCTGTAGTGCAGGAATGTCATTTCCAATGAGTAAGATATCATCGACATACAACACTAGAAATAGTGCTACACTCCCACTAATTTTCTTGTATACACAAGGTTCATCTTCGTTCTTGATAAAGCCAAACTCTTTGATTGCTTCGTCAAAACGTAGATTCCAACTCCTAGAAGCTTGCTTCAATCCATAGATGGATCTCTGCAACTTACACACCTTATTAGAATTTTCTGGACTGACAAAACCTTCAGGTTGTATCATGTATACATACTCAAGTAACTTTCCATTTAGGAAAGCTGTCTTGACATCCATTTTCCATATCTCATAGTCATAATATGCGGCTATGGCAATTAAAATTCTAATAGACTTGAGCATAGCTGCAGGCGAAAAGGTTTCATCGTAGTCGATACCATGAATATGCCTATATCCCTTAACTACAAGCCTAGCCTTATAGGTGTGCACCTTCCCATCCATTTTGGTCTTTTTCTTGAAGACCCATTTGCACCCTATGGTTTTTACACCTTCGGGTGGATCAATCAAGTTCCAAACTTGATTATCAGCCATGGATTTTATTTCGGACTTCATGGCCTCTTGCCATTTTTCCGAATCAGGAGAGGACATCGCTTCTTGATAGCAAGTAGGTTCATCATTTTCGATTAACTCCACTTCATCACTTTCCGTAACGAGAAATCCATATCTCTCAGGTTCGGATCGTGACCTACCACTTCTTCTAAGGACTTGTGCATCTTGAACCGGTTCCACAACTCCTTGCGAACTTGGTTCAGTTTCTACCATTGGTTCAATGTTGTTTTCGGGTTCTCGAATTTCTTCGAGATCTATTTTACTCCCACTGGTTCCTTTGCGAAGAAACTCCTTTTCTAAGAAGGTACGATTTCGATCAACAAACACTTTGTTCTCGTTTCGGTTGTAGAAATAGTATCCTTTAGTTTCCTTAGGATAACCCACGAAAACACATTTATCAGACTTAGGTGCTAGTTTGTCAGAAGTTAACTTCTTGACATATGCATCACAACCCCAAATCTTCATGAAAGACAAACTGGGTTTTCTTCCATGCCACATCTCATATGGGGTCTTTTGAACTGATTTGGTAGAAACTCTGTTTATAGTGAAAGCAACAGTTTCTGGTGCATGTCCCCAAAAGGATAAAGAAAGCTCAACTTGACTCATCATTGAACGAACCATGTCCAACAAAGTTCTATTCCTCCTTTCAGACACACCATTCCATTGTGGTGTTCCGGGTGGAGAGAGTTCTGAAACGATTCCACAACTCTTTAGATGACTGTCAAATTTTTGGCTCAAATATTCGCCACCTCGATCGGATCGAAGTACTTTAATAGTTTTGCCAAGTTGATTTTGCACCTCATTTTGAAATATTCGAAATATCTCAAACGATTCACTTTTATATTTCATTAGATAAACATGTCCAAATCTACTATAATCATCAGTGAATGTTATGAAGTACTGAAATCCTCCCCTAGCATTGCTACTCATAGGTCCACATACATCAGTATGTATCAGGCCTAATAAGTCGCCCGCCCTTTCACCAGTTTTGGTAAATGGGTCCTTGGTCATCTTGCCTAGTAAACAAGATTCACATGTCTCATATGATTCATAATCATGTGAGTCTAAAAATCCATCTTTATGGAGTTTAGAAATGCGTTTCTCATTTATATGGCCAAGACGACAATGCCATAAGTAAGTGTGGTTTACATCATTGGGTTTAGATTTCTTGTTAATGTTATAGACATCATTATCACGATTTTCAACATCAAGGATATAAAGGCCATTGAATGAAATAGCAGTACAATAATGCATATCACTCTTGTAAATAGAAAACTTCTTATCACATATAAGAAAATTAAAACCTTCATTATCCAAACTTGAAATCGAAATAATATTCCTATTTAAAGTTGGAACGTAATAACAATTGTTCAAAACAAGTATTAGTCCACTAGGTAAAGTAACTTCATAAGTTCATATGGCTAATGCAGCAACTCTTGCTCCATTTCTCACACGTAGGTCCACTTCACCATCTTCAAGCATCCTTGTAACGATGTGTTGCCTTTTTCGCGGGAAAAATTCGATTTTCGCGTTTCTTTGAAAAACCAAATAAAACCGGAAAAAACGGAGTCGCCACGCCATTTTAATTTTGAAGGGCAAAACTTTGAAAAAAGTCCGAGATCAGAGATTTAGGTTCGGAGGTCATGTTACGCGTCGGGAAGGACGTTAGTGTGCACCCGACGCGCCTCGTAAAACGAGTCTTCCAAGCTGAAAATCATTTGTGTGTGTGTGTGTGTGTGTGTGTTTTGGCCAAAATAAGTTGAAACTGGAAAAAGTAAAAATTGGGATGTCTTTTTAAGACTTTAAACTGATCCCATGATTTTTTGGAGAATTTTTGGTTTGAGATTTGGTACTCAAAAAACCTTTTGAAGTTGAGAAGTCACTTCTGCCAGAAGAAAATGGCAGCAGACACCTGATTTTGAAATGGATTCAAGGGTCCTAAAACTTCATAATCTGGATGAACTCAGAGAATGAAAGTTTCTCTAGACTCCTTGAATAAACTTTGTGTGAAAGAAATTTCCATTTTGGAGAAGATTTGAGGGGTCAAAACCTTCTGGAAACCTCAGATATGAGATCTGGATTCCCAGAAGCTGATGAACTAGCCTCTGAAAGAAAAATTGAAAAGAGGAGTTTTACTCACGCAAAAAATAAGGTAAAAATATGTCTGGAAAGCTCTGGATGTTGGCTACAAAAAGTGTTTTGTAGTCAACACCAAATTCCAAGTTCATCTGTGTCCAAAAATTAAGACCATGGACTGAGGTCTGGGAAAATTGCTACTGGACAGCAACTTTCCAAGAAAGAAAACAAGATTTTAAGGGGGGTTTTGCATCCATGCTTGTCCCCATTTCCCTAGGTTTTGGTTAGTGATCACTAGACATTTTAGTGGTGAATCAACTATACCAAACCATCCTTGGGGTACATTAGGACTAAGCATTTCATTTGCTTGGGGAGGGGGATTTTACCCTTTGAAATCAAGATTTAGTGCTTGAAAATGGTTTTTTAGGGTTTTGAAAGTGCATTTTTGCAAGTAAGAAAGAAAAGCTTTGAAAATAATGTTGATCTTTGTAGAAGATCATCCATGGAGATGGTCTTCCATGGTGATCTTCTTAGATCTAGAGAAAGAAGATGAAAGAACTACATTTTGTAGTTTGAAGATGCATGCATGGATGAGATTTAGGGTTAGAAAGAGAAGGGTTTACCAATCTTCCTTGTGTTCTTGAGTGTTTGGCTTGAGTGTATGAGTGTTTAGGGCTTTAATATGAGAGTGAGTGGATGAGTATGAGTTGGGAAAGATTGGAAAGAAAAAGGTGACAATTCTTGAGAATTCTCACCGTTTTCTCTCTATATTTCGCCGTAACTTCGTTGCAGATTTCCAGTGTTCTTCCTCTTTATTTTTGTGACTCGGAGGGCTCAATTTATAGCCCTCTCGAAAATAGCAAACGTATCCGCGCGGATAGGATCAGCAATAGGTAATCGTTCATTAAATGCAGCTTCGACTTTGGACAAGAAGAATAATCTTTTTCAAAATTCAAATTGACCAACCAGCTTTTGTTTCCAAAGCATTGCTATATTTGGTTTTCTTCATTTGTTTTTCTTTTTGAAATTCTTTTTAAGGTTTAACCTTAAATAACAATGCCCATTTTACCCTCACTTTGTTAGGAAAGTTAGGATAGTTAGGAATTGTTAGAAATGTTATAACTTCCGTTAATTTTCTAACGAAAATTCTAACAAGCTCAAATTGGAGCACTTACAAGAGCCCCTCGGCGACGGCGCTCGAAGGAAGCGGGGTCGTCGATAAGAGTAAGGCTCCATATTTGGCAGATGATCGAGTGATCGGGTGGCCGAACCTAGCGATAGGCTACCTACGTATCCCGAATGGGAATCAAGCCGCCGTAGTTCGGGTCTTTGACCCGGAGATGATGGCGTTTAGGTGCCTCGAACCCGATGAGCGAGTTCTACGCTTACCGGAAAGAAACTCGCTGGGGATAAGAGATGACCATTTTTGGTCTCGATGGCTATCCGCCCGCCGGGGGATAGGAATGACCATTTTCGGTCTCTCGCTGGGATGATTGCGATTTATCGCTTTCTAGTGATAGCGTCTTAGGTGCCTCAAACCTTGGAGATGGCGTTTTAGGTGCCTCGGACCTTGGAGATGGCGTTTTAGGTGCCTCGAACCTTGAAGATGGCGTTTTAGGTGCCTCGAACCTTGATGATGATAGCCTTTTAGGCGCCTCGGACCTTAATGATGATGGCTTTTTAGGCGCCTCGGACCTTGTCTGCTGCCGAAGGAGAGGGTGACCGTTTTGGTCGAGGGGCTGGACCTAATGATAGGCTACCTACGTATCCCTAGTGGGAATCAAGCCCTTTCGTAGTTCGAGTACTACTCGAGATTCCGTTGGCTTTTGGGATTCCGTTATCTTTGCTGGGGATTTCGTTAGCCTTTGCTGGGGAAAATCAGACGTATTCGTCTGGGAGATCGGTCTTACGTTTTACTGCCGGGGGTGATTTTGATGAAAGATACGGGATCCGTTATCTTTCTCGGGGCACTCGGTCTTACGTTTTACTGCCGTTGGATGATTTTGATGAAAGATACGGGATCTCGTTATCTTTCTCGGGCACTCGGCCTTACGTTTTACCGCCGGGATAATTTTGATGAAAGATACGGGATCTCGTTATCTTTCTCGGCACTCGGTCTTACGTTTCGATCGCCGGGGTAATTTTGATGAAAGATACGGGATCTCGTTATCTTTCAGGGCACTCGGTCTTACGTTCGATCGCCGGGGTAAATTTTGATGAAAGATACGGGATCTCGTTATCTTTCTCGGCACTCGGTCTTACGTTTACTCGGGGGTGATTTTGGTGAAAGATACGGGATCTCGTTATCTTTCTCGGGGCACTCGGTCTTACGTTTGACTGCCGTTGGATGATTTTGATGAAAGATACGGATCTCGTTATCTTTCTCGGGCACTCGGTCTTACGCTTCGACCGCCTGGATGATTTTGATGAAAGATACGGGATCTCGTTATCTTTCTCGGGCACTCGGTCTTACGTTTGATCACGGGATGATTTTGATGAAAGATACGGGATCTCGTTATCTTTCTCGGGCACTCGGCCTTACGCTTTACCATCGGGGAAGATTTTGATGAAAGATACGGGATCTCGTTATCTTTCTCGGGCACTCGGCCTTACGTTTGATCGCCGGGGCAATTTTGATGAAAGATACGGGATCTCGTTATCTTTCTCGAGGCACTCGGCCTTACGCTTCGATCGCCGGGGTAATTTTGATGAAAGATACGGGATCTCGTTATCTTTCTCGGGGCACTCGGCCTTACGTTTCGACCGCCGGGGTAATTTTGATGAAAGATACGGGATCTCGTTATCTTTCTCAGTGGCACTCGGTCTTACGTTTTACTGTCGGGGGTGATTTTGATGAAAGATACGGGATCCGTTATCTTTCTCGGGGCACTCGGTCTTACGTTTGACTGCCGGGGGTAATTTTGATGAAAGATACGGGATCTCGTTATCTTTCTCAGGGCACTCGGTCTTACGTTTGACTGCCGGGGGTAATTTTGATGAAAGATACGGGATCTCGTTATCTTTCTCAGGGCACTCGGTCTTACGTTTTACTGCCGGGGGTGATTTTGATGAAAGATACGGGATCCGTTATCTTTCTCGGGGCACTCGGTCTTACGTTTTACTGCCGGGGAAGATTTTCTTGACAAGGGGCTGACTTTGGTTATCTTTGGTTAACTCTGTCAAGTTGGGGACTGAATTGCAGAGTCCTGGAATTTTAAGGGGCAAAAGGGTCATTTTGACCCTTGCAATCCTATCCGCGCGGATAGGGTTTGAAAACCAGGGGTATTAATTAGGGCCAACGCCCTTCCTCTTCCCCATTCAGTTTTTCTGAAATTGTCGAGAGCAGAGAGAGAAAAACTGCAAAATCCGCCATTTTTGGCCCTAGAAGCTTCAAAATTCCTCCGATTTTCTTGATTTTTCGAGCAATGGAACACGGGGAAGGCGCTTTTCAAGGCCAAGGACGTGGTCCCATAGCGGAGAGGCGATTGGAGCTCGTCCGGATGAGGAGGCATTACAATCTTTCGCAATCGGTTGCGGAGGAGCATTACCCCGATGCTTGGCAACATTGGGCTTCGGATCCGCATCTCCGAACGGTATATTTCGAATCCTCTTGATCCTCTTGTCGATTTCTTGTTTGAAATTTTTGGATGATTTTTGAATTTTTTTTTTGAATATTGAATATTGATATTGATGATATGCAATGTTGCAATGAATTTGTGAGTGTCCCAAAAATGTGCATTTTGCTTGGGAAAAGAATTGGCATTTTTGCCACATTTTTTTTTAATTCGAAAATTGCATGTGAAAATTCGAAGAATTGTGATTTTTTTTTTTTTTTGAAATTGAATATTGCATGTTCTTGATGATGATTTTTTTTTTGAAATTGAATTTTGATATTGGTGAATGATGATGCAATGCATGCATTTTGTTTGGAAAGAATGGGCATTTTGCCAATATGAGATGTATGTATGTTTAGGATTTTTTTTTTTGAAAAGTGGGACGGATTTTTCCTCCCGTAGGAATGTAAGATGGATGATATGCATGTATGCATTTTTTTTGTTGAAAATGGGACGGAGTTTTTACTTCCGTAGGAATGCATTTTTTTTTTTTTTTGATGAATGCATTGGGACTTGCTGAAAATTGTTTTCTTTTATGCGAGAAAAATGGGGCTATGCTCATTGTATGCTGTTATGCTGTCGAAATTTTTTTTTTTTTTTTAATGTAAATGCAATCTTTTTGACATTTTCTCTCTTCTTCTTTTTTTTTTTTTACAGGGCGGACACCGTTTTGTGACGGAGCAGCTGAACAAGATGAAGACTCGAGGATCGGTGGAGTCTGTGATTGACTTGTGGGATCGGCTTCCGGATGCGGGCCGAGGAGCTTTGCCGAGTCCGAGACGCATTGTTGTCGAGACGGGGCTCGGGAGTTCGTCGAGTGCTTGAGGGACCGGGTCAAGTTCCCTAAGAGCAAGGGCTTGATGTTTGCTCAAGGCGTTAAAGATCGGTGGGACGCGACCCACACCTTCCACTTCTTCCGGAGCGAGGCGACCGTTACGCCTTTCCGACTACGCCGCGATCACGGGCTTGTCCTTCAATGGACGCAAAGCATTGAGTGGAGAGATGGCTACAGCGATGCCGATCCGTTGTGCTCTTCTTGGATTTTCCCCTATTCCCAAAAAGGGGATGGGGATGGAGTATGCCGTGGTCTTCGGCAAGATTGTGGAGACCATAGCGAGTTACGAGGCCGGGAGGATAGGTTTAGCGCCGAGCAGATTGCCAGGGCCTTCCCGTGGTTTACCTTTTCGAGCACGCTCTTTGGGCATGCCGAGGGGACGGACCTTTGCCTTGCCGAGGTCCTTGGAGGACATGGAGACGGTTGGAGATGTCTCCCGGGGGAGGCCGGCCGGGCCGAGCTTTATTTTGCTCTGATAGATACCTGAAGGCCGTGAGCTCCTCATCGCTTCGAGTTTGCTCTGGAGGTATAAGCTCTCTTTTGCTTTCCCTCTTTCCTTTGAGCACACACTTTTCTTTGCACCGGATTGATTGGATTTTTACCTTTCGCAGTGTATGGGCGTTGGAGTTTTTCCACGTCACGGTGTGGAGGCACTGAGGCGTACGTCGGAGCGTATCCGGCCATGCAGCCTTGGTCCAAGCATGCCCGGGAAAAGATAAGCTCCAGGGGGCGTACGACTCGTGTACGCGGATTGCCTTCCTTTCGACGGAGGCCGAGACGGATGAGGGGATGATATTCTTCCCCGGGATCGCTTTGAGGTAGCGCACCCGAAGGGCGCCGAGATCCGGACAAGGCGCCGGAGGATTTTGAGGGGCTCGACTTGCGACGCCTACTATCCGGGAGAGAGGGTGACGCGCGCATGGCGTGAACTCGCCTTTGAGGACACCGGTGGAGCCTCCCGCCGATATGATGCACTCCGAGCGATCGGTCCGTGACCTGGGATGATTACCGAGCAGGCGCACTTCTCGGACTTCGTGGCGATCGAGCCATATGCGACGTTCGTCTTGAGGAGGCCGAGGATGCCTCGTGTTTTGGAGAGGGAGGGGCTTGGGATCCCGCGGTACCCTCGGACGGATTTTTCCTACATCCAGGATGGGGTCCGATTGAGGGTGCAGATCCTCACCCGAGCGGCTTCCACGAGCTTTCCGGCCTCGTCCGGTATGAAGGTATGGCTTCACCTTTTCCCCTTCTTTTCTTTCTTTTGTTTCATCATCTCTAGCATCACTTTTTTTTTTTTTTGACGCTTTTGCTTTTGTGCGGTTTTCGGAGGTGGTCGTCGAGACACTGACGAAGCAAGTGATCGGAGCCAAGAGGTTCATACGGAGGATGGTTGCTTGCGGGGCACCTCAGGCTAGGGCGAGGAGACCACGGCCGGCACTCCGTCCGACGGGAGGCTTCTCCTATTCCCTGAGACTTCTTCCGAGACCCCTCTTTCTCCTCTCATTGATCACCGCGCGGCACCGCCTTCGGATCACGTCATTCTTGGGGATCCGCACGGCAGTGGACACGTCCGCGGCATGGTGGGTCGTCTCCGTATGTTCAGAGTCGGACGCCTTCACCTTCGGATACGACTTCTTCAGTGGATCCGGGTTTACCCTATCGAGTGTGCCGGTTGGTCCCGACGAGCCTCTTCTCGGGAGATGAGGACGATTCTGAGCCCGAGACTTTCAGGGCTCCTGACGAGGCAGGCCCGAGTCGCAAGAGGGGCCAGGGGGAGACATCGGGCGCTGGAGACTCCGATTGATTTTTTTTTTTTTGAGATTTAGATTTGTACAGATCATGCACATTTTTTTTTTTTGATGTAATAATTTAGGATTTTATTTATGTTTGTTTGTTGTTTTTTTTGTACACTCTCTTTTTTTTTGGAATGTAATAATTTAGGATTTTATTTTATGAATGCAATGCAATATGAATGCAGTGTTGCATGAGCCTTGGTTTTTTTTTTTTGCAAGGGTGTTTGGTATATGGACTGGTTTGGGGAGGTTTTTTGCACAAGTTTCGAGCAACCGGGACGGAATATTCCCTTTTTGGTGTAGCAGCTTGACTGCTGCATTTTTCTCGATGGGGAGCAAACGTATCCGCGCGGATGGGGACAAAGATTCGACACTGTCCCTTTGATTTTGCTTTAAATCTGGCTTTGCTTTATTTCAAATTCAAATATCTTCTTCAACCTCCAAATTTCAAACAGCCATTTTCGGGAGGAAGAGAGAAAAACCATGGAAAGCCTTAGAAAAGCTCCCTCAAAATTGTCCCAAGAGTCCCAAATGTCATTTTTCAACAAGTTCAAGGATTGGTCCAGGAAATTATGCATGAGAGAAGGTCTTTCTTTGAAGAACGGTACAAGGTACGATGCTTGTGGTCTCTCAAAGAATTGGTTCCGGATTATGACCTCTTAAGGGCTTCTTCTTCGTTGGGATACTAGAAGGCATGTCTTTTGCCTTTCCTTCAACGAGATTGTTCCGATCCGTGGAAGAATTTCGGGCCTTGCTTGGAGGTCCTGGAGGTGGAGGAGATAGCAATTCCTTTGTCCTGAGGAGCTTCTTTTGTTGACAAGTTGTGCAACCTTCTTCATCTTTCCCTGAGGAAGCACGAGGCATGATCCGCGGTCCCGACCATTTTGATATTTCCGGTCTTCCCGACAGATTTAGGGGCTTAGGCTTGGTGGATGACGCCTATTGGGATGCCTTTGCACTTTGCATGTTCGGCACTTTGTTCATGGTCTATTCCTTCGGGATTTGCCATCGATCTCCGCCGGATGTTGCTTGCTCATTGTCGCCCGGCGTAGATGTCGTTCCTTTGATTCTTGGGGAGACTTTTCATGCTCTCGATGCATTAGCTACCGGACGGCGGTATATGCACGGGGCAGCCCGTTTCTCTTGACCCCGTGGCCGATGGAGCGTTTGGGGTTCTTCGGGAAACCTCTCGATATGATCGTGCCTTGGACTTTTGCCAGAGAGGTGTCGATGTAGATTTTGATGATCGTGGCTCGTGGGAGCGTTGGATGGCGGGTCGCCGACCGAAGATATCGATGGTTGGTGCCTCATTGGCGGGTGGAGACTCGCAGAGTGCTTCAGATCGGGTCCCATGTGGTTATGCTTCCGGGCTTTCTCACCCGCTTTCTACATTCCGGCCGGGTCCTTAGACGCTTTGGCTTGGAGCAGGTTCCTTTGGAGGGTTTTGATGATGTAGCCACCAGGTGGTGGCTCCTGCTTCCATGGATGATCCCTCGGTGTTTCCATTTCTTTCCCGAGTATGGAGGTACGATGCCTTTCCTCCTCGGGTCATTCTCAGCGTCCGAGACCGGTGTTCTCGACCACTTGGTACTGGATTGGTACGAGGGGCATCCGGGAGAGACTCGTGTGGCTATTTTGAGACGGCGTGAGGCCATCAGAGGTGCGGAGGACCGCATCGTTTCGAGAGGAGGAGGGCCGAGGCGAGGGCCAATCCTCATGACAGGAGCGGAGACGCCGTGGACCGATTATGAGGCTTACGTCAAGAGACAGGAGAGGAGGGCTCCTATGTTACCGCCTAGGTTACAGGAGATGAGGGATGACGCTAGGGCTACTAAGGCCCCGACAGAGGCCGGTTTCGATAGACCCCGTTCCTATACCGTAGCTTGGTAGGAGGAATACCGACATTTTTCCGGTTCGTAAGAGAAAGACTCTGGAGGGGGAAGAAGAAGGGAGAGACCAAGACGAGTGGCTTGGAGTGACTCGAGGTTTCCAAGTATCCCTTTCTTGCCATGACGTACACATTAGTTTGATTATGTATCTTAGTTTTCTTTAGCAAAGTTGCCGCTTGTAGGAATGAATCGGGCTTAGACTCATCAAAGAGCTTTTAACTTGTAATGAATATTTGAATTGCTTTAGAGTTTTTCGAGACGCTTTCATGGTCTGATCAATTGTATTGATGCCAAAGTATGGCTTTTATTTGTGCTTTAGACCGAACCGTTTCCGGCTGCCTACGTTCCCCTCATTTTGAGGAGCTCAGTCTTCGTAGTTCAACCGGTGAACTCTTTTTTGTTTTTTTTGTTTGTTTTTTTTTTGGTGCAACCCTGTTTTTTACCTAGGCCGCCCTTTTCGGGTTTCTAACCTAGTTGGGTATTACTCTTTTAGCACTCTTTTTTTTTGTTTTTGTTTTTTTTTTGTTGTTTGTTTTTTTTTGGTGCAACCCTGTTTTTTACCTAGGCCGCCCTTTTCGGGTTTCTAACCTAGTTGGGTATTACTCTTTTAGCACTCTTTTTTTTGTTTTTGTTGTTTTTTTTTTGTTGTTTTTTTTGGTGCAACCCCGTTTTTTACCTAGGCCGCCCTTTTCGGGTTTCTAACCTAGTCGGGTATTACTCTTTTAGCACTCTTTTTTGTTTTTGTTTTTTTTTTTTTTTTTTGGAAATTTTCCTTTTTTTTTTTTTTTTACGCGTAGTATCTCGCAGCCTTGTCACCATTCACCGGGTGTACAAAGGGATTCCCGTCGAGGTCCGCAAGTTGCATGGCTCCTCCGGAGAAGATCTTACGGACGACATATGGCCCGACCCATACAGGCTCCCATTTGCCGAGAGGGTTGATACTGACCGGGGCTTTTCTTTTAGAACGAGATCACCTTCTCGGATCTCCCGATGCTTTACTTTCTTGTCGAAGGCTCGGCCATTCTTCCTTGGTAGGCCCGGATGTGTTCCATGGCCTTCGCCGGCGTTCATCTAGTAGGGCCAATTCGTCATGGCGACTGCGGAGCCATTCGACCTCGTTGATTTGGCTTTCCAGCAAAGATACCTGAGCGAGGGTATTTCCACTCGATTGGGAGTACGGCTTCCATTCCGTATGTGAGGGCAAACGGTGTTTCCCAGCTTGCCGTTCGACCGATGTTCTCAGAGCCCCAGAGTGCCAGTGTAACTTCTCGGGCCAATCTCTCGCCTTGGACTGCCCATTTTCCTGATGATATTTTCCAGAGTCTTGTTTGCCGCTTCGACGGCTCCGTTGGTTTGGGGCCCGTAGGGTGATGACTTGTGACGGGTTATTCGGAATTCCGCCAAAGAACTTGTCACATTCCCCTTCGAAGTGGGATCCATTATCTGAAATGATTTCGGCCGGCAACCCGTATCGGCACATGATGTTTTCTTTGATGAAGAGGGCGACTTTCTTTGAATTGAGGATTTTGCAGGATTTTGCAGAGCATCCTTTCCACTTCCCTCGAAGAAATGACCAATCTGCGTCTCTTTAGGCTCTTCCGCAGTTCCCAAATTCACACTTGTCAAAATCTCTTCGGCAGCTTGGGCTCGATTTTCCTCTTCCCGGACAACCTGCTTAAAGATTTTTTTTTTGTTGTTTGATTTTTTTTTTGTTTAATGTGTCTGCTTCTTCATCTAGTGAATCGTTATTAACTGTTTTTTGATTATTAGTTAATTCATCATTAGTTAAAGTGGCAATCAAGGGATACTCAGAAAGGTTCATCATTTCATTGAAGACGAAGGGGAATACAACATTGGCTACAGACTCGTAGTCTTCAGGCGTGAGGCCATCAGACGACTCGAGAGACTCAAACTCAACAATGAGAGACTCGGAGGACTTTACAAAGGTTGACACGAAAGGACGGGGGACCAATCCAAGCTTGGTGATCATTTCCTCCTTGGTCGCGGACGGGCCTGAGAGAGTTTCCCAATTCTTTAGCGGCATCGCTGTTGGTGGCTTCACAACTCGGGAAAGGCATGGTCTACGTGCTCCCTCTTCGCCGTTACTATCATCTCTTTGTCCGAACCGTAATCAACCGTGTTTGGCATCCGAAACCGAGCATGTGGATGTAGGGATCTTCCTCACCTGGGACTTCCGTTTCGTCACAATCCGATCGCTCAATCCAGATGTAAGGACGCATTGCGTCTCGGTGAGCGGCTAGAAAAATCTCATGTCCCATACTCGAGCGGAAAGGCTTGGCAGTGTAGTTCAAGAAGGAGGACGTCCCACACGACGTTCATAGATTCGAGCCGAGTCCGTCGGTGTTTGCCGACTTTTATCATGAAAACCTCCTCGCCGGCGAGGCCAAGGAATGGGTTTGCGTAATACCGACAAATCCGTGATTGAGGACCGGGGACTTGTGTGCTCGTATCACGGCGGTGTTCAGCATTTCCTTCCAAGACGCCTCCAAGTGTTGGAAATAGCAATTGAATTTGATGAATCGAACTTCTTCTGAGTCCGCTCGCTTGAGTGTGTCGACATAGTTGGCATTGCCGGATTCCAAAGGATGCCGGCGAGACTTGCCTCTTGAAGGATGTAGCCCGTGTTTGATCGTGGGCGTTCTTGGCTATTGTTTCGGCCTTCGTTCCCTATGAGGAAACCGTCACCCCTTATGACTTCGAGGTCTCCCCGCCGGTTGATGAATTTGACGCATTGGTGGAGAGTGGAGGCTATGGCTTTCATGTGATGCAACCAAGGGCGCCCTAGTAGGGCCGTGAACTCCTGAGGATATCCATTACATGGAACTGCGGGCACCATTTGGGTTTCGTACTGCAGTTCCAGAGTCACCGTCCCTGCAATGGGACGAGACGAACCGTCGTAGGCTTTGACAAATCCGGGTAGATGGGATCACGCGCCTTTCATTTATGCGGAGGGCCCTCATCATGCCGAGGGGAAGGACATTTACCGATGATCCATTGTCCACTAATACCCTGTGGAGTGACATGGTGTTGAGCCGAATAGTGATGTACAAAGCTTCATTGTGTTGGGAGACATCTCTTGGCAAATCTTCATCGCAGAAGGTGATCATACTCCCATATAGGTGAGGATCATAGATTTGGTCCTTGTCTCGGGATGGAGAGTCATCAAGCCTGGTCACTTCGTGCCTTTTTCTTGCGAGGCGCAGTCTTTGCCGAAGCCCCCGGGTTATACCGATGCCTTTTGTGGCGGTTGCCATCTCCAAATAACATGTTGATTGAGTGGGAGCGCCAGACCGCGTCGGTTTTTCTTCATCGGTGGATACTCGGGAGCTGGACAACCGAACCTTGGGCTGACCCCGAGGGGTTGGACTTCCGTCTGCAGCACTGCATCCGAAGGTCTCAATTCCGTCGTTGGCAAGGTTTTTCTCGCTCTTTTACCCCTTTTTGCTTGGGGGAAGACCGACTGGAGTAGAGTACATAATAATCAAATCCCCGAGATGGCTCCCCGAGCGTTCCCACACCGTTATCACCGGCCTCGAACCTCTCCTTCAATTTTTGCCGGGAGGAAATTTTCTTTTTCTTAGGAGGACGGTCCTCGTGTATCCAATCCCGATAGTCCCTTTCAAGGCAATCGGGACAGCCACAAATATCCCACCAAATGTGTTCCACTACGGTGGCGGATTTGGGACCTCAGCCGAGCGGCCGGAATGACTTTGAGTGGAACCGGTCCGGGGGATCCGCTGCCGGGCCTGCCCGGTAGCGAGTGATTGGACTCCGCCGGATAATGAGAGATATTGAGGTCCCGGGAACGGGCATATGTTTGTCCTTCAAGGTAGCCCTGGTCGGTTGGGATATTGTTAAGGTCCCAAAGTGGCGTGTGGCCTCTTCAATCCAGCTGCTGTCTGCTCGGCGTTCTTCCAGGGCTTTGATGGCCGACCATATTTCTTCGACTTGTTCGATTTTCATCACTCAGCCGATATTTGTGGGATCATCACCTTGAGAGGGGACAACCGACGGTATACCGAACTCTTTCGTCCCGGACTGCTGTTTGGGGGCCGGTTGCCACTGTAAGTCGGCGGGCGGAGTCCGGCGGTGGAAACATAGGAATCTTGGGGTAGCATCTTGGTGTATCCGGACCGTTAAGAAGAGGAGGAGAACCCTTTTCTGTCTTTGCGGTAAAAGTGCCATCGGAATTGAGACCGATAGTCAAACCATGACTTGCGACTACCCCCTGCAGGTCATCAATTTGAGCCTCATGCCGAAGTCTCATTTGCTCTACCAACTGGATCAAATGCGGGTGCTGTTCGAGGGATTACGGAGGACGGAGCAACGTTATCCCCATCATTACCGGGCGATGCGGACATTCGAAACCGGAGTCGGAACAAATGGCGAAGCCGACGATGCGCTTGACTCTTCCCAACTGATCAAACGGTGACCCGGTGCCCGAAACCAAGCTTTGTGCGGAGGCTGGGGGAAAGGACACGAAGGTTCGAGATGTATGGGAATGGAAAGAGGGTAGGTGTTTGGGCTTTTGGCTCATGCAACATGCAGTTATTTGTTCACGTTTACTTAAAACATGTTTTATTAACCTAATCGGTTGGAAAAGATTGCTCTTCTTTTTCGCAAACTACTCTGATTCCTGGATCGGTGGGCCCCGTCACTACGTCTATAAGCCCCTCGTATTCCACCCGTATTTCGACCTCCCGGGGTGGACGGCCCGGGCGAGGGTCCTATAGGGCAAGCGGGTCCCACCGACCGAAAGAAAAGTGATCCTAGAAGTCTGGCGGGTAATCGAGTCTTAACGAGCATTCGATGTAAATTACGG
This sequence comes from Adenophora triphylla var. japonica, assembly GCA_022495995.1. NCBI lineage: Eukaryota > Viridiplantae > Streptophyta > Magnoliopsida > Asterales > Campanulaceae > Adenophora > Adenophora triphylla. The sequence continues at coordinate 337,878 of JAFEMH010001707.1, read as the reverse complement.
ACAAAGCTGACGTTAAAGTCAAGATCGTGTCCGAGGGCTCGACGAAAAGTCGGCATGATTTGGACTGATAAATGTCCGCTATTGATCTTGACTTATCGTCAGTTAAGCCGTAATTAGGCATGGAATAACCGTTAATCCTTGATGACTCAGTGTCAATCTTTGGGAGTCGGTGTATAATTTGTGCCGGTCAGAGCCGAAGTCAAGGCGCCGGTCAATATCTTGGTCAAAGTCCGCGGCGGAAAACCGGCAGAACTTCGGCGATTAGCGACGATTAGGGACCCGAGAGATATTGAGTCGGTATGCCGACAAAGGCTTGAAAGGAAAGGTCTATACACGGACGGGGCATGACACAGACCCGGACTAAAAACCAACCGGGTCTCGGACAAAGTGTGTCACGGACAAGTGCATGGTCGACACGAGGCTCCATGGGATGTTTGGGTAGTCCTGTGCTCATCCGAGAGGCGTAATAAGACCAAACGGACCGCGACAAGGATTTCCCGGGTTAAGGACGTAGTGTGCAGTGTACGGTCACGTGCGCGTAGTGTGCAAGCGATCTATATTCTTTTCCGAGTAAAATAGAGATTTTTTTATGTGTCTTAAAAATATGATGCATGATTTTTTTTGGAAATTTTCTTTTTTTGAAAATCTTTTTTTTGAATTTTTTATGAGCACATAAGCACGTAAGCATGAAAATTCCGACAGTTAGGGACATTATTCCGACAGTCAAAATTTTGACTTTCTCCGAGGCGGCCAAAACAACATGAAAACTGTGCAAAAAATCAACACACACACAAAAATGATTTTCGAAACCGGGACGGAAGCTTGACCCTCAAAAGCTTTTTTTTGAAAACGGTGATACCGGTACGTGGGATTGTTAGACCACAATTTATCCCCGACTCGTGTTAGGAGGCGATAACGGGAAATTTAATGGTTTCCACCAATATACCGAATACCATTTTTTATTAAAAAGCTTAGTCCCCAGCAGAGTCGCCACTGTAACGATGTGTTGCCTTTTTCGCGGGAAAAATTCGATTTTCGCGTTTCTTTGAAAAACCAAATAAAACCGGAAAAAACGGAGTCGCCACGCCATTTTAATTTTGAAGGGCAAAACTTTGAAAAAAGCCCGAGATCAGAGATTTAGGTTCGGAGGTCATGTTACGCGTCGGGAAGGACGTTAGTGTGCACCCGACGCGCCTCGTAAAACGAGTCTTCCAAGCTGAAAATCATTTGTGTGTGTTTGTGTGTGTGTTTTGGCCAAAATAAGTTGAAACTGGAAAAAGTAAAAATTGGGATGTCTTTTTAAGACTTTAAACTGATCCCATGATTTTTTGGAGAATTTTTGGTTTGAGATTTGGTACTCAAAAAACCTTTTGAAGTTGAGAAGTCACTTCTGCCAGAAGAAAATGGCAGCAGACACCTGATTTTGAAATGGATTCAAGGGTCCTAAAACTTCATAATCTGGATGAACTCAGAGAATGAAAGTTTCTCTAGACTCCTTGAATAAACTTTGTGTGAAAGAAATTTCCATTTTGGAGAAGATTTGAGGGTCAAAACCTTCTGGAAACCTCAGATATGAGATCTGGATTCCCAGAAGCTGATGAACTAGCCTCTGAAAGAAAAATTGAAAAGAGGAGTTTTACTCACGCAAAAAATAAGGTAAAAATATGTCTGGAAAGCTCTGGATGTTGGCTACAAAAAGTGTTTTGTAGTCAACACCAAATTCCAAGTTCATCTGTGTCCAAAAATTAAGACCATGGACTGAGGTCTGGGAAAATTGCTACTGGACAGCAACTTTCCAAGAAAGAAAACAAGATTTTAAGGGGTTTTGCATCCATGCTTGTCCCCATTTCCCTAGGTTTTGGTTAGTGATCACTAGACATTTTAGTGGTGAATCAACTATACCAAACCATCCTTGGGGTACATTAGGACTAAGCATTTCATTTGCTTGGGGAGGGGGATTTTACCCTTTGAAATCAAGATTTAGTGCTTGAAAATGGTTTTTTAGGGTTTTGAAAGTGCATTTTTGCAAGTAAGAAAGAAAAGCTTTGAAAATAATGTTGATCTTTGTAGAAGATCATCCATGGAGATGGTCTTCCATGGTGATCTTCTTAGATCTAGAGAAAGAAGATGAAAGAACTACATTTTGTAGTTTGAAGATGCATGCATGGATGAGATTTAGGGTTAGGAAGAGAAGGGTTTACCAATCTTCCTTGTGTTCTTGAGTGTTTGGCTTGAGTGTATGAGTGTTTAGGGCTTTAATATGAGAGTGAGTGGATGAGTATGAGTTGGGAAAGATTGGAAAGAAAAAGGTGACAATTCTTGAGAATTCTCACTGTTTTCTCTCTATATTTCGCCAGAACTTCGTTGCATTTGTGTTCTTCCTCTTTATTTTTGTGACTGGAGGGCTCAATTTATAGCCCTCTGAAAATAGCAAACGTATCCGCGCGGATAGGATCAGGCAGCGTGCACTGTTCATTAAATGCAGCTTCAGCTTTGGACAAGAAGAATAATCTTTTTCAAAATTCAAATTGACCAGCCAGTTTTTGTTTCCAGCATTGCTATATTTGGTTTTCTTCATTTGTTTTTCTTTTTTGAGATTCTTTTTAAGGTTTAACCTTAAATAACAATGCCCATTTTACCCTCACTTTGTTAGGAAAGTTAGGAATTGTTAGAAATGTTATAACTTCCGTTAATTTTCTAACGAAAATTCTAACAAGCTCAAATTGGAGCACTTACAATCCTTCTGTTCTTTAGACCCTGCACATTTAAACAAATGTGAGATCCACATCCGGTATCCAATACCCAAGAACTAGAAGTAGATAGGAATATATCTATAACAAAGATACCTGAAGTCGAGGCAACACTTTTGCTCTTCTTCAGTGCTTCCTGATATTTCTTGCAGTTTCTCCTCCAATGTCCAATCTCATTGCAATGAAAGCAGACTGCGTCCTCTTGGGACTTGGGCTTAGCCTCTTTGGGTTTGGCCGCCTCTTTGGGTTTGGCAACATTTTCCTTAGGATTAGCAACTTTTGCCTTTCCCTTACCCTTGAAACCCTTCCCTTTGTTAACCATCAACACTTGATCGGTTTTCCTTTTGACGATATTGGTTTCCGCAGTGTTCAACATTTGAATTAGCTCGAAAAGGTTCTTATTCATGCCCCCATGTTATAGTTCATTATGAAATTACTAAAACCTTCGGGCAATGAATTCAATATCATGTCAGTAGCCAACTCTTGGCTAATTGGAAAACCGAGCCTTTCAAGATGCTCGAGTGGTCTCAAGTGTTTTAATCATGGATTGGCATAAAGAACTTAAAAGTTAAATGAAGGTTCTTTAAAGCAGATTATAAGCATATCAGCAAAGATAATTATAATATACACCAGGCAAGTTCCCAGAAAAATAGGTGAGCCACAAGGACTACTTAAGTACCAAATCTCTCCTTCAACAGAACTCTCCTTGACATGCACAATTACAATATCAACTCTGATTTGCAATATAATCAATACTTTGTATATTGACTTGTTTCTCACAAACAATCAGATAACCATCAAATTTTGCGTAAACTGACTTGTTTCTCATAAACAATCAGAAAACAAAATTTTAATGTTTCAATTTAAACATTCAGAAAATTATAATTCAATGTTTCAACTAAACATCTAACAAAGTTCTTAACACATAAGAACACATAATTCACGCATCGCAACAATTAATAGAAATCATATTTTAATTAACTAAGCATGCATAAACCTTGAATTAATCTAGAATAGCCCTATAAATTTAATTTCCAAAAATTTACAGCAGCCAGATTAAACAGAAACATATCAGATTGTAAACATATTCACATATTAGCAGGAAAATTTAACAAACTGATTCTGTCCAGAATTGGCAAGATCTGTCGCGTGACAGAAGCTTCCTGAAGGCCAGATCTGTCGCGCGACCAGACGAGCCTATCTGATTTCCCATGGCCAACTCTGTCGCGTGACATTGAGTTGCCAGATTTGCAGATTTTTTCAGCTTCAATCAATTCCAATCATAAAGCAATAAAATCAAATAAACAGCTTTTAACAGATTTAATCTAATATGAATAGAAAACGATTTTGGAACATTGTTTCAAAAACAATAAAAACTATCGCATACAAAAACATGCAACGAACATATAAACAATTTATATAAATATTCTAGCATGTTAATTCAAACTTAACCATACGAACGGGGCTCTGATACCACTGTTGGGTTTTATGGGTCCATGCCCAGCGAAATTAGCATCTAAATAACACAAAACCCAAACCATTATGTCTACCCAATTAATATAACGTAAGAGTTCACATTTTCAATGGTACACTTCCATTTCTCCCTTTATCTCATGATGTTATATTGAACACAAGTCATGGTCCACGTTGTAGCGATGCGTGAATTTTTTAACATCTTTTGAGTCTCCACTTATTATTTATTTAGGAAAACAATAAGAAAAACCTTTTTGATATTTTAAAAAGAGATTTGAGGGTTCGGGGGTTAAGTTATGAAATGGGAAGGTCAAGGAGCACCCATTCCACCCAATCCGGAGATCATTCTTGCCAATTGAGTATTATCAATCTTTTCAATTATTAAATAAAGGAAAACCCTAATCAATTTCTTGATTAGGAATGTCGGATTGTATGCTTCGAGATCACCTCCATGGATTGAAGGGACTCTAGTCTAATCCTTTTGATGGGATTACACCACTCTAAAAGCCAATAGAGAGAGATTGAGAAGAAGAGAGTAAAAGTATAGGAATTTACCTAGCGTTTAGGGAGTATTTGATGTAGAACGTGGTTCTAAGATGTCTTCTCGGTCGAGAAGTGATTTGGGCAGAGTTTCGACTCAATATGAAAGTCAAATCTTGATGCGGACAGAGCTTTGCCTTAATCCTTGATTCGGGCTTTGATGTTTGTTGATCAACAAGGTTGATAAACAAACTTTAGGTGATTTTAGGGTGATTTTGGGGTGATTTGAAGGAGTCTTTCGTGGAAAGAAACCAACAAAATGTGTGTGTTGTGTGTTTTCGATCATGGATCGGGGACCCTTCAATCTAAAAAAACTGTTAGGGCTGAAATACTGAAAGTCATCAGGTATTTATAGGTATTGGAGAGGTGTTAAGGATGAGATCAAACACCTTGGGAAGGTTCCAGAACTCAACTGTGATTGGATAACCGGATTGATAAGGTTTTATCGAGAAAAGAGTTTGAAACGGAGAAGGGGAGTGATTCTGCATATCCTGCAGAGGGGTTATATCGCGCGAGACACGCTATTCCGCGCGAGATAACTAGTCATTTGACTATTTTGTCCTCTTCAGTTTATTCCGTTAGTCAGTTAGGTCCAAAATTAACGAGGTTAGTTAGAAACTTAACGAAACATGACGAAACTGATATGCTTTCATCAAAACATAAAAGAGAGACGAAGAGTAGTGTAATCATGAATTATTGGTTCAGAATGGGGTGTCTACAGAGCCCCTCGGCGACAAGACTTATGGAAGAAGTCATGTCGTCGATAGAAAAGACATCATTCTGAACATTGGGATGGTCGTGCCGCACGGCTGCCTACGTATCTCTAAGAGAGAATTAGACCAAACGTAGTTCGACTCCAAAACACTAAAAAGGCTATTTTAGGTATTTTGAAAAGCATTTTTGAAAATCGAAGAGGGATTTTTTTGAAAAGGTAAAATCATACTGAGGAATCAAAGACTTGACCCAATTCTGAAGATACCCAGTTTGTTGATGAAGTTGTTGAAGTGCGCCGCCCGAGGTTACTGACGTAGCTGTTGTTACCGAGGTCACGGACTTTGTTGTCATTGCCGAGGTCACAGACTTTGTTGTGGTTGCCGAGTTCACGGACTTGAAGTTTGCTGCCGTCACAGACTTTGATGATGTTGCCGAGGTCACGGTCTTGAAGTTGCTGCCATCACAGACTTTGAAGTTGTCGTCGAGGTCACGGACTTGAAGTTTGCTGCCGTCACAGACTTTGCTGATGTTGCCGAGGTCACGGACTTGAAGTTGTTGGTTGAGATGGAGGTTCTGTCAGCCCCTGTAATGCAAGGATATATGCATGATGGATCTCGGATAGACCCAAAAGATTCTTACCTTTCTGTACCTGTCAGCACATAAAGATTCCAAGTAGATTTTTCAGATTTTAGTTATTTAACTGGACTCACGTGGTGGTGCTCACGTCTGTTCGTGAAAATGGCCGGTTGGTCATTTTGGTGGTGAGTTTATGTATGAGTATATGATATATGGAAATGTAGGGACATTTGTATGGATTTGTATTTGAGAGGGGTGAACTGTATGAGAGAACTTGTGTTTGACAAGTTGGGACCAAATCAGGTTTTGCGGAATCTGTTGCTAGTCAGCAAGGCTGTACTGTTTCTTCATTGTTGTAGAATTTTGATGAGTAATCTTGTGTGAACACATCTAGGCCTGTTGCGAATCTTCATTCCTAATTCTTCTTTGAGTCATGTCTCTAGGAGGCAAACGACTACAAATCAGTCGACTGTCGTAATGACTTTATGTCTAAGGCCCTTTGCTGTCTCAAGCCCCAAGTTGCTTGCAAGTGGTAGATGACTTTGTGAACAGGCTTATGAGTCTGCTCTCTTGATTTGAAGGTGATCGAAGAAGACTCTCCTTGTTGATTTGATTTGAAGAGGGTCGAATGATATTTGATGAATAAGGTTGAAGAATAGTCTCCCTTTGTCCTTGATTTTTTTTCTTAGTGACGCACCCTGGTTTTTGCCTAGACCGCCCTTTCGGGTTTTCAATCTAGCGGGCATCTCTTTTGCGTCTTTCTTTTTTTGTGCTCTAACTTTTGCCTAGGCCGCTCTTTACGAGTTTTCAACCTAGCGAGCCATTTTTTATTATTTTTTTTTTTGAAAAGTATGTGTACTCGAAGAGGACTCAGTTGGAAGAATCTCATTAATGAGAAAGATGAGATCTCAAGTTTAGTTGAGGGGAGGTGGACTCTATTTTTTGGAAAGTGATCCAAGCACTGATTCTTTGAAGAAGTGTTTTCTCTAATGATGAAAGTGAGAAGCAAAGAGGAAAGCTCCTAATGCTGATTTGATTATTTTGAAGAGTTGAAGTAGAGATTGACTGGGGGATGAAAGGTTAGGAAGCCCTAGTTTTGATGCTTGGATTTCAAGAGTGTGTATGAGAGCGGCTAACAGGAAGCCCCTAGACTCAACAAGAAATGCTATTTGGCTCAAAAATCTAGAAAAGTTGTTCTACCTTTTAATGAACCGTGCATTATCTAGAAGTTTCTAAATAAGTTTGAGGAGAAAGCCAATCATTAGTATGACTTAAGGGTAAACATTTTTCTTGATACTGAAAGTCTTCTTCACTTGATGTAAGAGGATGTAGAGGAATCCTCTTTTCTTTTGTTGGTATCATCACTTGACTTATCTTCTTTGTGGGAGTCCTTCATGCATTTGAAGTTTCACCTTTGTTGTGGGGATGATGAAAGCTTGAGAGTTATTTTTTTTCTTTCTTTTTTTGTACTCTCAAAGCTTTGAATTGAGTAGCCCCACTATTCTTGGAATGAGGTTTGACAGCAGCACCTTTGGCTTTCTTCGTTTGTTGACCTTTGACTTTCAGTAGGGGTAGTGTTTAGCCCTTAAACCTCCTAATGATAACTTTCTTCTTAAATTCGTTTAAAAGTTTCTATATTTTTGCGAGGATTAGGGAATGGAGGGTCCATTATTTTGTATGAATTAAATGATATTCATGAGGTAGAATAATCTTAGGGAAAGTGTTTAGGAAAAGAAAATTACTTTGACTAATAGAGAAATTTAAGAACAGACTCGATAGTTTAAAGGACACAAACTAGAGGAGGTGAGAAGTACTAGAAAGACAGAACGACTCTTCGAGTTCATACTTAAAAATATAAAACCTAATCTACTTCTATCAAAGGAGAAAGGGAGAGGATAGTTGTAGCCCCAAAGTGGTGAGTGCAGCTTTCTTCTCGGAGCTTCATCTTCTTCATGGAGTACGAGGGAGAGGATTGGTGATGACGTTGGGACGTTCTAACTCTCCATTGTCAAAGAGGTCTTGGATGATGTCCTTGAAGTGGTGGCATGAGTTGGTGTCGTGGCCGGTGAAGTTGTGGTACTTGCAGAATAAGTGATGAGCATGATTCGGACCCATATCCTTCAGAGGACTACCTTCCCTTGGTTTGATCTTTTCATTCTGGACAAGCACATCGAAGAGTTCTTCTTGAGTGATTCCTTCAATTTTGTCGTAGTGCCTCTTTTTCTTATCAGGAGGAGGAACAGCAGAATACTTGTCGGTGTTGGGGCGGTTGAATGCAATAGCGTTGACTGAAGCATCCTTACTTGTCGCGGGCATGTTGTAGAGAAAATTACTTTCCTTCTTTTTGATTTTTAGGAAGTCATCAATCCTAATTTCGGACTCGTGGAGTTCATTGAAACTAGGAAAGTAGTTGCCGGCGAGCTTCTCTTGAAATTCATCACGGAGGCATTGGAGGAAGATGTGGATTTGCTATTTGAGAGTGGACCTTTCGACAATTTCGGTAAGTTTGAGTCTCCATCTTCTAGCAAATTCAGCAAAGGACTCATTGGTATGTTGATTGGTTTGTTCAAGATCCCTCCTAGTAGGGCGGTAGGTGGAGTTATCTTCAAACTGCCTTTGAAAGACTAAACATGCAGATGACCAATCAAGCCTTGTAGTCATCGGAAGGGACATGTACCAATCCCTTGCAGCACCTTCCAAGGTTTGAGGAAAGCATTGGGCCAAGATTGTGTTATCAACGCCCATTGGAAGCATGGCCCAAGTGTAGGTCTCAACATGAGCTCGAGGACAGGTAGTACCATTAAACTTGGCAATGTCGGGTGTCTTGTACTTGCGAGGAAACTTGGCGATGGATTGTTGAAGAGCATCGGGATCAAATGGGACGAATGATCCTTTTGAGGTGTCAAGGGTTGCAAGTTTCTTCTCGAGATAGTTCTTAGTAACATGGTCACCAAGTTTTGTAGTTTCACCACTGCCTTCTTTCTTGGTTTTAGTACCCTTGGAGGTATGTTCCTCATCATCTGAGGAGGATGAGAAAGAGGAGGAATCGGATTCTTCCTTTTTTTTTCTCGACTTCTTGGGTTTCTTATTCTGTTTGGTATAGAATTCCTCTTCATCGGAGGAGGATTCCACTTTCTGCTTTTGCTTTCTGCCTTTCTTGACTTTCATGTCGTTGAGCTCTTTCATGAGGGCAGCCATTTGGGCATTTTGCTCCTCAATTTGCTTACTTTTTTCATCCAACCTAAGCATGGCTTCGATGATTTGGGCCTTAGCGTCGTTGAAATCGGCCTCGGTGGTAGAAGGAGAAGCAGACATCGTGTCGAGCTTTTGCGAAGAACCTACACGTGTAGCAACCGTGTTAAACCATGATCGAGTCCTAACAAGTCGGCTGAATAGGGTGAATGAAGGATTTGAAGGCTTGAAGGTTTTGGCCAAAATACAAAAAGACCGAACACTTATCTCGCACGAAAAAAGCAGTCTCGCGCGAGACAATACCACGGGAAGTCACATTTTTTCTGATTTTAATCCTAATTTTGGTCGGACGGAAAATCCGTTTTGGGGGTTTCTAGTATTCGAAAACCAAACCTAAGGACCTAGGGGTCGAAGTCATCCCAAGTAACATCAAGTTTTGTGCAATAAATTTGGTGAGAAAATTTTCTCTTTTTAGGGGCAAATCCGGAGGGACAATCATAGGGACATTTTCGAAGGGACAATTCCGAAGCGACAATTTTTTTGTTTTGATTTCTTTTCCATGGATTATTGCACAAAACGATCTTGACAAGGGATTACAAGGACTCCAAGATCAAACCGACCGGTCACAGAGTGTCTTAAAAAGTCAATCTACATGATATGTGGCGATGCAGGGCTGGAAGGCTAGGCTCCCCGCCATATGACAATCTAGGTGGATTGAATACGCGGAGTGGGATGATCCAACTTCGGAGAGACCGACGACTAGGTGGTTATCGTCATCCGTCCTTAGTGTGGGTCCCGGGTTTATAGAGGGTATGTAGTGCAATGACAGATATAGCATGAGTGCGCGTGTGTGAGAGTCAATTCTAGGTGATAGAGTAAAATAGAAAGTTTTTTTTTTTTTTTTGAGGATTAAAAGAAAAACAGATAGTGACCGCACCAAGTGATTGCCTACGTTTCTCCCAATTTAGGAAGACTCAGGCCGTCGTAGTTCCACATTAGGGAGAGAGAAAGCGAGAGAATAAATAAAATAATTTATTACAAAGCCCAAGTCAACCGATGACCGGTAAAAATTAAAATAATTCAATCGCACGCAGTTATACAGTTTGAGTATAAATTAATTATTCTACCCTGCAAAATAGAGTTAATACAAGCAAAATAAAAGTAACATTTATTTGATTATTCTGGATTTATTTTTTTGAAATTTTATGAAACTTTATTTTTTAATACTCGATCAAACCCCTAAAAGAAAGTCAACTGAGGTCTCTTTGTTAATTTAACTGCCATACCAAGGGTATTTAAGGAAATTCCCTTTTTTTTTTTTTTTAAAGTTTGCAGTCAAACTTTGTAAGAATAAGTCAACTGCATGAATTGATTTTTCTTGGTTTGTACGGTCAACCTTTGACCTAATCCTACTACCCTTTTTTTTTGTTTTGTTATTCCTGTGCCGCCGCCAAGAGTACTTTGATTTAAAACTGTAAGGTAATCTCGCGCGAGATAAGTATATCCCGTGCTGGATAAGTATTCGAACAGTAAATTTTTTTGAAAATAGTGTCGAAAAATTTCAAAAAAAATTCAGAAAAATCAGATTTTAAACAAAAAATAAAAAGATTAATAGTACTCAATTGTGCACAAGTCTAACCCTCTTAATTAAGGGTTAATTACAAATTAGGGCCTGAAGTTTTACATGAGGTCCCCAAGAGGGGCCTGACTTTTTTTTTTTAGCGATTTAGGGCTTGACTTCACATTTTTTTTATCAAATCAGGGCTTTTTGACGAATTTCATCCAAAAATCCGTTAAGTTAAAGAAAAGTTAACGAAGAGACTAGTTTGTAATGATTATTAGTTTTAAGGGGTCAAATGCAAAGTTTAAATATAAAGTGTTCAAAATTTATTTCTTTTTCCAAAATAATTAATATTATCTTAATTCAAAAATAATTAATATCCGAAATAAATATATGTTTTTTAATTTTTATATTAAAAAAATATTATTTTTTTTACTTTTATGTCACAAAATAATTAATGTTCGTAACATATAATGTATTAAAAAAACTGAAAATTTTAATTATTTAATATAATGTTAATATATTACGAACATTAACTATAATGTTAATATAATGTTAACCCTTTAAAAAATGCACTCTCACTTCCTATAATTTATCTAATTTCTAGTGTATCTCTGAAAGTCAATTTTAGGGATTTTTTTAATCTTTGACCAAACAAAAAAAAAACATTATTCAAATAAATACTTAAATAAAATGTGTGCGTTAATCTTAACATCAAATGGCAAAATGGATTACACATTTTATTTAAACAACCATATAATATAAATACATCAATTTATTAATGATGTGTATTATCAACGGGCTCATTATTATTACCAATTAACCATTAAGAATAATGATTGTATTACTATTAAGTAATTCATTGTATATTGTTAACTTGATTTTTTAATCTTTATTTTAATACAATAACGACTAACATTTGATAGACTTTAATTATATACTCCCTCCGTTTCTAAAAGTTTGTCCCATTTGATTTTTTTGTTAAACTTTGACCATAAATTTATAAGAGATTAATCATGTTTATGAAATTCTAAAAGTTGTTGTTGATAATATTATTAATGGTGAATCAATAGGAATTTTTAGAATTTCATGAACATAATTAAATTTTATTAAAATACATTTTTGCTACAATTTTTGTAAAATTTTAATAAAATTTATCACTAAAAAAATATTAGGAATATCTTTCCGAGATAAAATATTTTTGTTTAATTATTTTTAAGTTGTTGTAAGAAGGTATACATAAATAAATTGTTCTTAAAAATGACTTGTCAATAATGAATTATTTAATGTGACGGAGGAAATATGTGAAAAGTTATTACAATGTTCTCAATAACAATATTTTACTGTTAATACTTATTTAGTTTTGTATATACTCCCTCCGTCCCACCCGAATTTGGACAAAGTTACTTTACACGGAGATTAAGAAATAACAATAAGATAATAAAAATGTGTGGTAGAAAATGAAGAGAGAGAATGAGTGGAGTTAATAGTGGTTGGTTGAATAAATTGTATGGTGGAGAATGAGTGGAGTTAATGAGTGAGTGGGGTATGCCCATTTTTTTATTATTATAAACTTTCCTTTTTGGGTTGTCCAAATTCGGATGAGACGCCCAAAAAGAAAATTTATCCAAATTCGAGTGGGACGGAGGGAGTACAAATTAGTACTCCCTCCGTCCGCTTACAAAGTTCACACTTTCTATTTTGGGCGTCCGTTTACAAAGTTCACACTTTGTTTCTTTCCTAAAAAGGAAACCTTAAATCACTATTCTCTCCACTCATTCTCTCTCCTACATTATTTTAATACTCACAAACCATTATAATTTACTATTCCCTCCACTCATTCTCTTTCCTATTTTATTTTCACACTCACAACACTTTCAATATAATACTCTCTCCTTAATCCCCGCGCAAACAGTAAGTGTGAACCATGGTCCTGGACGGAGGGAGTATACTATTGTTCCTCTAATTGATGATATCTTGAATAAAATGTGTAACTCATTGCACCACATAAATTTTATTTAAAATTAATCATATTAATTAGTATAATAACTTTTCTCTATTCGTCAAATAATATTAAAAACCTACTAAAAATTGGCCTTATAAGAAAACTTGAAATAGAAAAGAATTTAGGGGTAAATTGAATTTTTAAAACATTTTTTAAAGACTAATGTTCGTAATATATTAACATTATATTAAATAATTAAAATTTTCAGTTTTTTTAATACATTATATGTTACGAACATTAATTATTTTGTGACATAAAAGTAAAAAAAAAAATTATTTTTTTAATATAAAAATTAAAAAACATTTATTTATTCCGGATATTAATTATTTTTGAATTAAGATAATATTAATTATTTTGGAAAAAGAAATAAATTTTGAACACTTTATATTTAAACTTTGCATTTGACCCCTTAAAACTAATAATCATTACAAACTAGTCCCTTCGTTAACTTTTCTTTAACTTAACGGATTTTTGGATGAAATTCGTCAAAAAGCCCTGATTTGATAAAAAAATGTGAAGTCAAGCCCTAAATCGCTAAAAAAAAAAAGTCAGGCCCCTCTTGGAGACCTCATGTGAAACTTCAGGCCCTAATTTGTAATTAACCCCTTAATTAATTGTCCCCAGCGGAGTCGCCATTGTAGCGATGCGTGAATTTTTTAACATCTTTTGAGTCGCCACTTATTATTTATTTAGAAAAATAATAAGAAAAACCTTTTTGATATTTTAAAAAGAGATTTGAGGGTTCGGGGGTTAAGTTATGAAATGGGAAGGTCGAGGAGCACCCATTCCACCCAATCCGGAGATCGGTCTTGCCAATTGAGTATTATCAATCTTTTCAATTATTAAATAAAGGAAAACCCTAATCAATTTCTTGATTAGGAATGTCGGATTGTATGCTTCGAGATCACCTCTATGTATTGAAGGGACTCTAGGCTAATCCTTTTGATGGGATTACACCACTCTAAAAGCCAATAGAGAGAGATTGAGAAGAAGAGAGTAAAAGTATAGGAATTTACCTAGCATTTAGGGAGTATTTGATGTAGAATGTGGTTCTAAGATGTCTTCTCTGTCGAGAAGTGATTTGGGCAGAGTTTCGACTCAATATGAGAGTCAAATCTTGATGCGGACAGAGCTTTGCCTTAATCCTTGATTCGGGCTTTGATGTTTGTTGATCAACAAGGTTGATAAATAAACTTTAGGTGATTTTATGATAATTTTGGGATGATTTGAAGGAGTCTTTCGTGGAAAGAAACCAACAAAATGTGTGTGTTGTGTGTTTTCAATCGTGGATCGGGGACCCTTCAATCTAAAAAAACTGTTAGGGCTGAAATACTGAAAGTCATCAGGTATTTATAGGTGTTGGAGAGGTGTTAAGGATGAGATCAAACACCTTGGGAAGGTTCCAGAACTCAACTGTGATTGGATGACCGGATTGATAAGGTTTTATCAAGAAAAGAGTTTGAAAAGGAGAAGGGAAGTGATTCTGCATATCCTGCAGATGGGTTATATCGCGCGAGACACGCTATTTCGCGCGAGATAACTAGTCATTTAACTATTTTGTCCTCTTCAGTTTATTCCGTTAGTCAGTTAGGTCCAAAACTAACGAGGTTAGTTAGAAACTTAACAAAACATGACGAAACTGATATGCTTTCATCAAAACATAAAAGAGAGACGAAGAGTAGTGTAATCATGAATTATTGGTTCAGAATGGGGTGTCTACACACGTCAACTTGTATTTGTTCAATGCTTTCTCGATACTGAGTATAATGATAATCCAATCGCATTGGGGTTTGGCCATACACTTTCATCATTATCACTCATCGAGGGGTCCAAGCAAAACATCTCTCTTTCGAGGGACAAATTTCATCTTGACTTATCATCCTTCCCATCATGAATCCGATCATGCCAAAGATAGCCTTTATAAATATCGTGTTATGATATCGTTTGACTAAAATCAAACATAACTTTCTTCATATGTAAGGTCATGATAATCTCGAATTACAGGGACTAAATGAAGTGACCATATGAGATTTAATTATGACATTTTACCATGACATAAATCTCATACGGGTCAAGTCCAGTCACTTGTTCTCTAACAAGTACCCATAAATTTAATGTGCATCTCTATGCATATAATCATCATATGATTATCCATTAACATTTATACTAATTATTCACTTAATAATTAGGGACGGAGATTATTACAAATAAATATGCAAAACATATAATAATCAAATAATAAACTTTTCATATAATAATAAATAATGTCAACATATAAGTCTATCAACTATAGGCCTAGGGCATAACACTAACATATATCAACTGAAGGATCAACTATGGCCTGATGACCCATATGTTAGCTCCCAACATCATAAAAGTCTCTAGCTCGAGACACTATATGTTATAACACTCATCACTGGCCTTAAACCTGTCAACAACGACCTTCTCCCTAGCTTGAGCCTCTTCTTCCCACTTGGCCCGGACAGCTTTATGGTCCTTATCCAGCTTGAGCAACCTGTTTTTGCGATCTTAAACCAGCTGGGATAGCTGCTCAAGCTGTCCATGCACTTCAGCTTTGCCCTGCTTGGCTAGGGCGACCTCCTCCTACAATGTAACCTTAGTCGAAGTCCAGGAGTCTACCTATTCTTGCACGGGAGCGAGCTGCTCCTTGGCCACCTTCAGAGCCTGGTAGGCCTCATCACGCTCTTTCTCGGCGTTGAAGTGAGTTGTTTGTAGAGCCGAGCATTGGGAGTCCAACTCAAGCAACTTTTCTTCAGTTCTTCTGACTCCTAGCCTTCCGGGCATAGTTCCTCGCGGCTATCTTCTCATTCTCAAGCGCCGCCCTCCAGCTGCACCTGGCCTTCTTAGTCAAAGCAAGGGACTGTGAGATAGAAGTCAAACCGATCAAAATAAGGAGATATGAACGTAAGGAAAAACAAAGAAAAGTGTTAACTCGTACCTCGGAGGCAAGAAGATCAGAACTGTCGCTATACTCCTCAAGAGTGATCCCCTCCTCATCAAAGACAATGAGCAAATCACTGTCGGCTGCCGCCGAATGACTATCTGCCCAAGTCCCAGCTCGGGGTACTGGTGACCTAGAGAATTGACCCCGGAGAGAGGGGGGACGTCGCTCAGCTTTTCCACCAAGGTCTGTACTTCCTCGGCGTTCATGGTCGAGGGAACTTGGGAGGAAGGAAGACTCGAGCTGGAATTCGTCGGCCTGGACGTCCCAGCCTTATCAGCAACCACCTCAACCCGTGACCTTTTTCTGGTTCAGTTGAGGGTTAGGGTGTCATCTGCATCATCGAGCTCTACAGGCTCGGGCTCCAAGTTAACAATATTTTGTGGGAGATCTTGTCCCACTGACCCACGTGGCAGGTCGTAGCCCGACCCTTGCTCCACCTGCATGCCGGCCTCCCCCTCCGACGTAGTTGTTTCCACTTGCCCCTGCGACTCAATAGGCTGGACCGACTCAGTCCCATCGATGGGCACCATACCTACTCATTCTTTCGGGAGAATATTGTTCCTAGCAATGGCCTTAGCCTCCCAGCTAGCCTGAGCTTTAGCTCCCCCGTGCTCCTTACGGCTTCTCATGTGGTCACCCAGATCGACTATTCTTTCCATTTGTGCTTCTTGGGCTACAGTGATAACTGAACAAGACAAAAGAAGAAAGTTAATATAAAAGCGACGAGCAAGAATTTAAGCAAGAAGGAAAACATGACAAGTACTCAACTTCCATATTGGAATAGATTCTTGCAGTGGTCCGCCCTCCTCTTACAATAGTGGCACTGGGTCGCATATCTTTCCCTCTCGTGGATAACCCAGTCGGGATACCTAAGGCTCCTAATGATTGGAACCAAAGGGGCAACACCTCCATCTCCACCCATCATCATCCCGGCTTGTATGTAGTAGTCTTTGCTCGACTCTAGGGTGGCCCAACTAATTGTCCTCTTATGAGCAACCATCGTCTACCTGCAGTATAGCTCATCAATCCACTCAGGGACCTAGTACTCATCCTCTTTCATTGGCTCAGAGTCCTCCTCAGGAAAGGGAAACTCCCATCCATTTCTACTCTCCACCATAATTAAGTGGCTATTCCAGCCTGAGGCCTTGTCGGGAAAATTGGCAAAGAGTTTTAGGGACTTGGCTTTGGCCGGGATGCTAATCCCCAAGTCTTATCATTGGTGTCCACCTTGAAAAACATTCTAAAGATGTGCATACAGAGCTCATACCCAAAAAACCTACTCACAATGGCAAAAGCCACTAACACCCTCATCGCGTTTGCACCAAGCTGCATGGGGACCGCAGCTATACATTCTAAGAACTCACAGATAAAGGGGTCCTGGGGAAGTCTCAAACCTACCTCGAATTGGCCGTAGTAGAAGGCCACCCTAGTGGTGATAAGGGCCCATTGGGCCTTCCTTTGCCTCTCAGTGTAGTGGGTTAACTGGAAATTAACTCGAGGCACTTCGAAATGCTCGTGAAGAATTCTGATTCGAGACTCAGCGTTCTTCTTGCTAACCAAAGGTTTGGGGGCACATATCCCCTCTCATTCCGACATGCAACTAATGTGGAGCAAAACTTGTCCACAATTCTGCCAGAGGAGGAGCTCGATGTCGCACTTTGTGGCCCGCTGCTTGTTGGTCGTTACCCGCCATTTCTACAGAATACAAAGAAACATGGGAATCAGTCCTAATGGAAAAGTCTGAGCTATCTAAAGACGACCTAGATTCCCATGGGAAAGCTAACCTATCACGAGGAAACAGTGGCATATTGGACTTGATATATAAGATGACTAAATGGTCAATTAGTTTGTTAAAAAGACGAAAGCAGATAATTCGTAGATCGTCCGCGTCCAAATCCCCTATACTCTTACCAGCTGGGAACCATATCTCACAAAAAAAAAACTCCGCCTTTTAAGAATAATGACACACTCATTTAAGGTCAATGACTCAATTCTTTCCATGGCCCTTCTAGTCTCTTGTAAATCATAAAGATTATCCAGTTGTGCCCGTACCTAACCCCCAACTCGAAGCTAAATGTCCTAGCATTGGCAGAAAAGAAGAGAAACTTCAAAATTAAACCCATAAAGTCAAAATTGAAGAATAGCTTATACTTTCGAAGAGGGGAAAAGGAACTGTGGCGTCAGAAATGTCTTGTTAATCGTCGAAGAGAGTTTCCTTACTGTTGTTGTTGATGGGTTCTCACGAATTTGAAGATGGTAAAGCTTGGAAAGGAGTTGTCTTCTCCTTTTATATGCCCCTTTTCCTTACCTGAATTGGAAATGTTGAATAACAGTTGAATTATTGTTAAATCATGGGCCGCATTAAAAGCCCACGCCAGTTCCCAAGGTGAATGTCCAATCGACATAATATGTACCATTAAATGTGAATATTACGACGCATTGAAGACAGCTAACCCAATCGCCAAAAATCAAATGACGAGAATCGATCTACATCAGGCGAAGCGATCTCCTGAAAGTCGCCCCAAATCTACCATCAAATATTTTTCATTACTTCCTACTCGACAGGTCGAGACAGAAAGTTGGGGGCCAATGAATGAAATAAAAGTGATGGGCATAGCCCAACGGGCTAACCCCACATCCAAACGAATCCAAAGGCCCACAAAGCGTAAAGGGCCCATCAAATGGTTCTAATGATGCCAGCCCATCAAGTTAGATCAGTCCTCATACAATCTCTGCCTAATCAAGACACGAATTAGGTCGACCTCGGTAAACCGAGCGACCTGAACCAATCAACACGTGCGTAAACCCACGTCGTTACTAGTAAATGTCTCCTAAATTTTCGAAGACAATTACGATAGCATTATCTTCACGATTTACGGGATTCATATACATCCCATAACAACGCTATAAATACCACTCCATATACAACAGAAAAATGTAATGTTATCTTCTTTATTTTGAGATTACGTTATTTTCATACGGTCTTATACAATTTCATAACTTTACATCTTATCATCACACCGGATGGTATTAGTTGAAGAACAACTCGGCTAGTTGTTTGTTCGTGATTTCAGGTCATAGTTGCTGGATACCAATCTATTGATGTACTAAGGAGCGTCTGGAGCGATTCCTCGCATCATAAAAAAATAAAAAAATAAAAAAATATATATACTCCCTCCGTCCCACACCAATTGATACTTATTTTCTTTTTGGTCCGTCCCACACCAATTGATACTGCCCAAAATGGAATGAAATCTTTACTATTTTTCCCACTCATTCTCTCTCATATTTTACTTTTACACTCACAACATTCTCTCTCCTAACTATTCCTCCCACTCATTCTTTCTCCTATTTAATTTTTCATACTCACAACATTTTCTTTCACTTTTTCTCTCTCTTACTTTTTCTTAATATGTGTGCCCAAAATTTTGGTATCAGTTAATGTGGGACGGAGGGAGCATATATATATTTCAAATGCTTATACAAAAATATCTTTAAATTTTGAATGAAAAGTTCATCGTTAGTTAGAAACTAGTAACAGTAAAAGTGCATCTAATCAAACATCTCCTTGACATAGATTTAAGGTTTTGCATCAACTTATTAGCATGCAGAGGCTCGTTGATCTCTTGATGATTGACCAAGTTGTATATATAAAACCTAGGGGTGTAAATGGTTCAATTTATGAGAATTTACAGACCGAATCACTAATAATCGATTTGAGAAAATTTCAAAATGAATCGAACCATAACGATGTAAAAATTCAAACCGAAGAAAGAGCGAAAAATGTGAGTGTTTAAGAGGCTAGAGAAATAGATAGGTCGAAGTAAGAAAAAACACTTTACAATGTCGATCGTGAAGAGAACTTGGTTATTTATATGTTATAACGAAGATAACAAATGATGAAATTAATATTAAATAAAATACAAAACGTGAGTTTGGATTAGTTTATGTAAATTTTAATAAAGATACAAAAATATTAAATGAAATACAAAACAGGGGTTAGGATTAGTTTATTTAATGTGTTTCGGTTTGGCTATTTGATCTCGCGGTTCGATTTGGTGGTTCAGTCTCGCGATCTTAAACCGCAGTTTGGTTTGGTTCGGTTCGATTTGATTTTGTTTGGGAGGGTTAGATCACATACCAAACCGAAACAAGTGGTTTGTCAATATTTGAGACAGAACCGAACCATTAATACTTGAAAACAAACTAAACTACATGATTTATTTCGGTTCGATTTTAAAACGCGATTTCAAATGAACCATTTACACCCCTAATAAAACCCTTCGGGATATAGTGAATACACAAACTTAATAATTACACACACAAAGCATTCTCTTACACTTAAAAAAACAAACATGGAAACACATAATCAAATGTGCACACCTACCTAATGGGCTTTGGCCTAGTGGTACTGGCGTTGCTTTGGTGGCCTTCCGAAAGGAGGTCATCGGTTCGATTCCCCTCAAGGGGAATCCTTGTGGTTTATGTTCCTATCCTGGGTTTCAGGGTCCTTAGGAGTTTTTCGGGCATATCCATTCAGTTAAGGAAGCAGCATTGTTGGGCTTGCAATCTTAGTGTGGGGAGTTCAACTATCGCTTTGTAGGAGGGCTCCCTTGGGACCAGGAGTATAAGGGGTGCTGTCACCCTGGCTGATTTGGGCATATTCGCGATTTACCTTCGCTAGGATACTGTGGGACTGGTAGCTAGTGGTCCAGGAATAACTCGGCGAAGCTGAAAAACCTGGGTAATAATAAAAAAAAAGTGCACACCTAAAAAATACACGTTGAAAATTGACACACTTACATACATTGAAAGAGGTACCAGCATGGAGACCTTAGGTTAGGTCGGGTCTATTCAGAAATAATCTATCAATTAAACAATTATAAAGTATGCGTAAAGTTAATTATGCAAAATACTACCTCTTTCCCAAAAATTTTGTCCCATTTAATTTTTTTGTTGAACTTTGACCACAAATTTATGAGAGATTAATCATATTCATGAAATTCTAAAAGTTGTTGTTGATAATATTATTAATGGTGAATCAATAGGAATTTTTAGAATTTCATGAACATAATTAAATTGTCATATATTTGTGGTCAAAGTTCAACAAAAAAATCAAATGGGACAAACATTTTGGGACGGAGAGAGTATAATATTAGGTTACAGAAAAGGATTAATTCCTCCTTACCCACACAATCCAAATCAAATCCCATCAAAACCCAACTGAGATCAAAATTCCCTTAAACCTCGAAAGTCGAGATTAAAATTCCTCAAAAATCAGTCGACAGTCCTATACCACATGGTATAGGACCTTTTTTCAGTCTTATACCATATGATATAGGATTTTATTCCTTAGTAATTTTTTCTTTTTATTATTTGTTTAGTCCTATATTAAAGACTTTTTTTTTTCAGTCTTATATATCAATGGTATAGGACTTTTTTTAGCCTTATACCAATGATATAAGACCAAATTGTATTATATTTTTAAGAAAAATATAAAAAATGATGAAAAAAATATTCTCATACTTAGCTATAAGAGTATTTTTAGTCTTATACCTTTAGGGTATAAAACTAAAAATATGATTTTTATTTATTTTTTTTAAAAAAGTGAAAAAAGTGCAAAAAAAATAGTCCTATACCACATGGTATAAGACCTGACGGGATGCTATAGGAGTGACGCGGATTTTGATGGGATTTTAATTTCAAATGGGTTTTGGTGAGATATTGATATGAGTCATGGGTCTTAGAGTCCTTGGCTCCACAAAAAATGAAGAGAGAGAGACCATGTTATTGATTTGCGTTTAATCATTAAATGATATCGTTTTCAATTTTCATGAACTAAGAAGTCATTTAATCACTGTTAACTAGAATTTTGTCAAATTTGTTATTGAAACTATTAGTCTTGCTAGTTTCTTTTTTTGAGAGCAAATAAAATATAGTTGTATAACTAAAAAAACAAGGCGACGCTTCACAACGGTTGAAGGATTGTCCCAAATATTAGGGTACGTGATATAATTCGTGAAATTTATAACAAACATGAACAATAAACAAAATTTGATGATGGCCATGCCATATCTTCAAATAGTCTCAACGCTTCACCTTTTTGTACTCGCATTTGTACGGAGCCAAATCTTCATTCAATATATTGACAAACAATTATTTGAAATGCACAAAAGTTTTTTCAAATAGAATTTGAACACCGTCCAACATGGGCATTCATATAACCACCACACGATAAGGATTTAACTTTGAGAACACTAATTAAAATATTTGGATTGACAATATGTGTACAACCAAACATCTCAAATATTGTAACAAGATGCATTACTGGCAACAAATAAAAGCTCTCAACAATGAGAAGAATAAAAGAGGCCTTCAACAAGTAGAAACATACTATATAATATAGAACAACCAAACAATAAAATGAAATAACAAAAAAATACAATAACACATTTGTAATCTTATTAGGTTGAAATTAAGGCTCCGTTTGTTTCGACGTAAAATGTTTTCCGGAAAACGTTTTCTGGAAAATGTTTTCCTGTAAAATGTTTTCCTGTAAAATGTTTTACGGAGGTAGAGCGTAAAATATTTTACGGAGGAAAATATTTTACGGAGGAAGGGTGTAAAATGTTTTCGGGTGTTTGGTAAAACGACTCATATTTCACAAGGTGACCTACCCCACCCCCCCACCCACCCCCCCAAAAATTTTTTTTTTTTTTTTTTTTTTTGTAATCGCCCCCTACCCCACTGCCTACCCCCACCCCCACCCCCACCCACCCCCAAAAAAATTTTTTTTTTTTTTTTTTTGTAATCGCCCCCTACCCCTGCCTACCCCCCCCACCCCCACCCCCCAAAATTTTTTTTTTTTTTTTTTTTTTAATCGCCCCCTACCCCCTGCCTACCCCCACCCCCACCCCCCCCCAAAAAAAAATTTTTTTTTTTTTTATGTCGCCCCCACCCCCTGCTCTACCCCCCCCCACCCCCCCCACCCCCCAAAAAAATTTTTTTTTTTTTTTTGTCGCCCCCCACCCTGCCTACCCCCCCACCCCACCCCCAAATTTTTTATTTTTTTTTGTAATCGCCCCCCTACCCCTACCCCTGCCTACCCCACCCCCCACCCACCCCACCCCCAAAAAAATTTTTTGGGGGGTGGGGAGTGAGATTAAAAAAAAAAAAAAAAATTTTTTTGAAGTGAGTGGGTGAAACAGGCGAGGTAAGCGATATATTTTGGGGGTGAGGTGAGTGGTGAAGTGAAAAAAAAAAAAAAAAATTTTGAAGGGGGTGGGGGTGGGGGGTGAAACAGAGCGAGGTAGGGGCGATTACAAAAAAAAAAATTTTGGGGGGGTGGGTGGGGTGGGGTGGGGTAGGCAGAGGTGGGGGCGATTACAAAAAAATTAAAAAAAATTTTGGGGGGGGTGGGGGGTGGGGGGGTAGGCGAGGGTAGAGGCGATTACAAAAAAAAAAAAAAAAAAAAAAAAAATTTTTTGGGGTGGGTGGGGGTGGGGGTAGAGCGGGGGGTAGGGGGCGATTACAAAAAAAAAAAAAAAAAAAATTTTTGGGGGGTGGGTGGGGTGGGGTGGGGTGGTGGGGGCGATTACAAAAAATTAAAAAAAATTTTTTTTTGGGGGGGGGGTGGGGGGTGGGATAGGCATTGGGGTGGTTGTGCGGGCGTAATATGAGTTGTACATTAAGGCCTCCATTTTCAGGAAAATGTTTTACTTAGGGACAGTCGGTAGGTCGTTTTACTTAGGAAGGGCGTAAAATGTTTTCCGGAAAACGTTTTACTTAGGCAACCAAACAGCGGAAAACAGGTTATTTTCCGGAAAACATTTTCCGGGGGCTAACCAAACACCGTAAAACAGGTTATTTTCCGGAAAACATTTTCCGGAAAATGTTTTACGGTGAAACAAACGGAGCCTAAAAAGAATTGTGTTGTTGAAAAATATTTACAACGATAAAAAGAGAAAAGCAAAGAAAAAGAGAAATAAATGACAGATTTTGACGACGAAGGAGACGAAGCAGAGGAGTTGGGGAAGGTTGTTCGATAGTCTTGTTAGTTAAACTTTCAAATTACTTACTGATCGCGCAGGAAAGCGTGTAGGCTCAGTTCTTGGGTCCAGCGAATGATTGAGCTAGCTTTGTGATCTGCACACCACAAGAAATAACAGTGAAACTGCGCCGGGGGTCTTCCGGCAAGCCCCTCCGGCGTGAGAGTAAGATGGTGGACTGAGATTATGATATGGAGAGTGTAGGAGTACGTAAATATGCGGTAAAGCATTACCTGTGTCCATGATGTTATTCTCTTATTTATAGTGGGAGTAGTGATATTAGGGTTTTCACCAGAGCCGTTGGATTGGATGGTTATCAACCGTTGGATCAGCTTCATCTCCCAGGCGTACACGTGTCATGCTGGGATTGGTCCGTCTATGTAAGGACACTGCAACACCTGACACTGATAAGCAGCTTGCCTTATAAGGGAAAGTCAACCTGCACGCCTTTTGAAGTTATTACTGGTTGCATGATTGCGCGTGTAACAAGGCACTGTAGTAGGTCTGACATTATCCCAAATTAGCTAAGTAATCAAGCTTACTGAAGAAGCTTAATAGAAGGGACGACCTGGAACTGTATGTCGCCTTAGGTCGTCTCTTCGAGAGGTGACTCGACGAGCGTGTGGCATTGAGAGTTGGTCGGATTGATGACGACGCTCAGTTGTTGTAAGAGACAAGCTTGGGCGCGGTGGAAGGCTCGTCGTTAGGTGGGCTGTGGCTCATTGGCGACGGCCTCTTCCTGGCGTATCGACGAGCTAAGATACAAACCTTTGCTAAAAGGAATATTGGCCCGTCGTTTAGATGGCTTGGTCGCTCAGTGGCGACGACGGCCATCCGTTGTAAGACGGGCCCTTACCCTGATCTTGATCTGGTTCTTCATAGTTGGTTCTTTGGTGGGCCCGTTGGGCCCTTTGGCTCGTAGTACAATGTTGGGCTCGGCCCATCACATATTATTCCGTTCAGTGGCCCCCAACTCATGGTCGTCTTGACGGGCCAGGAGTTGTCGTTTTTCCTCCAAGACTGGTCGTACAACCGTCAGTTTGAATTTTGAATTATGGTGACGTCAGTATTGATGATGTGGATGGTTGGGATTTCTTCATTAGCTGACACGTGTCCTTTGAGGGGACATTCTCCTCGGAAGTTGCAGAGGGTATTTAATGCCCCTCATCATTCCGCCGTTTGGGTTCCCAAACACAAACCTTCCATATTCTCCACATATAAAAGCTTCCTCCCTCTTACATTTCTACTTTTCCGCACCTTTGATTAGTGAGAGCAAAGCAGTAGAGGCGATTTCCGACAACCAACAGAAAGAACTCCGGCGAGAAAGAACCACCGTCTCCGGCGACCGTAATTGCTCTGGCAACTCCGTTTGTGAGGCACCTAGGAGCTTGGATAAGAGATTTCTTTGATCTTCCACCGGAAAATTCATCGGAGAGCATATCTTCCACCCCTTTACCAGGTAATTTCTTCATTTATTCTTCGTTTTCTGGGTTTTCTTTGGGGTTTTGGAGCTTAGAGTCATGGGGCCCAGAACTATCAGCTTTGAGAGAGGTGTTAAATTCGGTTTTGGACTAAATCAAAGGGTTTACAAATGTGCCAAGGGGGTTTGGAGAGAGATCCCGTTGTCTGAATGTTCCTCGATCTTGATTAAGTTCAATTTTGAAGACGAGCCTTTGGGATTCCCAGAAAGTGAGGTTCTAGGGGATTTTTAGGACGGAGATCCAATGATAACCCCTTTTAGGTCGATGAACGATCTGCCCAACCACATCAAGACCCACTACTATTTGTCCCGTCGTGATTCGCTTAGGGATTTGATTTTAGGGGAATCTAGGTCGCCCCTAGGTAGGTCGTCGCATGTGGGAGTTAGGACTGATTCCCCCTTTCTTTCTCCTTGTTTTGTAGACATGGATCACGACGGGCGCCACTAGTCAATCGGCCCCGAAGTAAGCAGAGCAAGCACAAGTCTTGGGGGGCACGTCAGGCAGCCTAAGGCCTATCATACATTTGTACGAGTTGGATCGGCGACGGTGAATTTGGAGGTGGGGCGGGGAGGGTGGGCTATACCCAAAATCGAGCTCGGGAAGCCGGATGTTGGGAAGCAAATGATCGACGCTTCTACGAGGGTCGTACGCAGTTCAAGCTTCGACCTATAAGTTTGGAGCACCTCGGCACGGCTGAGTATGAGCCGTCGTCGGTCCACTTTTGGCGTGAGGAGAAGGTGGCATTTTTCTATAAACAATTTGAATTTGGCTTGAGGTTGCCTCTAGACCCTTCATCAATGAATTCTTGGAGGACTCGGCTGTGTGCCCGTGGAGGTTAGTGCCCGACACCATCGAGAATCTTATCCGGCTTTGCGTCGTCGCACGTAGATTTCTTGGCTACGAGCCATGTAATAAAGTGTTAAGTCGATACTAGGGTGGCCGGGAGTACCTCGAAGATATAAGGGAAGTCTATAGTGAGTGTGTCTTCGATCAAAAACACAAAGAACTTTTTCTTGGATATCCCGACAAGGTGTATGGTTGGGAGAACCATCGATTTTGGTGGAAAGCCGAGTGGGATGGCGGTTTCCTTTTCCAAATGGTAGGGTAACAAGGTCGTCGGCGATAAGTACATCTTCGAAGCTCAGTGGGCCGAGGAGCTAAAGAAAAGATTGATGATTCTTTGGATCTTGGATGGGTCTCGTACAAAGACATAGAGGCCTCCCAATGGAGATATATCGGGGCCAGGCGTGATGTGCTAAGCCGGCGATGGGGCTGAACCCTTGGTGAAGATAAGTTTGGATGCTGCTATCCCGTCTGGGTAGATCCTGATGAGGTTTTGCTTTTAAGGATAATTGTGTGACTTGCGCGGCGTCACGTGTTAGCCGTCCTGAAGAGTGTTGTGAAAACTTAGAGATGAATGGGGGTTGGGTTCCTGACACCTTTTCTCAATTTTCATACTTGTCTCTCGTCTCGTCGTGAACAAAAACTAACCCTTTCTTACTTTGTCTTTTTGCAGTTCTTACTCAATCTGACGTAGACAGAATTGAAAATAGGATAATGGACGGAGCCATCCGAGCTAGCGATAGGGGGACCAAGAAGAAAGACAGGGCCGTCACCCGCGCCAAAGTTGATCGTCAGGAGAAGATGGGGACGAGGAATGATGAACTTCCCAAAGACCCTGAGGGAGCCATTCCTATGATTGAGAGAGAGACCGTCGCCGGGGGGCTCAACACTAGAGGTCGTCAAGCCATTGTTGACGCGCTGAGAGAGTTGTTGGGATTGAGGGCGTGCGAGTGTGGAAGCCGGGAGCTCGGTCGGCCCAGACGAGGCCGAGCGCATTACTGTGGAGACGGTGGGGAG
Organism: Adenophora triphylla var. japonica; assembly: GCA_022495995.1. NCBI lineage: Eukaryota > Viridiplantae > Streptophyta > Magnoliopsida > Asterales > Campanulaceae > Adenophora > Adenophora triphylla. The sequence goes on along the minus strand of JAFEMH010001707.1, from coordinate 310,713 downwards.
CACAGATTCAAACCCCGAAGTGGGTGAGGCCGGCGTCCAGGTCTCTAGGAAGAGAAAAGATCATCCTGCCGGCTCTGAGGGGAGAAGGAGCAAGAATAAGAAAAACAACGACGATCCTCCTAGCTCGTCTGATCCCTCCACTCCAAGAGCCGATGCTCCGGGCTCGTCTTCAGCGGTCTTGACTAAGACGAAGGCTAAGGAGATGGCGACCCTGATTTCCAAGGCCTCCCCAATAGCTGGGATCCCCTATCTGTTGAGGAATGGCAATCCACTGTTGCTGGGGACGGCTCTGACTAGGCGCGGCCGGGATGTTGACTTAACCCGTCGGATGAGGGAAGCAAAACTTTCTCCTGAGACTTTCCATGCCTGTCTTGGGCTGATTCAGACTGAGGTATTTCAAATTTAAATGTGTTTCTTCCCGTCTTTTTACACTTGGGTTAATAATTTTGTTGTGGCAGCTGTCGTCGATGATGGATGCAATGACGGCGGATTATAGAGATTGTCTTAACGCCGAGCTTCGGGGCAACGAGCAATTAATTAAGGTCGTCGGCGACAAGGGGATGGCGGAGCATAAATTGAAGGAGGCGGAGACCAACGTGGGTGAGCTTACCACTGCCTATGAGCTCTTGATGGGTCAAAAGAATGATATTTTGAAGGAGGTCGAAGCCTTGAAGGAAGGGAAATCAAAAGCTGAAGCCGACTCTAAGGTGTTTGAGGATGGCCTCCGCGTTTGTGAAAATAAGTTCAAGAAGGTGACGGCCAGCTTTGACAATGCTCGTGCTCAGATTGAGGAAATGAAGACGTCCCATGAAGCTGCTTTGGCTAAAGCTAAACTTGACGCTGTTGATGAATTCAAGAAGAGTGCTGAATGCCTCCAGCTGATTACCAAGCATGCTAGTGGATTCTTTAAGGATGGGGCTAAGCACATGGCTAGGCGGCTCTTGTTGGACCCGACGACGAAAGATCTACTCTCCGTTCGACAGTTGGCCGACCTTTGCACTGAGGGAGCACACGACGACGAAGCCCGTACGGTTCATCCCCTCGTCCCTTATACCGATAATGACCTTCTCATCATAAGGGAAGATGACGCAAAGGTCGGGAAGGAAGAGTGGCCTATTCTTGCCGTCGTCCCAAGGAACTTCGACGCCTATTATGCTCATTTCGTTGAAGACGGCCCCGATCCTGATGAAGGTCCGTCCAATGCCGGTGTTGATCCCCAGTGATTGATTTCTTTGAAATGTTTTGTAATGTCCCAAACAATGCTCCAATTTGATGTGGTAGTCTTAAACAATGTTTAATTTTTTGGTGGTGGTTCCAAACATTGTCTTAAAACATTTTTAATTTTTTGTAATGCAATCGACCTGTTTCCTCGTCGTTTAGAGGGGGTCGTACGTACAATGTTTACTTGTTTTATGTAAGTTTATCAATGCCTTTGTTTTCTGTCTGTTAATCTATGTTAACGTAGATAGCATGTGATAACTTTATTTTGATGAGTAAGTTTGAGGACAAGTGCGAATGGTCGTCGTGAGTAACGACCAGAACATAGGTCGTCCTATTGTGGCCGATGCTTGTTCGCCCTTGTATTTTCTCAACTTCTCAAAGGCTCGTAGGAATAGTACGAAAGCCCGTAGGTTTTTACTCGTAGGCAAGACTCCATGGACGAGTCGTCTTATTCCGTTATAGCGTTCGACGAAGTCTGGCTCCGTCTAACCTTTATACTTGGCTAAAGTGAGTGTAAGTGTCAAAGTCTTTGCTTTGACTGATCTTTATACTTGATCAAAGTAGTTGAGAGGGTCGAAGTCAGGCCTCAACCGTTCTAAGCTTGAGTTTGTAATGGACGAAGTTTAGTGAAGTGATGAGTTTCCATTGATAGTTTCTGTTCAACAATCGTACATTGACAACTCTCACTTTATAAGACTTCTGGGATTTATAAGATTATCCCTTACAACTTTCAAAAATACAGACTTCCAGGATTTTCACAAAGTGACAATAAAAGTTTTAACTAAGAACCACAGATAGGGTGCCCTAAGGGCGCTGGATGTTGTTGACGACGACTGTAAGTACCTAAATCCGGATCGTCCAAATCCGTCAGAAAGTTAATCGAAATCCGTTAACTGGCCCGCTCCAGGTTAACCGGAACTCGTTAAACTCCCCGTTGCTGTGCCAACAAGATGTCCCGGGACTGCCCCGTGCATCCCGACGTCAAACCGTACTTAACACGTGTCATCTCACGTAAAAGTATGGCTTTCCCTGAAAAACGCATTTTTCGGCACTTTCCGGGGGCGTTTCGGATATTTTCCGGACTGTTATTTTAAAAAACGGATAAAACCGGGACCCGGGGACAAAATCCCACATGGCTGGTGACTCACAGGGACACTTGGCACGCATGCCACCTCCCTCTAGTCACCCTTCAATCAAATTCAAAGGGAAAAGACTAAAATACCCCTGGTATACAGTCGAAGTCAGTAGGACTCCTGTGCACTTTTCACGAAATTGCCAGCAAGTCCCCCAGATTTCCAAAATACCCAAAAACCCCCTGGATTCAGTCCAAGTCCGTCCGGACTCCTACTGCAATTTTCACCCTATAAATAGAAGTTGCTGGCAAAGGCAAGAAAAAGAGGTTTTTAACACCAAAAAATCACCACCCCTCGGCCCAAACTGATTTCACCCCTTCTGAGCTTCCGTTCTGTCTCGATTCGCGTAAAACCTTCGTATTTCGATCAAATACGCACCTTACTACTTCGAAACAACCTTTCGAATCACTTTCCGTGTCCCGTACACACCTCCCGAACCAAAGGAGTCAACCCTAGCCATAGGTATAACTCCCTCTCTCTAAATCTCTCGTTTCGTCTCGATTTACGCGCCAGTCGCTACGACCGTTTCGAACGTCGTTATCAAAATGTAGACGCCTCCGTCTAACGGGGTCCGATACGTTTTAGCCCCTCGATCCTCTTCTCTTTCCGTAAGAGAAGTAATCACGGGTTAAAACGGCGTTCCGACCCCGTTTCGTTTACTTTTATTGTCATTTACCAATTCCGGATCGATCGATCCGTCGATCGTCATTTTAATTTCTGTCATTTACAAATCCGAGCCGTTTGGCCTCATTGATTGTCATTTACAAATCCGAGCCGTTTGGCCTCGTTGATCGTCATTTACGAATCCGGATCGTATGATTCCGTTGATATCGCACTTTAAATACTGTCATTTACAAAGTCCGACCCGTTTGGATCGTGATAGTATTTACTTTTCAAAGTCCGAGTCGCAACCCGATTCGTTGATTGCATATCATTTAATACGTATTTTTCCCGTAAAAATCGTTAACAATGTAATGCCCGGTTCAAAACCGGAGTTCGTCCGTCGAACTCTCTTTCAAAACGCGCGAAATGACGTTCAGCCTCCGAATGCTCATCTTCAAACTAAAAGCCGCCATTTGACATTCAAAATCATTTAATACGCATTTTTCCCGTAAAAATCGTTAACAATGACTCACACGGTTCAAAATCGACGTTTGCCACGCAAACGCTCATTTCAAACTCAAAATCGACGTTTGCCTCGCAAACGCTCTTTTCAACTCAAAAATCGACGTTTGCCACGCAAACGCTCATTTCCCCCTCAAAACCGACGTTTGTCATTCAAACGCTCGTCTTTTCAAACAAAGTCACCTAATCAACGTTTGTCACTCAAACCAAGATTAAGCTTGTCATTCAAGCCCCCATTTCAAAAGACGCACACACACACACACACACGATTTCGAGAAAGGTAGAAAGACTCGTCATGCGAGGCGTTTCGGGCGATCTCGTCATACTCTACCCGAAACGTAACTTGACCTCCGAACCTAACAATCTTTGGTACAAAAAAAGCTTTTTACTCGTTTTTTGCCAATAAAAATGATCCCCGTTTTCAAAGCCTTTTCCTAAGTTTTTGCTACCAATAAAAACGACACCATTTTCTAAAGCCGTTTCTCAACGTTTGGGCTCAAAATACAAAAACCGCGTGGCGACTTCTCATTTTTCCTTCCCATGAAGCGAGGTCCTAGACACCAACCCCCCGCGAAAGACAACCGCCTTCGCTCGCGCGAATCCGGGTAATTTCAGTTGGCGACTCAGTTGGGGAAAAGGTACTTTTTTTCAAAACTGCCGATGTTTTCAAAAAAGCCTTCCGTGGGTCAAACTTTCGTTTACCCTTCCTCGTTTTCGTGTGTGTGAGTTCCTTTAAACCTCGAACGGTTTTTGTTTCAAAGGCATTACATTGTCAACTTTTCTAAATCTTACCATGTTTGTGCATCCCCATTCATGTTTGATTTTCATGCTGTCTTTTGAACTGTGCATCATAAATTCTTTAAGACACATTCTGAAAAATCTCTGTTTTACTCAGAAAAAAAAAAGAATTTTAGTGACCGCACACTACGCGCACTTGCTGCCTCGGAACACCGCACTTCACGTGCACTTGCTGCCTCGGTACCTTGCACACTACAACCCCTAACCCGGGATGGCCTTATCGGTTGCACCCCGATTGGTGCCTTGAGACACCTTTCGGGCGCACGGGGTCGTCCCAAACATCCCATCCTAGACCGTGTAAGCCATGCACTCTTTGTGTCACACTTTGTCCAAGACCTCGGTTGGTTTTTGGCTTAGCTCGTGTCATAAAGCCTAAGTGTATGTTTTTTTACGCCGGGCCCCGCTCCGAGTCAAGCTCGAGAGTTTGAGACCAAAGGTCATTCCCGACCCGAAGTCTTGAGCTTTTTAGCCTTGACTTTGATGCGGAGCTTTCTGTAGAAAAATATGCCCAGAAGGTTCAATGTGACGACGTGTCACAAAACCTCGCCGTATGTATCGCGCAAGCAACAACTTGGCCAACGCTAAAAAGCTAAGGTCTCTCGCACAAGCGAGTCGGGAGAGGTCATGCCCAAATTTTGGCACGATCCCCGCCTTAACTTAAGGACGTTGACTTCGATTGTGGACCGTACGTCACCCACGTTGGAAGTTTGCGTGATCAGCTAGCCTTAAGTTCATTTTTTCGTTTGTCGGTGGAACTCGCTTGCCTTATCAGACCTCGCTCGGGATAGTCCGTCCTGAGAAAGATGATCTACAATGGAAACGAGGGGCTTATAAGCGTAGTGACGAGATCCGACCGATTAGAGCTCTAGGATTAGTTGCGAAAAGAAGACCCGCTCTTTTCCAACCGATTAGGACTACGAGAAAACGCGCTTTAAGTAAACATTAATTGGTAGCGCACATTGCACAAGCCCGAAAACCTTGAGCCAAATACCCTTTTTTCGAAGCCTAAACCCTTCCTTTCATTCCCTGCGGCGAGCAAAAAGTGGTTCGATTTCCGGGTCGGCGCATTGCCGGGATCACGGTAACAGGCGGCGTCGGACGGTTCTTCGGTTCCCTCGGTTCCCTCGGCCCGGCATTTCCGACATGTCTAGCTCACCGAGAAATCGTGACGGGGAAGGACCCCCGCCGCGGTGAGATATGACTTTGGAAGAAGCCATCAGGGCTTGTGAGGTTCACAAGAGGCGAAAGAAGATCGGCGAGAATTTCGTGGTGCAACTTACGAATGAGCGTGGTATAGCGGCTATCCCCGGTCGAGACGGTACTTTTGTCTGGTCGAGGATGACGAATCCCGAAACCAGTTCACCAAACCTTCAACCGCATTCCTCCCCGCTAACTTACGGGATGCCTTCCAACCAAGGAAGCAGTAGGACCTAGGCTCCATGTTGCCACCTCTCGGGGCAACCACCGCCATTTTTGGTCGGCCCGGTGCTACTCCTATCACTCAATACCACCGGCGCACCGGCCGGACCATCTCGAGGATGCCAATATCCCTCAATACCCTCCCGGGTTCGTCCCGTTGCCTATACACGAATCCACTAAACACCGGGGACAAACCCCGATACGGTTCGAAAAGGCCCCCGTATATTCTCATATACCAAGCCTTCCACCTCCAATCAGCTACCGCTCACGTGGTAGCACCCGGCCGAGCCTCAGCCTCACAGTCCACCACTGGACCCAACCTTAGCACTGGATGGTCGAGCGGATGAAAGACACGAAAGCCACCATGAGCGGCTCAGCGGGAAACGCTCAAATCCACGAGATCCGGGAATGGTCACGCCTCTCCTGCCAAGTTCGAATGCGGGAGATGGACCGATTCGACGGAACCGAATGTCCTCAAACGCACGTCGACACCTACGTTCTTGGCATGAGAGCAAAGGAGCAACCCTCCAAAGCCAAATGGCCGACCACTTCCAACATACGCTCAAAAGTTCGGCGTTACGATGGTTTCGAGGGTCAAGCTTTGCGGATCGCCACACACAGGAACGAGATCGGTAACATCTTCTGGAACGGCAGTATCCAACTTAGAGTGGGAAACAAGTCGCGAGGACTTAATCACCACCGAGCGTAAAGCGGATGAAAGTGTTGGGGAATTCTACAAAAGATGGAGCTGGAAACTCTCCGAGATCATGGAGCCACTCTCCAAAGACGAGCAGATGCGGATCTTCAAGTCCCGCTTAAGACCGTCCATCGGAACTCTCATCGGTCACAATTTCTTCCCGGATCTCGGGCCATGGTCAATGCCGGCTCACGGTTCGAGAAGGATCTCAAGGAAAAGTTAGCTCGCACACCACCATACGTAGATACCGCTCGCTAGCGGTTGCATTCAATCCCGCACCGGCCCCCGACAAAGGGAAAGATACGTCTGTCAACTACGTCCATCGGGGACAACGGTCGGGTAACGAAACCCGGTCCCACAAAGCAACAATTCTACTCGAAGCGGCTGCCGTACACTTCGACAAGTTGGACATGCCCGGCTGAGCAAGATCTTTGGAAGGGTTAATCAAGGAGGGTCTCCTTAAGCCCGTTGCCAATTACAAACCCAAAATTCCCGTAGCCAATGCGGACAAGAGCAAATACTGCGCCTTCCATCGGTATCACGGCCATACCACCGACAATTGTTTGGGGTTACGATACGAAATCCGTAACCCGATAGAAGAAGGCAACTTGGAGCGCCCCGTGGGCCAATACTGATAAACCCTTTTCCGAACAATAACGCGTGAATTCCATTGAGTGGGTGCCCAAGAAGAGTGCCACAGTAACCGGTTTCTCCGCCTCTTTCAGTGGATCCTCCTCTAATGTCCACATCGGCTACGATGTCGTGGATCGCTCCGCCCGCCCTCGGGAGTACGAATCCCGAGAAACCGTCCGTGAGCAATCCTCCGAGAAAACAAAAGAAGAAATCCTCTCAAAGAAGAATCGAGAGAAAGATACGAAGCTGGGGATACCGGTGTAGGTACACTCAGAGAACCTTAGGGAGGTTCGACTACTACGTCTTGCACTCCGGCCGGTCCTCCTTGCCTCCGGGCCATGCGGCTTTAGAGCAAACGGGGGTGGAAAAGCCGAAAAGTCCCGCCGAAACCAATTGAGACCACGGGACACCGGAATACCTCGCATCTTGGTAATCTTACGCCGGTCGGAAGCCTAACCCTCCGCGGGATCATCCAAGATTCAATTTGTCCGGCTTCCGAGCTCGGACCCGGTAAAAAGGAAGATCAAGGTCAGCTTGGCAATCGCACTCGATCAATGTGCTAACCAAGGGCGGCAACCGCCACAAGCAGCCTCAACACACTCCTGAGGTTCCAGCAAAGGCTTTACCTCGCAAGAGGAAGACAGGAAACGGATGGCTTGATGACTCTCCTTCTACGGATAGAGACGAGATCTACGACTCCCGTTTGTATGGCAGTATGATCACGTTCTGTGATGAAGACCTACCGAGAGATGCCTCGGGGCACAACGAAGCTCTATACATCACTCTCAAACTCAACACCATATCACTCCCCGGAGTATTGGTAGATAACGGGTCAGCCGTTAATGTTCTCCCTCTCAGCATGATGCGAGCCCTTCGTATCAATGAAAGCCACCTGATTCCGTCAGCTCGGACTATCAAGGCCTACGACAGCTCGTCTCGTCCCATCCTGGGGACGGTGACTCTGGAACTCTGGTTCGAAACCCAAATGGTGCCAGCAAAATTCCACGTGATGGACATTCCATCCGAGTTCACAGCTCTTTTGGGACGCCCTTGGCTACACCACATGAAAGCCATAGCTTCCACTCTCCATCAGTGTGTTAAGTTCATTAACCGGCAGGGAGATCTCGAAGTCATCCGAGGGGATAGTTTCCTCATAGGAAACGAAGCCGAGACAGTAGCCAAGCGTGTCCGCACTCAGGCACCGGGGTTACCTCCTTCGAATCAACCAAGGGACTATCGGGGCAAATCTCATCAGAATCCCTCAGAGTCCGGAGATGCTAACTATGTAAACGTACTCGAGCAGGCAGACCCTGAAGCAGTCCGATACATCAAGTTCAACTGTCGTTTCCAACATTTGGAGGCAGATTGGAAGGAAACGCTGAACATCGCCATGATGCGGGCACATAAACCCCCTGTCTCTGCTCAGAGATTTGTCAGCATTCTTCAAACCCATTCTCTGGCCCCGCCAGGCGAAGAGATCTTTGTGATAAAGGTCAACAAGCACCGTCATTCTCGGGATGAATGCATGGAAGTCGTATGGGATGTCCTCCACGAGGAACTACCCGCTGCACCCCTCTTCTCCAGCGAAGAGCACGAGATTTTCCTAGCTGCTCCAGCAACGCAACCAGACGCAATACGTCCCTACACCTGGATTGAGCGATCAGATGACGACGAATCAGGACTCTCCGGAGTCGAGGACGCGGCAGACCCGCGGGCAGACCTCTGCATTCACATGCTCAGTTTTGAGGACGGAACTCCTTCCGATCAGGTCACCTACGACCAAGGCTCCAATACCATGGAAATTGTCAAGCTCAACGTCCAGTACATGCTATCCAACAATTGGAAGTTCTTGGTTGACACGACAAAGAATCCTCTCGATCAAGTGACTGACGATGATTTCGTCAACATCATCTATTCCAGATACCCCGATGATACCAAGGATCCGGTCCTTATCGTCGATTCTCGCAATACCAAGGTCACCTCGACGACCGCCCGCTCACGGTAAACGAGGCCTCCCGGCCAAGCGAGCTCGTGAGCTTATCATTACTTCCGAGTACCAGCCCAGTGGCAACTGGCCCGTGCCGTCAGTCAAGCTTATACCCTCAAGCGCCACCAAGGCCAAGGGCAACAGCAAAGGAGATAAAGCTCCTCACATTGCTACGGGTCAGATCAACCTTGGGAACGCTTCCAGCAGCCACCCCGAAAACATCTGTGAAAGTCTTCCCCGCAAGGCGCAGTCGCCTTCCGACATAAGAAATGACCATCTCGGCATCAACATGCTCCAGTTTCGATTCTGCTCCCGGCCGTCGCGGCCGGATTCGAACATCCCGCCGCCGATCATTGCTAGCTCGATAGACTTGGCGATCGAGCGAGATCACGAGACTGTCAACATTGCAGAATTCAACACCCCCGTGGGGTCAATCAAGCAGATATGAGCAAACTTCTTGGTAATCGAGATCAAGGAAGGCCGCATGGAATGTCCCAGTCCGACTTCCTTTGTCAATGTAATCCAAGTGTTCCCGCCATTCGGCGATTTGAATGTAATCACGGTTCTGGACACTAGTCAGATGATGCGCACCTACGGAGACTGCTTAGCTCTCTCAAGGAAAGCCCTCATGGAACTAGCCGCTCAAGAAAGTCGTCTTTGGGACGAAGACCAAGCTCGAAAGACCTACAGGGATCAAGCCCTTAAAGTGTCACAGGCAGCTTCAGACAGAAAGCTAGAGGCCACTCTAGACCAGTTCGACCTCAAGGGTTTTGCTCATGGCAACTTCCCTGACTACCGTCTGTTCTCATCCAACCCCCTCTGCCAGGCAAGGGTGATCAATGGTCCCGATGACTAGGGCTGAGCAAAAAAAACCGACGGACCGGACCAGACCGATAGAACCGGACCAGACCAATGAAAACCGGACCAATCCAATAGAATTGGTTTGGTTTGGTCCCAAATTTATATGGAACCGATTATTTGGGTTGGTCCTGGTTTTTGAAAAAATATATATGGTCCTGGACCGAATCCGGACCGGACCGATTATATATATATATATATACTAAAACCCTTACAGTTACAACTTACAGCGCACCGCACACATTAGCATTTAGCACATTACAATTTACATTTTACAAGATATAATATATTTACAAAAAGTCAAAAACCCTATACCTAATTACCTCTTTCATTCCGCCGTTCTGAAGCCTCTCTCTCTCTCTCCTTTTCTCTCGTCTCTTTCATCTTAGAGATATGAAACCCTAGAAATCAATCTCTACCGAGTCATACGCTCGTACCTACTGACGTCTCTTGCAGCTGTAACGGAAGTAATCGATCTCTACCGAGTCGTACCGACGGCACCACCATCGATCTGTTATTTTGCCTCATAAAAGGTAATGATTTAATTACAATTTTGATGTTATTTTCTCGTTTAGACTCTTTTTCTACGCTTTTCTCTCGTCTCTTTCAATTTACTTACAATTTTGCATTTGAATTTTGTAATTTTGTAGATGGAACCTGCTGATTCGGTTGATGCCTCTCTAGGTATCCCTCCCAATTCCACCATCCCACCTGCACAAGCGTCAACTCCGAAGGTAATAGATTTGACCAACCTTCCCCTCGTCCTGAAAAGAGAAAGAAATCAACTCCAAAGAAAACAGTGGGAACAAAGAAAAATTCTGAAATTTGGGATCATTTTATAAAATTTGATAGGGTTAATGATGATGGGGTCCTCGGGTCAATTGCAGAGTGTAACTATTGTCACAAAGAATATGGGTATTCTAGTACCAATGGTACTTCTACTTTGTGGAAACACCTCACACAAGCAAGAGGATGCCCTGAATATCCTTACAAGGAGAAAGAAGATAAAAAACAAAAGACCCTTAAGTTTCAACCAATAAAGAAAGAGGGAAATGATGAGGGTAGAACCGTTACACTTAAGGCTGTCCACTATAGTCCTGATGACCTTTGGAAGGAGCTTGCTATTATGATTATCATTGATGAAATGCCCTTTAGGACTGTTGAGAAAGAGGGTTTTCAGCGCTTTGTTGGTGCTTTCTCAAGTTGCAAGGGAAGTCTTAGCTATTCCGGTCTCATCCGTTGCCTCCGAGTCAGCTTTTAGCACAAGTGGGCGTGTTCTTAGTTCTTTCAGAAGTTCACTAAGTCCGAAAATGGTAGAGGCTCTTGTGTGTGGTCAGAATTGGTTGAGGTCGGGAGAACAATTTGAAAACATATTTGATGTTTTAAATGATATTGAGGAGATGGATGATATTGAAAAGGGTACGTCATCTATTTTGAATTTATTATGAATTTATAAGATATTTATATATGCATTACTTGTTTTCTTTTAACAAATTGATTTTTCTCATTTATTCAGAATTTAACAAAGGTGCTACTACAACAACTTTTGATTGATGGTCTGCAAAGGTCTGAAAAGGTCTCATTTATTCAGAATTTTTCTCATCTATTTTAAATGACTAGTCTATACATTTTGAAATCCAGTTCAGATTGCCATGGCTTCAGTTTTGAGAACTGTGAAGTATCATCACAGCTATATACTTCACAGCTTTGATTGCATATAGCTGTGAAGTATCATCACATGAGTTGTTACTGAGGCTTATATTCCGTAGTTGTTACTTCTAATATTTGCGTATTATTATTTGATGTTTCAACATACTCCTCTTTTGGGGGTCATTCACCCATGAGTTGTTACCGAGGCTTATATTATATCTCAGCTCTATACTTAGATTATATGGAAAACTGTTATGTTCAATATGCAAACTGCAATTTAACCGTGATTAACTTTGTTGCTTGAGCCTTTTTTTTAATTTACGTAACATGAGCGAAGCATCCCAACCAAGAAGAGTGCGGTATCACAACCTTTACAAATACTTTTTGTCCCAAAGAGGTGCACTGTGCACTACTTGTGAAATGGGATCTTGTTTTTGGATAGAGGTAGCAATAACAAAAATATTCCTCCTAATAAAACAACTCATAAAATACTCCCTCCATTCCGAGTTAAAGAGGTGTCGTGCACTACTTATTCATTTGGTCTAATTGAATGGGTAAATTCCTTTTCAAAGCAAGTCGTTTCCTATGGTAATACTCCCCCACTGTGTCATGCAAGTTGCCCAACCTTCCTTTTTAGCGAGGCATTGAGTTTTTCTTAAAATCCAATGCATATTAATTAACTCTTATCCCTTTTTTGAAGGATATAATTTGTGAAGATGATGCTACTTGGAGAGCATTGCTCAAGATGATGCTGCGGAGACGGAACAACATCAACTGTCATGTTTTAGTAAATTAGTAAATTAGTGCACTTGCATCTCTTTGATTTCATGTAATGTAATCGTACTATATTTTTTATTTGAACTTTGTTCCTCTATTTCAGTTAAGTTGTTGTATGTCGGAATATTTTTATTTGAACTTTGTTTATGTAATCGTCTTATCGTCCTATATTTTGGTTTCGTGAAAAAAACAGTTGTTTAGAAAAATATATAGTAGAGTAACTTGTGGAACCGATGGAACCGGACATGGACCGAACCATTGGAACCGGACCAATGTGACTGGTCCTGTAATGTAATGGTCTGGTCCTGGTCCTGAATTTAAGCAGAATCGAACAATTGATCCGGTCCTATTTTTTTTGAAATTTTGATAAAATCCGGACCAATCCGGACCGTGATCACCCCTACCGATGACCTAGGAGATGGAACGTCACAACAGAACGAGTCCCAGCGCTTACCTTCCCGGGGAAAGCAAGTTCTCTGTGAAAGCGACGACGAAGACGATGAAACCATTCTCTTCCAAGCCGGGCATGAAGTCAACAAAACCGGACTCCCAAGGGTCCTGGGAGGATGGGAACGGATCATTTCCGCACTCAAATTGAAAGGCCAACTCAGGGAGGAAGGTCTATTTAAAAACAAGAGGAAGATGGAAATTCGTCTCGAGCAACTACTCAGGGAAATTCCACAGTCTACGGCATTCGTTTACAGAAATGATCAACTGGGGCAGCAACCAGTCACATGGGCAGATGTTCGGGAAGCCGTGTACTCACCTTCTGACATACCCGCCACTCAGATAAAGCAGAGGAGAAAACTCTCCCCGATGGAGGTTTACCTAGACTGCCGCACGCAGTTCAAGGAAGCACTGGCTATTCTCACATGGGAAGAAACGCAGGCACTAACCCTCGACGCAGGCTCCGCTGCAAGAAGGTTGATCTGGGCCAAGAGTGGAGGAAAACTAGCAAACCACGAGTATCGCCAGACCCAACTCCAGAATGCCCTGAGTATGCTCAGCAAGAAGGAAAGGAACGCGATATACCGTGAAGAGATCAAGGAGACCGTTCGCTTGAGCCGAGAACTCTCCAACCTCCCCCGGAGGGTCAGCAACGCACAGTTCAGTTCAGGCAACCACTGTTGTGCACTGACATTCGAACAACTGCGTCAAACTGTAGGCTACCTCCCTGCAGAGGCATCCAAGCCAGTATCCTGGGACAGAATCCGTCAAGCTGCCGAGGCTCCCGGGAATTCATCCACAATCAATGAGTTGAGGGAAGACATATGGCCCTATGCTACGAGGAATCCTCCTCTAACTATGGCTCAACTCAGAGCAGCCTGTTCAGAAGGGACCAAACCTGATGTCAGCGTCCTAACCCGATCGGGTCAAATCCATGCATTGCCGCCTAAGGCCACCAAAAAGCCGACGGAGCCAGAATTGCAATCCGGCCAGCCCGAAGACGCAAATTCCTTGAAAGAGGACCCGATCCTCACTCAGCTCAAGCAGACTCAGGCGAACATTTCCCTTTGGTCTCTGCTCACCTCCTCTTATCCTCACAAGCTCAAGCTAGAGGAAAGCACAGCTCGTACCATGGTCCTAGTGGACGCAACCCCAGATGAAGTCATTCAGATGATAGGCAACATCCACTATGGCAATATTATCACCTTCACAGATTTGGACCTTCCAAAATTTGGGGCTGATCACAATGAGCCGCTCTACATCACAGTCCAGCTGGACGAGCGTCGCCTTCCCCGCGTGTTGGTAGACGGAGGTTCCGGAATGAATGTCTTGCCCGCCAAGATGATGGACCTGCTTGACATCAAGCCCACAGATCTTAAGCCTTCAGTCCACACTGTCAAGGCCTACGATTCTACTTCCCGCACAGTTCTCGGGGTTGCTACTCTAAATATCTGGTTCGGCAAGCGGGTGATCCCCACCGAATTTCAAGTGTTGGACATTCCTATCACTTTCACAGCCATCCTGGGGCGTCCCTGGCTGCATCAAATCAATGGCGTGGCATCCACCCTTCATCAGTGCCTTAAGTTCATGCAAGGCAACGAGCTAACCACAGTCTTCGAGAGGTGACTCGACGAGCGTGTGGCATTGAGAGTTGGTCGTTCAATGACGACGCTCACTGTTGTAAGAGACAAGCTTGGCGCGGCTGGAAGGCTCGTCGTTAGGTGGGCTGTGGCTCATTGGCGACGGCCTCTTCCTGGCGTATCGACGAGCTAAGATACAAACCTTTGCTAAAAGGAATATTGGCCCGTCGTTTAGATGGGCTTGGTCGCTCAGTGGCGACGACGGCCATCCGTTGTAAGACGGGCCCTTACCCTGATTTTGATCTGGTTCTTCATAGTTGGTGCTTTGGTGGGCCCGTTGGGCCCTTTGGCTCGTAGTACAATGTTGGGCTCGGCCCATCACATATTATTCCGTTCACTTACTGTATAGACTATAGCCTAATTATATTTAATATAAGTACAATATACTCTCTCCGTCCCAATAAAAGCTTCACTAATTACCCAAAAGGGCGTCCCGTTAGAAGCTTCACCTTTCCTTTTTTGACAAAAAAATTTTACTATTTCCTCCACTCATTCTATCTCCTACATTATTTTAATACTCACAACACCATTATAATTTACTATTTTCTCCACTAATTCTCTCTCCTACTTTCAAATTATACTCACAATATTTTTTTTTCCTCCCATTTCCATAATTTGCGTGCCCACCCAAAAGGGTGAAGCACTTATTTATTGGGGCGGAGGGAGTATATCAATTATTTTAAACAAAAACATTGAATAAGAAACGGTAAATACTAAATACACGGCCCGAAAAATACAGAGAACGGTATATTCCAATTTTGCCCTTCCGTCTCGTGTGATTCTACACGATATCAATGCCTTTATCACGTGTAGAATCACACGACACACCTCGCAGAAAAATTTCAATCGTTCACCATGGACACTGCGAACGATATCATCATGAACAACGAAGCAGGTCTCCAATGGTTGATAGGTTCTCCCTTCGTCTCTCCCATCACATTAATATCCACCTTCAAGTGCATTCACACCCACCCCTCCGACCCCTTTTCACCCGATTTCGTCAGAGAATCAGGTAACCCTAACTCCCAATAATCTGATTCTTTGTTTGCCTGTGCGTTTGTGATTGATTTAGTTGAATTTTTTCCGTGCAGATGATTTGAGGACACTTTTGTTGAAAGGGTTTGAAGTAATTGGATCATTGATTGTTGGAAAAGGAGGTTACGATTTGAATTGTTAGTGACGCCATTGATGCGTCCGGTAGAGGAACTCTCTTTTCGGTTTATCTCGTGTGAACTCACACGAGAATAATCTCGTGTGATTTTACACGAGATTTATCTCAGATCCACCATTAAAAGGGCCACTTTCATTTGATTGAATATTCAGGTTTTGGTAATCGGTTGTTTAGTGTTGATGATGATGATGGTTGTTGCTGTTTTGGTAATGGGTTTCGTAATTCTTCACTCATCTCGCATAGATCCACACGAGATGTGTATCGTGTGTATATACACGAGATGTATTTCGTGTGTATCAACACGAGATGTATCTCGTGTGGATACATACGAGACACATAAAACCCTTTAATTGGCAAATATTTGTAACTCAATCTCCATTTGGATTTTGAGGAAACTCATGTAGATGAAAAACACTTTAAATAAAAAATAAACGAGGTAGGCGTATACCATTTTTGGCAAGATCGGGACACGTAAAACCCTAAAAACCCTAAAAACGGCAAAAATTTGTAACTCAATCTCCATTTGGATTTTGAGGAAACTCATGTAGATGAAAAACATTTTAAATGTCATTTAGAATCTAGAAAAAATTAAAAAAATAAACGAGGTAGGCGTATACCATTTTTGGCAAGATCGGGACACGTAAAACCACAAAAACCCTAAAAAATGGCAAAAATTTGTAACTCAATATCCATTTGGATTTTGAGGAAACTCATGTAGATGAAAAACACTTTAAATGTAATTTAGAATCTAGAAAAAATTAAAAAAATTAAACGAGGTAGCCGTATACCATTTTTGGCAAGATCGGGACACAGAAAACCCTAAAAACCCTAAAAAACGGCAAAAATTTGTAACTCAATCTCCATTTGGATTTTGAGAAAACTCATGTAGATGAAAAACATTTTAAATGTCATTTAGAATCTAGAAAAAAATAAAAAAAAAATAAACGAGGTAGCTGTATAACATATTTGGCAAGATCGGGACACGTAAAACCCTAAAAACCCTAAATAATGGCAAATCTTTGTAACTCAATCTCCATTTGGATTTTGAGAAAACTCATGTAGATGAAAAACATTTTAAATGTCATTTAGAATCTAGAAAAAAATTAAAAAAAAATAAACGAGGTAGGCGTATACCATTTTTGGCAAGATCGGGACACGTAAAACCCTAAAAACCCTAAATAATGGCAAATATTTGTAACTCAATCTCCATTTGGATTTTGAGGAAACTCATGTAGATGAAAAACATTTTAAATGTCATTTAGAATCTAGAAAAAAATTAAAAAAAAATAAACGATGTAGGCGTATACCATTTTTGGCAAGATCGGGACACAGAAAACCCTAAAAACCCTAAAAAATGGCAAAAATTTGTAACTCAATATCCATTTGGATTTTGAGGAAACTCATGTAGATGAAAAACACTTTAAATGTAATTTAGAATCTAGAAAAAAATAAAAAAAAATTAAACGAGGTAGCCGTTTATCAAAGACCTTTATCAAAGAGTTCTAACTTGGATAAATGTAGATGAACTCTTACGTAGGATTGCTTGCTATGTCTGGCCGGCGCCGGACGCTACTTATTGGATGGACCTTCCAGATCTTGGGCACATCATTGCCACGAGGTATAATGTGGCATTCATTTCGTACTCGGCTAGCGGCGGCGGCTATGTCTTCCGGTGAGCGTACCCGGCGGGAGTAGGACCACCGATAAACCCAGTTGTGGTGGGACAAGTGAGAAACCATTTTATATTGGTATGATACTTAACTGTCTCATCTATATTTGTAATATTTAAGTGTCTTACTTAAATTCGTTGTATTTAATCGTTATTACTTTTTGCATTTGCACATGTCGTGCAATGATTACCCAATTCCACCACCACCGAACACTTGGAGGGAACACTGTGATCCAAGCGCAAGTCAACTGATCCTCCAATACCGAGATAGGATAGCAGCATTTAATAAACTCTATGATCAGGATACCGATGCAAGAAGAGAAAGATTACGTAGGGGATAGTATATGTGTAATGGTTTTTGAATTATATGCTTATCCTTGTTAACACTTTTATTTAGTATACAATTTTTCATCAGTATGGCTTTGGTCTTTGTTGTTTATTCTTGATGTGTCTCGTGTAGATCCACACGAGACACATCTCGTGTGGATTTACACGAGATGTGTCTCGTGTGGATCTACACGAGATGTGTTTCGTGTGGATATACACGAGACACATCAGCAACAACACCAGCACCAAGTAAACAACGACACCAAATAAACAACAATGGCAACACGATCGACACAACAAAGAACTATCCATTTCATACTCGCATCTGTCAATACCAAATAAACAACACCAAATAAACAACAGCAACAAATCCATAACTCCATATTCAGTACTACAAATCCATAACTCCATAAACAACAACAATACAATCAGTATACCATTACAACAACAACTATCCATTTCTACAAAAATAAATCCAACTCCATGTCGCACTACAAATATACCAAAACTCCATAATCAACAATACATAAATGCGACCTCCTACATGAGACGACCTAAACCCTCGTGTGCCCGTCTAAGTATATCTCTGGCGTACTCGGGAGACTCGCATACGTCACTAATGGAAGTATGAGATCTGCGATCGGCTATGACCCCAGGCTGCGGTGGAACATCAACTGGGGGAGGTGGGGGAGGTGGAATGTCAACGGGAGGATCGTGTATCGGATTAGATATCCGAACATGACTCCTAGCCGAAACCACTCCATATAATCATCGAGTCACGGAAGAAGATGTAGTATCTAGTGGTGGCCCCCATCTGGGAACGGGCCTGAAATCATGCATGTCGTACTCCACCCACCCGTCCCAATCATCTCCGTCACCATACTCCTTTTGGTATCCCTTCGACCCTTTGACAAAATACATCTCGTGGGAGTCACGGGGGCCGTCTAGGGATCCTCTGTTTGGTACCGAACCGCACGGTAACACGATCGAGGCATATACGCCTCGGTGATGTCACAAAAGCGTATAACCCCCACGAAGTGTGAAACCGGCGAGAATCGAGTCCGCTCGATACCATAAGGAGTCCAAGCAACCTGTGAGTAGACTTTGTTAGGCGAGTCTACATAATAACGGAGGGAGTGTAACAATTTGAAACGGTTTTAATATGAATAACTCACCCTATCAACATGCATCTGTCAAGAGTGCGGCGATCTCGCACTAGGATGATCCAATGCCCTCCCACCGCATCGGCACGTGACCATCTACGGGCTCTCGGCTGCCCTAGCTGCCGGTGCGGGTCGAGAAAGTCGCCGGAAATCCGGGAAGTACTCGTATATCCACCTGAGATGTATGTAAAAAGTATTAAATACTAATCAAATGCAACATGTAATTACGGGGGGAGTCGACATAGTAAAAGAAAGTGAGTAGAGTAAGATGTACCTCTAGCGGTGTCGCCTGACCACCCGTACGCTTGCATCCAGGATGCGGACGCCTTCCCAACTCTCGGTATAAATAAGCGATGTGGCGATCCCCGGGAGAGAGTGGGGAGTCTCTCAAGATCCATGCATAAAGGAAGGTAGTGCAGGCACCTTATCGACTCTTGTCCACGAACATCGTGGAACCCAAGAGGTGCGGGATATCTGTGGCTCTGCTGGGCATCGGTCATGTGCGGTATACGGGAAGAAAAGAGACGCCGGACATCCTTTAATAAGTATCCGGTGCCGCCCAAAACGAGGTGTCTACGATCTTGGGATAGGTCGAGCCTTTGGATCCGGATGCCGAACAGTGCACCTACAGTGATACACGTAAATTGAAGATGAAATAACACATTTTAGTACAAGAGATGAATGTAGATAGTTAATATAGTCTTGAAATTGATAATATATAACAACATACCCAGGATATGAGATACGTCGTGTAACGTAATGGTCATCTCCCCCCACGGCATGTGGAACGAGTTAGTCTCAGGAGACCACCGTTCCAAAAATGCCGTCATCAGCGCATGGTTAGGCCTCTGAATGGTGGAATCGTGCATTCTTGGATGCCCGATGCATCAACGAGGGTCGGCCCGGGCTCTATCGATAGCCTCCAGATCGGCACGCTTGAACTGTTTATTCCAAACAAAAATATAATCAATACTCGAGATCGAGAAAAGTACGAGATGTATAATTAATGGAATATTGAGAGTGTGTGCCAAACAACTTCAAGATTTTAATAAATTAACATAAATGATTATCTTACTTTTGCGAGATCTTTGCGGTCTCGTATGAAAAGTCACCATCGACTCACTAGTGGAGTCCCTCCAAATCTCTCGGGCTCTGTGATCACCAAACCCGTATAAAAGTGAAACATTCTGCGGGCCGCCACTGGGTCACTCTGAAGGCTGCCGTGATGGTGGCACCTCACCCGCACCCCCGCCCTCCTCTCGTCCCCGCCCTCTCAGCCGCATCCCTCCCCCTCCCCTCCCATGCCTCAAAGGTCTAACATCATGTATCTCCTCCTCCTCCTCCTCCTCCTCCTCCTCCTCCTCCTCCTCCTCCTCATCATCATCATCATCATCCCTCCCCTCCTCCTCCTCCTCCTCATCATCATCATCCCCACCCTCCTGCTCCGCCTCCTCATCCTCCTCACCACTATCACCCGAGAATCGAAGATGCCTCATCATCTCCTCCATCCTCCTCAACACTATCACCGAATCAATATCAATGCGCTCGATGCTCAGCCGCACACCTGCTCAGCCGCAAAGTCGTATCATGATCAATCTCCTACCTCCTCCCGAATCTCAAGCTCGGACCACGCACGATAGTCCTATCATGTATACTTTTGCTTCGTTTATCTACCTTAGCTGCCGCCGTCGTCTCGGCCTTCCTCTTTACGTTTGACGCGGTCATATGTTCACGTGCCTACAAAAAAACAAATAAGAGACAATAAATTAGCTATTTAGCATTTATAGCTGAATATGAACGATGTAAAGGAAAAGAGTCGACCTTTGGGCACATTTCGTGTAAGTCACACGAGATGCATTTCGTGTGAGTTACACGAGATGCATTTCGTGTGAGTTACACGAAATGAATCTCGTGTGACTTACACGAAATTAATCTCGTGTGAGTTACACGAAATGTGCCCCTCTCCCGGTTTGGTTATTATCAAAGAAAGAAAAATTACACGAAGAAAAATGAGAAAAAGACGTCGAATAAAATTGAAGAAACCAGTTCATGAAATGAAAGACTTCCAAATCAATTGAAGCAATCAAAAAAAAATTAGACATTGGGAATGTAAAATTAGGTTTAAATTTCGTTCAAATTGCATTACCTTCTTTACAGGCACGGTGGTAGAAGCGGAGGCGGCGGCGATGGCAGTGGTGGTAGCGGCGGCGGAAGCTCCCGGCGGGGACGGCCGGAATTTTTACTCGAGCCATTCTTCGTCGGTCGTGGTGTGTTCGTCGTCGTGTGTACTGAGAAAGAGAGAGAGAGCGAGGGAGAGGAAGAGGCTGTTTGATTGAATTTGAAATGAAAAAAAAAAAAATTATTTATAAATGGGTAATTTCGACAAATCGCTATGGCCGTGTATTTTGAGGGGCCGTGAGGGCCGTGTATTTATGTATAACCATAAGAAACATTTATTTTAAATAAGATGAGTACTACAGTAAACACGAGTTTTACTCCCACACACAAACTGCAAAGGTTGATGTCGGTGGATGGCTACCGACATTTTATTTTAATTTATGGGATTGGGGAAAATAAACAAACAAGACTGACATCCCCTCGTGCTGCCTCTCTGTATCTCATAGATCACAATATTTTGGGGGAAACTAGTTTCTCCCTAAGTTATAAAAAGTCCTGTTTTTTAAACTGATCTTATATTCGTCAAATATTTGCAAGTTGAAAAAAATTGGACTTTTTATAATTTATGGAGAAACTGGTTTCTCCCAAAACTTACTCCTCATAGATACCCTCGATCTTTTTTTTTTTTTTTTTTTTTTTGATACGCGGGTTTCGAACTTTGTCGGACTATTCTGAATCATCGAATAATTTCCATGATATCTTTGATGGAGGTAAATCGCGAAATGTGCCCTATGCAAACCAAGGTGACAGCACCCCTTATACTTCAAAGTCCCAAAGAAGCCCTCCTAAATTTACCGTTCCCTCTCATTTCCATATGTTCTGTTTACACAAAATTCAGATTTATGCTATAACAAATCATAATTCATGTTAATGTTTATGTTGTTATAAAATGTAACTTATATAATAAAAAATATATTTTCACTTTTTTTGATAAAATATAATAAATATATTATAGAATATAATTTTTTCCGTAGTATCATGATAATATGTTGTGTTATTTGAAAAGAAGCCCCTAATTTCAATAAAATAATAAAAAAAATCAACAAATCAATTAAATTAAGTTAGCCGTGCAAACTACGTTCGTACCACTTACTATTTCTCCATTTTTTTTCTAATTATTAATTGGTTCACTTTTTATCTGTCAGACAGTGTAAACCTCAGTCATCTCTCTCCTAGTCCTTGATGATCAACAATGGCGATTCCTACCCTTTTCAAGGAGAGAAAATACCCTTTCATTTTCTCTCTCTTCTCCCTCCTCATATTCGTCACCTTCATTCTCATTACCAACACCCAATCCCCTCTCTCCATCCCAATCTCCGTCTCCTCCGTTCTCGATCCTCCACTCTCTCCTCCTCCTCCTCCACCGTCGCCGTCGGCTTCGTCTTCGACTCCGTCGCCAGATCCAATCCCTACCACTGTCGCGATATTCAATTCCAGCTCACCGGTTGAGAACTTGAAGGCTTGCAGAGGGGATCAGGCCGTTGATTACATACCTTGTCTGGATAATTTTAAGGCCATTAAGGCTTTGATATCGAGAAAACGTATGGAGCATCGGGAACGCCATTGTCCCACCGACGCTGTTCATTGCTTGGCTCCGCTTCCCCCCGGTTATAAGCTTCCGGTTCCGTGGCCTAAGAGCAGGGATATGGTGAGGTTGTTACTTTGGTAAGATTTATTTATTCAATTTATTTTTTCTTTATATATACCCCATTGATGTTTGCTTATAAATTAGTGAAGAACAGATATGGATTAGAATGGGGGTAGTCTAGTAATACGAATAGCTTAGATCAAATATTCTCCGATTCCGGCATATATCTAGTGGTGGTGGAATCTTGTTTGCTCATTATTAGTGGTCAATGTGAGCTCTGCTTGTCAATTCAGAGAACCCATGGTTATATATGGGAATGTTGTGAATGAAGTGTTTGAATCCTTAGTTATGAAAATTATATGCCATATCTGTTACCTGATGAATGTTATAAAATTTAAAGTATAATTATAATCAGGAGAACTGAGCTATTAATAGTGTATTAGTGATTGAAAACGATAAGGAACTGAGTCTTCCGGCGAGATCTTTTGTTATCCATAATATAGAGATTACGAAATTCACTGTAAAGTCCTGGTCGACCCTTTAAACTTGAATCAGCAGTAGCCTTTGACATTGGGTTGATTTTCATGGTAGAGCAATGCCATTCTGTATATACTGATGTTTTGAATCCTTTATAATGTAAATAAATACATGTATCTTCTTCTGTCTCTTTTCATGTGTTGCAGTTATTTGTGCTATGTTCTTTGGTTTGTCGTCACTTATTCAAAAAGAAAATAGCTTATCAGAACAATTTCCACGCAATTCTTTTGAACTAAACAGATGTGCAGTTTCTCAAGAATCATGTAGATTGTATGAATAGCTTGATGGAATTATATTTTTTTTGATTCTTTTTTTGTGGATTGATGTGCAATTTCCAGATATGGTTTGACAATGTCCCCCACCCTAAGCTTGTTGAATACAAGAAGGTACAGAATTGGGTGAGAAAATCTGGTGATTATTTTGTTTTCCCTGGAGGAGGTACTCAATTTAAGGATGGAGTTGATCACTACATTGACTACATCGAAAGGGTAATGTTTTTACTAATCAGGTCTATTTCTGTGTTTGTGTTTAACAGCTCATGAAAGGAATGGTGATCCTGTAACTTCTTTAGTTATTGTGCATAACGATACACTTGTTCCATTAACTGGATCATAGCCTATAGATCTACGGACCGGCTATGCTCTGAACTTTTAAATCAGTGAATAAGTTCAAAGGTAAGCACATGCATAGTTCAAGGGAAGGTGTTCATTATACACTATGCAGTTATCTGCTCATGTGGGAATATTGTTATACTCTACTTAACGTATTCTAGTCAACTAGGATGAATATAAATTCTAGAAACCAGCTTACTTAAATTAAAATCAACTTATGCATTTTCATCATTTCATATATCCCGTGTTTGGGGAACCATGTCAGCATCGAATATGGAACTCCTAATTAAGTGAAAGCTGATAAATCAAGTAATTAGTACGAGCACTTTCTTTCTAGAACTTAGTTACGTTGATTTTATTTTTCTTTCTGATAATGGATACACAGTGTGGTGCATTTTATTCTATTTGGATCTGGATTCCTTCTTCAAACAACTTGCAGAATGCCGCATAATCTTATGTTTGCTGCTTTCTTCTAGACTTTACCGAAAATTGAATGGGGTAAGCGTACAAGGGTTATCTTAGATGTTGGCTGTGGTGTTGCTAGCTTTGGTGGGTATTTGCTGGACAAGGATGTTATCACCATGTCATTTGCTCCAAAGGATGAACACGAGGCTCAGATACAATTTGCTCTTGAGCGAGGAATTCCTGCTACCCTCTCTGTAATTGGAACCCAAAGGCTGACATTTCCCGATAATGTGTATGATTTGATTCACTGTGCTCGATGCAGGGTTCACTGGGATGGAGATGGTACATATTAGAACTTGCATGAGTTTTATATTTTTGATCTTGAGCCTATTTTAATTATTTTGGTTTAAAATGCAGGTGGAAAACCATTACTGGAGCTAAACAGGATTCTTAGGCCAGGAGGATATTTTATTTGGTCTGCTACACCAGTCTATCGCAAGGAGGAAAAAGAGCAACGTGTCTGGAACGGTTTGTATTCCATAATTCTTCAAGAAAATTCTTTCTTCGTCTACAAAACATTTGGAGAGGATAAGATGTTCTCATTTCCTTCTTCATGTAGCTATGGTTGCTCTGACCAAGTCTATTTGCTGGAAAGTGGTGGCGAAGAACATTGATTCATCTGGAATTGGGCTAGTTATATACGAGAAGCCTGTTTCAAGTTCCTGCTATGAATCGCGTAAAGAAAACATTCCACCTCTCTGCGATGAGAGTAAACGGCCCAATAGTTCATGGTACACAATTTACTTTACTACCCCCTGAGCGCCCAAAACAATGTCCATTTTCAGTTTTTTTTTTTCAAGAAAAGTATGGAAGTTGACTTTTAAGTCCTCATGGTAGCATATATACATAAATACCCCTAAGGATCAGCAAATTAGGATATGATAATTGACAAGGTAAATCTAGTAACTTTACTAGAAATTGGCCACTCATTTTGGGACAATTGTTTTTTGAAGATGGACACCCATTTTGGGAAGCAGGGAGTAGTATTTAGATGGTCAAAGTCAAATTATCCTTTATCACCATTTTTTATCGTAGCCATCATATTATCATCATCTGCAATGTTGCTAGGTATGTTCCCCTGGACGGTTGTCTTCCTTCAATTCAAGTAGCAAGTGAGGGTGGCTCGCATAATTGGCCTAAACCCTGGCCCCAAAGACTCAAAAGTAAACCTCTAAGCCTATCAACTGAACCAGAAGCCGAAGAAATCTTTAACGAAGACACTAGACATTGGTCTGCACTTGTCTATGATGTTTATCTGGGAGGACTAGCTATAAACTGGTCAAGTGTGAGGAATGTAATGGATATGAATGCTGGCTATGGAGGGTAAGAAAGGCATATTTGGAGTCTATCACTGCCTATATTTCCTACTGCTACTGATTTGGTCTTTCTTTTGTGGGGCAGGTTTGCTGCATCACTTATTGACCGACCTCTTTGGGTAATGAATGTGGTTCCTGTTAGTGGGCCAGATACTTTACCAATAATCTTCGACAGGGGGTTAATTGGGATATATCATGACTGGTGTGCATCACTCAGTACCTATCCTCGAACATATGATCTTCTGCACTCTAGTTTCCTCTTTGGAAACCTAACTAAAAGGTACTCCAACAACCTTACTGTTTCAATTTTAGCAAACTATAAGGCTATGTCCAATAGGTCAACTACCAAAAAAACATTCAACTACCCTAATATTACGACACCTCATCTTCTCTCTCCATCCACTTAATCATTCAACTACTTTCTCAACTACACCCCCCACAATAAGCTAGTTTAGTTTAAAATTCAACTCCTCCCAACTCATCATTCTATACCCCACCACTTTTTATTTTATTTACATAAATTAATTCCCCAAATTTTTTAGATCCCCCGTCCCAAACTGAATGTATATTGTTTAGATCCCCCCCCTCCAAAGTCCAAATGAATGTCTATTTTCTAAAATACCGTCCCTAATTTTTTATTTTCTTTGTCATTATACTCCCTCCGTACCAATCTAAATGTCCAAATTGACCAAAAAAAAAAAGGTTTGACTTAGACATAAATGCAAATCTAATCATCCTATTGAAATTTTAAAAATTGTTATTGATAAATAAATTAATTATTTATCAATAACAATTTTTAAAATTTCAATAGGATGTCAAACTTTTTTTTTTTGTTGACTTGGACATTTAGATTGGGACGGAGGTAGTATTTAATAAAAACAAACATTTTCAGAATGTCTCTTAAATAAAAAATAGATTTTAATTTTGAGATGGAGGGAGTAATTGACAACAAACCATCATATACCTGTATTGACTTATAATTTCTACAGTTGCAGCTTAATCAAAGGTTTTTACAAGTAATTCCCCAAATTTCTTGCTGTTAATCTGATCAATTATTTTTGAAATTTCTCTTTCAGGTGTGATACAGTGGACGTCGTTGTTGAGATTGATCGTATATTGAGACCAAACGGAGTACTTATAGTTCAAGACACAACTGAAATGATAAACAAGCTTGGTCCAATATTGACTTCACTTCACTGGTCAATAACCATTCACCCCCAACAATTTCTTGTTGGCAAGAAAGGCTTTTGGCGTCCAAACTAAAAGTCAGCCATAGAGAACAGCTCTAGAGAATGTTCAGTGTAATCTACTCGTCTTATTTTTTTAGAAAAAAAAAAATATCAGGATCACGAGCAATTGAATTCATGAAGCTGTATATTTACATTGTTTCTTACCTTGAAAGATGGACAAATAGAAGTCTTTATGAACAACACATGAATATCAATAACAAGGATTGGAGTTGTTCTTTTTCAGTACTTGTGGAAATGACTTTCATGTTGAGTGCTTCTATTCACACGTAAAAAATTCAATGTACACCCGTATTCATGCTTTAAAATGTTGTACTGTACAACACTGTAAGCATATAGGGAGTGCTTGAAACTTTGAATAGCAATACTCTTTCGTGTTCTTTGCATCTTCATGCCCCCCTCTATTTGTCTGTGGATTATATGATTCTATTTCTAATTATCGTTCTCACGCCCTATCCAATCAAGTTATAGTTTCTGGAATTTGTAACCAACATTCTTCTTGGTGTGGAAATTCCAGAACTGAAAGTAAATTCATCAACCAAATAAAAAAGATAAAGAGCCAGAAAGCTGGAAAACTGTAATGAAACCCTACTGAATAGTGTCAAGGAGAAGGTAAAATCAAGATTCGACATGAAGCAAACATTGCTCTTATTTTACAGAATATCAAGTTTGAGATAAAAGGGGTGGGGGGGGGGTGCAGAAAAGAGCATTACTTGAATGCTACGTTGCATAAGAACTAAACTCATGCTTCCTTCACAAAAACAAACTTAAACAGGTATACTACAAAAACCTCACCAGGGATCTACACGGAAAAAAAAACGTGTGCAAGCAGAAAAAGACCGACAGAGTTCTAGAAACAAGTACTGATGACATCATGAAACGTCTTCAGAAGAAAACTGCATACGTAGAGCTCGTATTATCTGCAACAACCCTACCATTGGAAGCCGAAACAATTCGAGAGTAACAACCATACTCGTCATTGTAATTATACGTTTGATAACTTTGAGCTGCACCCGAAAGAACAGAGTGATCTTTAACCAACATCCAGCCAGTCGCATTTTGAGTGGTATCTAAAGAACTTGAAATCCCTGTATCCTTAATCCCATGAGCAACGGTAGTCACCATAACGTACGTATCATTTTCAGTTTTAGGTAGATTTGTTATGGAAATGCTAAGAGGGTATTTCCTCTTGATTTTTGTTTTACTGATCTTGATACCTGTATCTGTTGATATCTTCACTTTAGTTTTTACTTCAACTTCTTGTTTGACTACTTTCACAGCACCATTGTTCTGAAACTTCACCGCATTCTCAAATTCGATTTCTTGAGAGAAATCGGTTGTTAAATTGCCTGCACTTGAATTTACCCACGAAATAATAGTAGTCTTTCTCTTTGCTTCAATCTTGAATGATCCATCAAGTTGTTGAATCACATACTTCCGTTCAATCTTTAAAGTGGGAATTTTGTATTCAACAACTTGAGCTTGAACCTCCATGGATCCCGGATCCAACCAAAGGTGCAAATTAGCATCAACAAGCCAAAATGAAATACTATCAGCAACGGAAATTCCAAACAAATGACTCTTCCCATCCAATAGAAGCCCTAAGAATGGCGTTAAATCAAAATCATAAGAAGGAAGGTCAAAAGCTCCAATGGCTACAACTGGTTCCCAAAACAACGGATTAATCCCTCCGGTGAATATCACAGGAAAAGGGATCACGGATCCAACTAAGTTTCCGTCAATTGTCACAAGAACTTCCCGGAAAGCCCCATTAGCTCGGCCTGAAGTCAAATTGTTTGCTTCCATATATGAAGAAGGTGGATTTGAGTACCAAAACTCATCATCACCGTGAAATGAAACATACACCTCAAGCATAGCTTTCAAAGTATTAGGGGGAATTTGAATTCCCTTTGTATACACATCAGATTCATTCTTAATCCTGAACCAAAGTTCCTCATTGACATTTCCGGATATCGGAACTATCAGATCGGCTGGTTTATGTGCTTGATTTCTGACAAATTCCTTGAATTTAACCTCTGATTTCCCATAACCTAACTTCCTAACTGGCTTTATGAAACTAGCAAGTCCAGATGATGGAACCGTAACGGCGCTATCATTATAATAGATTACAGAAACGTTGACGTCATAAACTCCGGTGAACTCGTCGTTGACGAGGTTTTCAAGCATAACAGCGAGAGTAAGATTTGATTGCTGGAGAAGAGAGGAATACCTGGTAACATCCTTACGAACTTTCCAGAAGACTCCATTGTCGTTAGGCTCGGCGGTGCTGGTGCGCAATAGCTCGACTCCTTCGAGCCAAACGCCGGAAATGCGATCGTACTGCTCGCCCTTACAGTAAACATGGAACTCGAGGACAGCTTGGGACCAGGTACAATTAGGAGGCGGAGAATACAGTGCGGTGACGGGCGGCAGGCCGTAGGTATTGGCGAAGGAGTAGTTGAAAGAGAGGGAGCACGACGGAGTGAGGTGGTCGGAGGGCAGCGGGTGGGTTACTTGGAAGTATTCTTGGGATTCGTTGCTTTGGTGGAGAGAGTGGGAGATTGCGGGTGATTTGGTGAAGCGGTGGGATTGAAATTGGGATGGGGTGGGAGTGGAATGGATTGGGATAGCGAAGAAGAAAGAGGCAAGGAGGAGGAGTGGGATTCGCATTTTGGTGATCGGGATCGGAATCGGAAAGATGAGGGGAATGGAATTTAACAACTAACTGGAAGGGAAGGCGGGAATTTGTTAATAGATAGGCTATAAATCTGGGGTCAAAGATAGATAGATAGACTAGTTGACCTTTGAGAGTAATTTAAAATTATCCATTCAATTGGAGTGGTTGTGCAACCAAGTTTCACGCATCCCGACGTGTTCAGTCATGTCATGGAGGTATTATTTATTTATTTATTTATTTATTTATTTATTTATTTATTTACAATATTTTATTTAAAGCAGCAGTCGTCGTCATGGAGTTGAATGTAACTATATACTCCTTCCGTCCCACAATTTTATACAATTTTTGGTTCAACACAGAAATATTAAGATAAAAAATGATAAATATAATATATTATGAGTGTAAAAGTAAAATAGGAGAGAGAATGAATGAAGAGAGTAATAAATTTAAAAAGTGTTGTGAGTAGAGAAAAGTTGATCTCATTTCCATTTTGAAAAAGTGCAAATTATTGTGGAACGTTCAAAAGAGGTCTTTTTACAAATTATTGCGAGACGGAGGGAGTATACATCGATTTTTTTTTAATGTGTGCCCTAAATAAGAAAATCAATTCATTTATTAAACATATTATAGCTTATTCATTTCCTACTTTAATCTATTCATTTTCATAATTAAAAATATTTATATATATATATATGTAAATAATTAAAAATATTTATATATATATATGTAAACGTACATACTCCTCCCTCCGTTCCACCTCACTTGAAACTTATTTTCATTTTGGGCCGTCCCAGCTCACTTGACACTTCTCAAAATAGCCTACTTTTTATAATTTTATATTCACTCTACCCCACAACTCATTCTCTCTCTTCATTTTCCACCACTCAATTTATTCAACCAATACTACTATTTACCCCACTCATTCTTTCTCTTCATTTTCTATCACACATTTTTTTTATTTTATTCTTTTTTCTTAGTTTTCGTGCCCATCTCAATCTCAAGGGTGTCAAGTGAGGTGGGACGGAGGGAGTATTTATTTATTTATTTATGTAAGCTTATAAATATATTGATTGTTTTATTTAAAAAGCATAATTTGTGTCAATAGTGCACACGTTAAAAAAATTGTATACTCCCTCCATCCCACGTGAATGCAAACTTATTTCTATTTTGATCCGTCCCACGTGAATGTAAACTTTCCAAAATGGCAAAGAATATTCACTATTTCACCCACTCATTCTCTCTCCTACTTCACTTTTACACTCACAACATTCTCTCTCCTCACTATTCCTCCCACTCATTCTCTCTCCTATTTAATTTTTCATACTCACAACATTTAACTTTTTTTCTTTTTTACATCACTTTTCCTTAATTCCCACACCCAAAAAGTTTTAAGACAAAAGTTGTAAGAAATATCAACATTTTTATTATACAATCTTTTTTTTTTCCTTATAACACATAAAGATTTATAATATGATATACAAAAATACATAAAAATAAATTGAAAGAATATATAAACATCTATTTCAAAGAAAAATATATTTTATATGGACTTAAGTTAAGCGAGTCATATTAGAGAAAAACTGATGTAGAACAAGTTGAACAAGTTGGAATAGGGCTCGCACGGCCGCGTACGAAGGATAGCTAGTCCGTGCATAAGGGGGTTGGCCAAGTGGAAGTCACGACCCGTTTGGCACTGCTGAGCGGTTCGAGGGACACGCCATGCATAAGGAAGTTGGCCAAGAGGGAGTGACAGCCTATTTGGCACGATCGAGCAGTGCAAGGGCTATGACGTGTCCAGACGTCGTAATTTGGCACGACCGTGCGTGGTTGAAGACACGGTCGTGCACCCTAGAAGGAGGCAAGCCGAAGACTAAGCTTAATTTTGGAAATTCCTTTTCCGTCTCGTATTATTATTATCGTTATTTCTTTTTCTTTAATTATTAGGTTTTTATTATTTATTTTCCTTAATTTATTTGGAGTTGCGAGTATAAATACTCTTAAAGGATTTTTGGAAAACACAACTTTGATTATTATTATTCAATTGCAATCTTGCAATCTTTGCAATTTTGTGTAAAACCTTAAGCCATTATTGGCTTGTTTGAAGGTTATATTCGGTAGGATTTCTTCGTGTGAATTCCCTTCGATGGATTTCTCTTTCTTTTGTTATTATTCCGCTGCGTGTATGGGCAAAGTGTAGAGATGGTGTTCCTGTTGGATTTTTCTTCTTGCAAGATGGGTTCCTATTTTTCAAAGACAGATTGTGCATTCCGCAAGGTTCGGTGCATGAGAGTCTTATTTTCGAGTTGCACAAGGATGAAAATTGTGGTAGAGACAAGACAGTTGAGTTTGTTTCGCAAAGGTATTACTGGCCACAGATCCGAAAGGACACATACAAGTTCGTGCAAAAGTGTATGGTTTGTCAAGTAAACAAAGGACAATCACATAATACAGGGTTGTATACACCATTACCGGTTCTTGAGGCTCCGTGGGAGAATATTTCAATGGATTTTGTGCTTGGGTTGCCTCGTACACAATGATCTAATGACTCGGTTTTTGTGGCGGTGGATCATTTTTTGAAAATGGCTCATTTTATTCTATGTCGGAAAACTTCTGATGCTGCTCATATTGTAGGGTTATTATTTGAAGAGGTTGGTCTTTACATGGGGTTCCTAAAACTATCAATTCAGATCGTGACACTAAATTTTTGAGTTATTTTTGGCAAACTTTGTGACGTATATTTAGAGGCAGGAGTTACGGTTTAGTAGTGCTTTTCACCCGCGGTGATGGGCAAACGAAGGTGGTTAATAGGACCTTGGGTTCCATGGTTCATTGTTTGCGTAGTGATAATCCGAAGAAGTGGGATTTAATGTTAGCAACAGCTGAATTCGCTTTCAACAACATGGTTAACAAGACTACAAAGAAGATTGAGTTTGAGATTGTGTACCAACGACCGCCTATTTATACTCTTGATTTAGTAACTCTACCAAAGTTACCCGGTTATAGTGTTGCCGATGAAAATATGGCGGAGATGATTGAGGCTATGTAGGCGAAGGTCAAGAAAAATATTGAGGCATCGAATGCTAGGTACAAGGCGGATGCTGACAAACGACGCCGAGAAAAGATATACACTGTTGGGAATTTGGTTATGGTTCATTTGCGCAAAGAACGCTTCTCGGTGGGTACTTATAGCAAGATTTATCCTAGAAAGATTGGTCCGTGCATGTTTTTGCAGAAGATTAATGATAATGCATACGTCGTGGACTTGCCGGAGGGGTGGAACATTTCTCCTACTTTTAATGTGGCCGATTTAGTCGATTTTTACCCGAACTATCCTTTTTATGTCGAGACGGACTTGGGGACAAGTCCTTTTAAAGTGGGGGAGCATGATGTAGAATAAGTTGAACAAGCTGGAATAGGACTCGCACGGCCGCACATGAAGGATGGCACATTCGTGCATAAGGGGGCTGGCCAAGAGAAAGTCACGACCCGTTTGGCACGGCCGAGCGGTTCAAGGGACACGCCCGTGCATAAAGGAGTTGGCCGAGAGGGACTCACAGTCTATTTGGCACGGCCGAGCAGTGCAAGGGCCACGATCGTGTCTGGACGTCGTAATTTGGCACGACCGTGCGTGGTTGAAGACACGGCCAAGCACTTTAGAAGAGAAGGAGGCAAGCTAGAAACTAAGCTTAATTTTGGAAATTCCTTTTCGGTCTCGTATTATTATTATCGTTATTTATTTTTCTTTAATTATTAGGTTTTTATTATTTATTTTCCTTTATTTATTTGAAGTTGCGAGTATAAATACTTTTGTAGGATTTTTGAAAAACACAACTTTGATTATTATTATTCAATTTCAATTTCGCAAGCTTTGCACTTTTGTGTAAAACCTTAAGATATTGTTGGCTTGTTTGAAGGTCCTATTCGGTAGGATTTGTTCGTGGGAATTCCCTTCGGTGAATTTCTTTTTCTTTTGTTGTTATTACGATGCGTCAAAATCCCAAAATCGTCGGGTTTAAAAAACCCCTTCACAAACCCTTCTCATTAGTGATGGGTCCATGCGAATTTGAGACGGATTCGAGGTTTTTGTCATCCATAATAAACATGCGTACAAAATAATTAGTGACGGGTCCATGCGGATTTGAGACGGATTCGAGGTTTTTGTCATCCATAATTAACATACGTACAAAATAAGAGTAAAATAACAACCCGACGTGTAGATGACTTGATGTTGATAGAGACGATTATTTTCGGTCTAACACCAATGTTTTATAAGGACATACTTGTTAGAACATAGATTGCAAAATGTGTATACTTAATAAATATATGTGACATGTAGACGTACACGTACATATCATAAATATAATGTTATTATAAAGTATAGAATATTAATTAAATGTGTAAAATTCCTTAGATGGAAATTACCTATTTATGATGGGCAGAATGGTAATTTCACACCACTTAAGTGAAAGGGTGTAGTCCCTAGATGAGGTGCCATTGTTTTCCTATATATTGTAGAAGAAATATAGGGTCTTGATCTTGATACTGAGGCCGGATATGTGATTGAATCGTGTATAATTCACTTTCCGAATAAAGTATTTCGACCCTTATTGCCTGGGTTACACGAAATCCTTATTGGGATAAGACAATCACTCAATTTGTTTCTAGGCAAAGAGAACAAATCTAAAACTTGAGAATTGTTTGCTTTCGTTATATTGTTGTATCACTCTTGTATGTTATGTGTGTTACAAATGAGATCAAACATATGTATTTAAGCAGATGGAGAGGTATCAGTAAAAGGGTACATTCAAAAGACATGACTTTAGCCAAGCAATCTGTCTTTTCACTTTGAAAAGGCACCTGTTCAGGAACTACTCGGCGGAGTCAAGGGACTCTCTCGGCCGAGCACATATGTCTAATGAAATTGCGCAAGCTGCACGGCCGTGTCTTATGAATCGCACGGCCGTGTTGTTCATCTTGCTCGGCCGAGCAAGGCACATGCCTCGGCCGAGCAAGACACTCCGAAACTTGGCCAATGCGCTAAGCTACTGCTCGGCCAAATCAAGGACTCTGCTCGGCCGAGCACATCAGCAAAATGTGCTACCCTTTAACTTTTACTTCTTTATCGAGGTTGACTTCGTTTTAGCTCAAACGAGTGTGTACTTCACACTTTCCCTTACTCGTATCCGAGTCTAATACGAATCACATTGATCTCTTAGTAAATCACCATTACAATAAAATAAGTTGATGATACTAAAATCACCAACAAATCCCCTCCATTTTAGTGTAATCCTTTGATTTACTAGACTTTATAAATAACGAAACAAACGAATGCATAAATGAAAATGTCTTGCGATTGAATTTTCATCTTAGTATAATACACATTTCAAATACTCAAGAATCGGGGTGTCCTAACGATTGAACCCGTCAACTCATATGAATACCTGAAGATACTATACACATAAGTTCAGTACAATTCTCTTTGTTTAATCTTGACACTTTACAAGCCATGTGTCCATATCCATTAGTGAACATATAGGAAGCCAAGTCCTAGCTTCTTGAAGCGGCAAAACTTCATGTCCACATAGGTAGTTCCTTTAATCTTGCACCTGCATTTGCAATTTTTCAAAGGAACTATTAAGAAGATATTCTTCAACCTAACCTTTACTTGCAGGTCTAAACACATACCTTGGGAAAGATAATAACATGTGTTCCAATCTCCAACTGCGAGCTTTCCACATTGAATTCAAGCTTCTAACGTTGTATTAGAAAGGAATTGGGTATCTCACAATTAGAGGATTAAATGGACTTTAATCCCATTCCCATTGCAGACTTATTTACCAAGTCTCTGGCTAACCCCTTCGTCAAGTGGTCAGCCAAATTTTGTTGCGACCGAACAAACTCAGCGATATCACACCATTCATGATTAACTCCCGAATCATACTATGTCGACACCCAAGTGTCTAGACTTGCCATTATAAATCGACTATAGGCCCTAGTCAAGGTGGCGACACTATCACAATGGATAGACATTGGTGATATCGGTTTGGCCATAATGGAATCTCATATATCAAGTTCAAGCCACTCCGCTTCTTTTCCCAGACGACGATGCTACAAACTCGGATTCCATTGTAGAATGTGTAATACATGTCTGCTTTTTGGAAGCCCAAGAAATGGCACCTCCCCCAAGCAAGAACACCCAACCACTAATAGAAGATGAATCTTCTTGGTTGATCCAACTAGCATCTGTGTAACCTTCTAATATAGAAGGATGTCCACTATAACACAAACCATAGTCCATAGTACCTTTTAAGTACTTGAACACCCTTGTTATAGCATGCCAATGCTGTCTACTAGGATTACTAGTAAACCTGCTCAATCGTCCAACTGCATAAGCAATATCGTGTCGAGTGCTCGTCATAGCATACATCAAACCGCCTATGGCTTTTGAGTATTCGATTTGTGACACGGGTTCGCAGATGTTTGATACAAGTTTCTTAGTAGGATCCATGGGAGTACTAACTTTAGAACAATTATCACAATTAAACCTCTTGAGAATTTTCTCAATATAATGAGATTGTGAAATTGCAATTCCCTTGTTCATCTGTTTAATCTTTATACCAAGAATTACATCGGCTTCTCCCATGTCCTTCATAGAAAACTTTGATGAAAAAAACTTCTTAGTTTTATCAACTACATTTTGGTCTGTGCCAAAAATCAACATGTCATCTACATATAGGCAGATGATTACACCTTTACCGGATTCATCAAATCTGCTATATACACATTTGTCGGATTGATTTAATACAAAACCATTCGACAAAACAACCTCATCAAATTTTTGATGCCACTGTTTAGGTGCTTGCTTCAGCCCATACAATGACTTAATTAACTTACATACCTTATGCTCATTACCTGGCATAACAAATCCTTCAGGTTGTTTCATATACACTTCTTCTTCCAAATCACCATTTAAAAATCTTTGTTTTGACATCCATTTGATGGATCAATAGATTCTGAATAGCAGCCAAAGCTATCAGAAATCTAATAGTAGTGATACGAGCAACCGGTGCATAGGTATCGAAGTAATCGATCCCTTCCTTTTGTCTAAAGCCTTGGATTACCAATCGAGCTTTAAACTTGTCAATAGTTCCATCGACTTTCATCTTCTTTTTGAAGATCCATTTGTACCCTAAAGGTTTACAGCCTGGTGGTAAATCAGACAAGACCCATGTATTATTTTCCACAATAGAACCAATCTCATCATCGATGGCTTCTTTCCAAAAACTAGCGTCTCGAGATTTTATTGCTTCATCATAGGTTCTTGGATCCTCCTCTATACTATAACAGTAAGAGTATTGAGATTCAATTTGATCTCTTGATCCCATAACTAAATATAGTTGAAAATCAGAACCATATGATTTAGCTTTCCTTACTCTTTTACTTTTACGAGGTTCGGGTGTCTCACTTGGTACATCAATTGAATGATCATCCATTTGAGATTCAGCCGACATTGGTATAATATCCTTGGGTCTAGGTATTGAAGAGAAACGATTCTCATCAAAGATTGCATCTCTCGATTCTATAATTGTGTTAATAGAAATGAATTCATTAGGTTCAATAACATAAAAACTATATGCCTTGGAATGCTCAGCATATCCAACAAAGATGCAATCAATACCTTTTTCTCCCAACTTTTTTCTTTTAGGGTTCGGAAGTCTAACCACGGCCCTACATTCCCAAACTCGCAAAAATGTCAAGTTTGATCTTTTCTTATACCAAAGCTCATATGGGGTAATCTTGTTCCTTTTATTAGGAACTCTATTCAATAAATGACAAGCCGTTAACATGGCTTCTCCCCAAAACCCGTCGCTTAAGCCCGAGTAAGATAACATGGCATTAACCATTTCTTTAAGAGTTCTATTCTTCCTTTCAGCCGCACCATTTTGTTGTGGTACATAAGGAGCCGTAGTTTCATGAATTATCCCCACGGATTGGAAATATTTAGGATCATAATATTCACCACCTCTATCCGTACGTAAGGTTTTAATCAAGCCATTTAGTTGAAGTTCAACTTCTGTTTTATAAATTTTAAATTTATCTAGGGCTTCATCTTTTGCATGCAGCAAATAAATATAACAAAACCTAGAGGCATTATCTATAAAAGTGACAATATACTTTTTATTGCCTAAAGATGGAGTTGCATGAAAGTCACATAAATCACTATGAATCAATTCAAGTTTTACAGAATTCCTTGTAACACTTTTAAAAGGTTTTCTAGTGATTTTTGTCAATATGCAAGTATTACACTTTTCCGTATTATTATCTATAACAGGAATCAAACCATCTTTGGACATTTCAAGCATTCTTTTATAGTGCACATGTCCTAACCGAGCATGCCATAATGAGGAATTGTTAACAACAGAGGAAGTCATAAAAACAGAACTAGAGTTAACAGGAATTTTATTTAAATTCAACATGAACATTCCATTATTATAATAACCAAATCCTACAAATACACCCGACTTTGATAAGATATACTTATCGGATTCATAAACTTGTTTATAACAACACTTGTTTAAGACAGGATCAGAAATTAAATTCTTACGAAGTTTGGGTACATATAAAACATTAAACAAAGAAATAGTTTTTCCCGAACTGAATTCCAACACCACGCTTCCTCTTCCTTGAATAGGAGCGGAATGGTCATTACCCATGTAAAGGACAGATCCGTCTTCCATTGGTTCATATGTCTTAAACCAACAACGATCCTTACAAACATGAGTTGTGGCACCGGAATCAATCCACCACGCAATAACATCATCCTGCACATAAAATGCCTCAGAAATTAGTGAAACAGAATTTTTAATAAATATGTTCCAACTATGTATTAAAATCTGACCTTGGTTTTGAGAATGGTCCTTAGACCCCTTTCCCGAACCACTTGTGCTTGCGCCATTCTTGTTATTTCCAACACGACAATCCTTCTTAAAGTGACCAGTTTTGCCACACTTCCAACAAGCCAATTTAGGCTTCTTGTTGGGACCAGAACCATTGTCTTTGAAATTACGTTTCTTTCCTTTGTTTTTATTGTTTCCACCCTCATCAATCATATTGACCGAGGGTCCAGCAACTTCTTTTCCTTTGCCTTTGTCATTCTCTTGCGCCCTAAGAGATTCCTCTATGCGCAAGTGACTACCAAGTTGAACCAAAGACAGATCATCTTTACCATGTTTCAAAGTGTGTTTGAAATCCTTCCAGGAGGGAGGCAACTTATCAATCACACTTGAAACAGATATTGACTCATCCATCTTCAACCCATGTTGTGTATATTGTCCAAGAATTCTAAGGAGTTCATTGAATTGTTCCATGACAGGTCTTGAATCGACCATCTTGCAATTATTAAAATTACTTACAAGGAACTTCTTACTAAAAGCATCCTCTGCCATGTACTTGGATTCAAGAGAATCCCATAACTCTTTTGCAGATTCCTCATTTTGATAAATGTCAAATAGAGAATCAGACATACCGTTTAATATGTGGCCTCTGCAGATGTAGTCATCGTTCTCCCACTTCGATCTACGTCTGATGGCCTCCAAGTTATCATCTTCAAGCAATTCTAGAATAGGGGTAGATAGAACATACACCACTTTTAACGTTGTTAAAAGGAAGTGCATCTTCTTCTGCCAACGCCGGAAATCTTGTCCTTCAAATTTGTCTAGCTTTCCAAACTTAGTCGTCATCTCCTTCAAAGTACTTCCACCAGCCATGAGTATCACAAATACTTTATTCGTTTGTAGGGGAAATATAGGGTCTTGATCTTGATACTGAGACCGGATATGTGATTGAATCGTGTATAATTCACTTTTCGAATAAAGTATTTCGACCCTTATTGCCTGGGTTACACGAAATCCTTATTGGGATAAGACAATCACTCAATTTGTTTCTAGGCAAAGAGAACAAATCTAAAACTTGAGAATTGTTTGCTTTCGTTATATTGTTGTATCACTCTTGTATGTTATGTGTGTTACAAATGAGATCAAACATCTGTATTTAAACAGATGGAGAGGTATCAGTAAAAGGGTACATTCAAAAGACATGACTTTAGCCAAGCAATCTGTCTTTTCACTTTGAAAAGGCACCTGTTCAGGAACTGCTCGGCCGAGTCAAGGGACTCGCTCGGCCGAGCACATATGTCTAGTGAAATTCTACCAAGCTGCACGGCCGTGTCTTATGAACTGCACGGCCGTGTTGTTCATACTGCTCGGTCGAGCAAGGCACATGCCTCGGCCGAGCAAGACACTCCAGAAACTTGGCCAATCTGCTAAGCTCTGCTCGGCCGAGTCAAGGACTCTGCTCGGCCGAGCATATCAGCAAAATGTGCTACCCTTTAACTTTTACTTCTTTATCGAGGTTGACTTCGTTTTAGCTCAAACGAGTGTGTACTCCACACTTTTCCTTACTCGTATCCGAGTCTAATACGAATCGCATTGATCTCTTAGTAAATCACCATTACAATAAAATAAGTTGATGATACTAAAATCACTAACATATATATAGGCATACCATCAGCCTAGAAAACACAATATATTCTTTTATGCTTTCTACATAATCTGAGCATAAGAAAAGGCATCAATCATCTAGAAGAACTACATCCCCCTCCTTCATTTTCTTCTTCTTCTCTACCTTCCTTGAAAGAACAACATAAAGATAGAAGATGGATTTATCAGGTATACGCTTCCGCCTTCATCTTTCTTCTCTTCTTAATCTAGACTTGAGTGCTTTGAAATTAATGGAATAGAAATGTTCCAACAATTGGTATCAGAGCCTCTCATGTTCTAGATTAAGTTTGAATTCATTAGCATATGTTTGCTTTACTTTGATTCATAATTCTGTTGAAATCCTTCATTATGATTTTTTCAATTTCTCTAATTCGTTGCTAGGGTGTTAGTAATTATTACTTAATTAAAATTCTGGAATGCATTGACGTTTTACTCAAAAGGATTGTGAATATTGCAAGATTATCCCATTGACACAATAGAACATTTTATGTCGCACGACCGTGTTGGATCTACTTATGTATTCATGTCTTGGTTAAGCGTTAATTTTTGCTTGCCATTCATCTCTTGTGAAGAATTTTTTTTCTGGTAACAGCGTGTGCACGGCCGTGCACTTTCCTTGACCCGGCCGTGCACTCATGAACAAGTACGATCGAAAAGGCACAAAAAGCCAGTGCACGGCCGTGCACTTCTCTTGGTGAGGCCGTGCACCTTGGTTCGGCCGTGCACTTCATTTGATTCGGCAGTGCACCACCTGAATTGAAAATTTGGATTTTCTAGAACAGTGTTTGCACGGCCGTGCGTTATAAACTTGCACGGCCGTGCACCTGCAGATTCAACTTTTTCTTCATTTTTTTGAGTAAAACATGCATTATCAATCCTAAACTTGTTATTAATTATATGCTTAACAATTTCATACATTTCTAAACAATATTGTCGCCAAAGTGATTTACGTTGTTTAGATCCGAAGTTGTAAAGTGTTGAATGTATACTTTAATATGTGAATAAATTGAATTTTCCAAATAAGATCGTTTATTTAACTAAATTTATACATTCATTTGGTAACAAGTAAAGAAAACATTAGGTTGTCTTTTAAGTACTTAAATAGGCCCAAAGGAAGGTTAGGTATCTAATTAAGACATTGTTTAATTTTCTTTGTTACCTTAAGATAATCATTTATGAGTCAATTCATAGTCCAAAGATTAGTTTTGATGTCATGTTAATTATCTTTTCGATGGAATTCATTGATATAGTTAATCACTTTATTCATTATGTAGTTTCTAATACATGTTTTGTATTCATTCTTCGTTCTTACCCAACAGATTTAGTAAATGCTTTGTCTTTGTCTGCTTCAATGAACAATGTTCCGATGCTTAATGGGACTAATTTTAAAATTTGGAAAAATAAAATAACTATGATCTTAGGCTGTATGGACATTGATCTCGCATTAAGGGAACCAAGTCCTGCTCCTCTCACTGATATAAGCACTCAGGAAGATCACTTGAGTGTTGAGAAGTGGAACCATTCCAACCGCGTGAGTCTAATAATCATGAAGAATGTCTTCCCGGAAACATTCTTGAACAGTGTTTCTGAGGACGTTAATGCTAAGGGTTTTCTGGATATCCTTGAAGAACGCTTTGCTAAAAGCGAGAAATCGAAAACAAGTGCTTCCTTAAGGAAACTTGTTTTCATGAGGTACAAGGGTAACGGAAACTTAAGGGAGTACATACTTGAGATGTTTCATCTATCGACAAAACTAAGGGCACTTAAGTTAGAGATTTCAGAAGATTTACTCGTGCACTTTGTTTTGATCTTTCTTCCTCCTCAATTTGGTCACTTTAAAGTGACCTATAATTGTCAAAAGGACAAGTGGAATATAAATGAACTTATTTCACATGTGACACAAGAGGAGGATAGGATGAAACAAATCAAATCAGAAAGTGCTCACTTAGCATCTACTTCTTCTCGTGTGACTAAGAGAAGAGGTAAAGAAATTGCAGTTGCGGTTGCAAATAAGAAGCATAAGGGATCATCAAATTATCATAAAGTTAAGAAGTGCTTCTTTTGCAAGGACCTTACTCACATGAAGAACGAATGCCCTAAGTATCGCGAATGGCGAATTAAGAAAGGTATGTCATTTGGTCTTGTTTGTACTGAGGCAAATTTGGTTTCAATTCCTTCATGTACATGGTGGTTGGATTCTGGTGCAACAACTCACATTAGTTCATGTATGCAGGGTTGCCTGAACTACCAAATCCCCAGTGAAGATGAGATATACATATATATGGGTGCTGGAAATCCGGTTGAAGTTATAGGCATTGGGACTTTTAGATTAATGTTAAGTACTGTTATTATTTTGTATTAAATAATACATTCATTGTACCATCCTTTAGACGGAATTTAATATCTATCACAGTTTTGGACAAGTAAGGTTACTCTTGTTCTTTTGGTAATAATAAATGTGATCTTTATTCTAATTCCAAGCTTGTCGGTACTAGTACTTTGTCATATATCGATAATCTTTATTTACTTGACACAGTCAAAACAATAAATGAGTCCCATAATAATGAAGCCAAAACTAGAGGCACAAAACGAAAGTTTTCAAGTGAAAATTCTTATACCTTATGGCATAGGGGTTTGGATCATATTTTCAAAAGGAGAATTGACAAGCTTGTGTCGGAGGAAATCTTAAACAAACTTGATACTCCGGATAGAAACTTTTGTATTGAATGTCTAAAAGGAAAATTTACAAACTCCAAAGGAAAATTTGAATCATTGAGAGCATCAAATGTCTTAGAACTAATTCATACGGATATTTGTGAACCATTCACTACGCCTTCATGGAATGGTCAACAATATTTCATCACATCCATTGACGATTTCTCTCGTTATGGATACATTTATTTACTTCATGAAAAGTCTTAATCATTGAAAGTTTTCAAGTTTTTCAAAGCTGAAGT
This sequence comes from Adenophora triphylla var. japonica, assembly GCA_022495995.1. NCBI lineage: Eukaryota > Viridiplantae > Streptophyta > Magnoliopsida > Asterales > Campanulaceae > Adenophora > Adenophora triphylla. The sequence continues at coordinate 267,863 of JAFEMH010001707.1, read as the reverse complement.
TGAAAATTAACTTGAAAAGACTATTAAAAATGTTAGATCCGATCGTGGTGGTGAATACTACGGTCGGAATGACGGTTCAGGTGAACAACGTCCAGGTCCTTTTGCTCGCTATTTAGAAGAGTGTGAGATAGTCCCTCACTACACCATGCCGGGCAAACCTAGCATGAATGGTGTAGCTGAGAGACGTAATAGAACCCTTAAGGATATGGTAAGAAGTATGGTCTCTTGTACTTCTTTACCTCACTCATTATGGGGCGATGCATTAAAAACCGCAGTTTATATTCTCAATAGAGCACCTTCAAAAGCTATCGATAAAACTCCTTAACCGTCCCTAAATCATTTTTATGTATGGGGTTGTTCAGCAGAAGCTAGGCCTTATAAGCCTAATGAGGGCAAACTGGACCCTAAAACCGTTAGTAGCTATTTTGTAAGGTATGATGAGAGATCTAGGGGATATAAATTTTATGACCCGAAAACTAGAACTTTTTTCGAAATGGAAAATGCTAGGTTCCTTGAGGATGTTGAATTTAGTGGAGAAATTGAGAATAATAGTTTTGAATTTGAAGAGGAGGAGGAATCCGTCTATATGCCTCTCCCTATGGTTCCTATTGAAAATCAAGTACTTGTACCTGAAATTCAACAAGAACATATAATTTAAAACAATGTAGATCCTCTTATAAATGTTGAACAACATGAAAATGTTGATGAAAAAATTCAACAACCTCAAAATCAAGATGAACCGGTGCCCTTAAAGAGATCTAATAGAGCAAGAAGGAGCACAATTCTGGATTATTATGACGTGTATCTTGCCGAGAATGAGGAACCATTATATTTAGTGGGAGATGAGTCGCTCACCTTCCATGAAGCCATTAATAGTCCTAATTCTCATAAATGGATCGATGCCATAAATGAAGAGTTAAAATCAATGAAAGACAATGACGTTTATGATCTTGTCTCAATATCTAAAAATGTGAAGTCCATTGGGTGTAAATGGGTCTTTAAGACCAAAAGGGATTCACAAGGTAATGTGGAAAGATATAAGGCTCGTCTTGTCGCTAAGGAATTTACTCAAAAGGAAGGCATTGATTATAAAGAAACATTTTCTCCGGTATCCTCTAAAAATGCTTTTAGAATCATTATGGCACTAGTGGCACATTATGACCTTGAGCTTCATCAAATGGATGTAAAGACAGCTTTTCTCAATGGCGACATTGAGGAAAATATCTATATGAAGAAACCAGAAATGGTGACTGATTCAGACCAAACTAATCAATTAGTTGTAAACTTAAGAAATTCAATTATGGTCTCAAGCAAGCTTCTCGTCAATGGTATTTAAAATTTAATCAAGTTATTCTTTCATTTGATTTTGAAATGAATTTTGGTGAATATTGCGTATACCATAAGTTCAGTGGGAGTAGATTTATATTTTTGATCTTATATGTGGATGATATTTTACTTGCTAGTAATTAATGATAAGGATCTTCTAAAGGAAACTAAGAAATTTCTCTCAAACAAATTTGAGATGAAAGATCTTGGTGAGGCATCTTTTGTATTGGGAATCCAAATTCATCGTGATCGTTCACGAGGTATTTTGGGATTATCGCAAAAGAGCTATATAGAGAAGGTATTACAAAGGTTTAGCATGGAAAATTGTAAACCACATGACACCCTTGTCTCTAAAGGAGATAAATTCAGTTTAAAGCAATGTCCTAAAAATAATTTTGAATCCAAGTATATGGAAAATATCCCTTATGCATCGGTAGTAGGAAGCTTAATGTATGCGCAATTCTGTACTCGTCAAAATTTTGCATTTATTGTTGGGATGCTTGGTCGATACCTAAGCAATCCGGGAAAAGAACATTGGGTTGCAGCCAAAAGAGTGATGAGATACCTACAAAACACTAAGGACTACATGCTTACATATACAAAATCGGATCATCTTGAGATCGTTGGGTATTCCGATTTCGATTTTGCTGGATGCCAAGATAGTCGAAAATCGACATCTGGTTACGTCTTCACATTAGCCGGTGGAGCGATATCTTGTAGAAGTGCCAAACAAACACTTGTGACTTCCTCTACCATGGAAGCCGAGTTTGTTGCCTGCTACGAAGCTTCCAATCAAGCTATATGGCTGCATAAATTTATTGAGGGATTGCAAATTGTCAAAGGTGTTGAAAGACCGCTCAAGTTATATTGTGACAATCGGGCAGCAGTGTTGTATTCTAACAACAACAAGAGTTCATCTAAATCTAAGCATATAGATATTAAGTTTCTTGTTGTAAGAGAAAAAGTACAAAATGAACAAATATATATACAACTTATAGGAAAAAATTCCATGTTAGCGGATCCGTTTACTAAAGCGTTATCTCCTTTAGTATTTCACGAGCACATTGCTCATATGGGTGTAACGACTTTTGATAATGCTTAATATAATGAGAGTTTGTGTTGTACTTTATTTGCTATTTGCTTTATTCAAATTGATCTCATTTGGTTAAGTAGGACTAGTTGGTAGAATATATATACATGCTTTAATATATTCATTAAGTTTTCCATGCTACACATCTATACTTAATCAATGTCATTTAGTTGAACATATATATGTGATTAATGTGGATTTAGTTGCGAATCAATTACAACGACTCCCCTTTAGTCCCTATACTTGTAAGACTAATGGACGAGATTGTTTTAGATGACAATAAAGTGCACATGTGGATTGTCATTTACATTGTAAATATGATTTTATGAGGGTTTGTTAAAGTAAAAACACATGTTTAGGCAATCAAAGTGGGAGATTGTTAGAACATGGATTGCAAAATGTGTATACTTAATAAATATATGTGACATGTAGACGTATATGTATAAATCATAAATATAATGTTATTGTAAAGTATAGAATATTAATTAAATGTCTAGAATTCCTTAGGTGAAAATTACCTATTTATGATGGGCAGAATGGTAATTTCACACCACTTAAGTGAAAGGGTGTAATCCCTAGATGAGGTGTCATTGTTTTCCTATATATATAGGCATACCATCAGCCTAGAAAACACAATATATTCTTTTATACTCTCTACATAATCTGAGCACAAGAAAATGCATCAATCATCTAGAAGATCTACATCTCACTCCTTCATTTTCTTCTTCTTCTTCTTCTTCTTCTTCTTCTTCTTCTTCTTCTTCTTCTTCTTCTTCTTCTTCTTCTTCTTCTTCTTCTTCTTCTCTACCTTCCTTGAAAGAACAACATAAAGATACAAGATGGATTTATCAGGTATACGCTTCCGCCTTCATCTTTCTTCTCTTCTTAATCTAGACTTGAGTGCTTTGAAATTAATGGAATAGAAATGTTCCAACAATACTCCCTTAGTCCGACTAACTTGGAATTTTCTCTTACGGCTCGTGATTAAGAAATATTAATAAATAAAAGGAGAGAGAATAAGTGAATGATGTATTGTGAGTATAAAAAGTAAAACAAAAGAGAGAATAAGTGGAAGGAATATTGTTGTTGTTGGACTTTTGTGTAGGCTTCTCAAGAACTTAACTAGAAAAAGATAACGGAGATTGAAAGAACAATAAAACAAGTCGAGTCTTGTATTAAATACAATCTCCGTAAGAAGTTATTGCCCCGCACAGGTGCTTACGGTTTATATGGCAATCTTCTAGTAAGATAAAACGACTTACAAGTAAATGATAGGAGCACTCCAAATCAATTACTCTAACGAACAACACTTTGTTTTGAACTTTGGACTTTGAAGGATTGAATGCAACAATATGCAATGATTTGGGTATGATAATCTATCTTACTAGAGGGTAGGAAGGGTAGAAATACAGTATATGTAAATTGAAATTCGGAGGGGAAGTATATAAGGAGAGTCAAAGGGTTTTGTGGCTTTTCCCTTGAAAAGTCACAACTTTTCGGGTATAACAGCATTTGCACGGCCGTGTCCAATGAACTGCACGGTCGAGTGGCAAGGCAAGGCACGGTGCACGGCCGTGTCCTAGGCACTTGCACGGTCGTGCAGAAGCTTCTTCAGCCTGCTCGTCAGCCCTTTAGCCACAACAAGTCCAAACCAATTTTGGGACCAACCCAAATCACACTTTGACCCAATATTTAAGTTACAAATCATTTGTCATTAATTTCTCATTCACACGGAAATGGTTTTTAGACATTAAATGAGTTATATATAATCTACAACAAATGTAGATTACCATTTGTAACTAGTTTCGTTAACAAATAACGAACTTTCGTTAGAAACCTAGGTCAACGTTAAGTTAAACTTAACTTTTCGTTACCCATTTCCAACAATCCCCCACATGAATGACAATTAATGCATGTATGCAAATTCGTCCAAAGTTCCGGCGAACTATTATTACATCGGGATAGATAGCTTGTGGCCTTGAATCCTCTCTAGTGAAATATTATCGGATATACTAGCCATTTGGTAGCGAGTCGCTTTGAACCAAATGATCGTCGGGTGTATACCAAGACAATAATACTCACATAATAACAGCTCTAACAATTGTTGTTCTCACGTTTTGTCCATTTTGGCCCTGGATCGTATCTCATTCATAAGCGTTCAATTAGAGGCGGCCTAATTACCTCTCGCTTATATAGGTGATTCTCACTATAAGGAGTATCATGCACTACTCCACCCGTAGGTATAGAAATCATTAAAAGTTTTCTCTACTTATCCTTACCACTGCTGCATGTGCTTGTACTTGGATGTTCTGGGAATGAGTATTCAACATCTCCAGGTTAATAAACCGAGTTGTTGTTTCCAAGTAACTCTACTAGAACTTATAACTTGGTTGTCTCATTGAACCAAGGGCCTGGGATCTCCATTTCTCAAGGTTGAGTGTCCGCTATAAGTTCTTTTGTTGTGGGTTTTAAACCCATTCCCCTTAACAGTTTATACAGTTGATCTTGATTAATACCTTTGGTAAACGGATCCGCTAAGTTATCACATGACTTTACATAATCAATAGTGATAACGCCATTCTTGATCAACTGTTTAATGGTATTGTGTCTACGACGAATATGTCTAGACTTACCATGATGTTCTACACCTTTTCCTATTTCTCATTGTCGTCACAATGCCTTAGGTTATGTAGACACAAACTTATTCCACAAAGGAATATCTTCCAAGACCATTCAACTTACATAGGAATTGTAATCTTTAATCATAAGTATATCTTCAAGTACACCAAGTACTATGATTATACTATTCCGGTGATTGATTACAATTACAATTAGACCTTGAGTCTATCTAGAATGATCAGTCCCTTCGAGTGATCAAATTCTTCTATCGCCGCTTTCTTCAAGTGGTTATTATCTCTGTATCGTTTCGACTTCCCAAGTATTCGCATCTCTAAGTGATTTGACCTCCTTAGAGTCTACCTTTCAGGAATTTACTTTACAGAGATTACCTCTCAAGATTCTACCTTACTAGAGTACACCTCTCAAGAATCTATTTGAACTTTCGAAGTACTGTTTCAAGATAATGGGATTTTGATAGGACTATTCCTTCTGATGTTCTAGAAATCTTTATTTCTAATATGACATCGGCTAATCCCATATCTTTCATGTCAAAGTTCTTCTTTAACATGTCTTTGGTATCAAATGATTCAGATGTTCCTTTAATGTAGACACATTTGTCACATTCATTAATCTTGAATCCATTTGATAACATAGTTCTATCGAACTTCTCATGCCACTAGTTAGTTGCTTGTTTTAGTCCATATGAATACACAAGTAGATCCAACACGGTTGTGCGACATAGAACGCTCTGTTGTGTCAATTGGGATAATCTTGCATGAATCATAATGTCCTTTTGACAACTAGCCTGGCTTTATACTTATCAACAGATCCATAGGCTTTATACTTTCTTTTAAGAATCCAATTGCAACCTAATGGTTTGCAACTTGGAGGGAGATCTACCAATTCCCAAGCATTATGGATTTTGTCTCACTGTTAATCGCCTCTTTCCAGAACGAACTATCCGGACCAGATAACGCTTTCCATAACAGTTGCTGGTTCGTTTTCCAACATAAATGATATAAAATCAGGACCAAAAGACTTTTCCACTCTTGCCCTTTTACTACGTCTAGGTCCTTCGTCTTCTACTTGAGATGGACCGTTTTGTAGTCTAATATTTAAAGGTTTCATCCTTGGCACTTCTAGTTTTGCAACCCAACGGTTCGCATAGGAAGATCAACCATCTTCCAAAATAGAATAGGATGCACTATTAACTGTTACCAAATAGAACCAAAAGAATTAGTAACTTTTGTCCTCCAACTACATCTTGGTTCTTCTTCTTATTAAGAAGACCACCACAGTTTCTATAAATTTCCTATCATTTCAAGGAAGTATATTCTCAAAGAATATAAAGTGTCTTGCTTAAGTATTTCTACTTTAGCTAAATACCCCCACATTTGAGGTATTTATAAAACGGCTTATGAATATTTCATAATTCGTCATCATTGAATATTTCCTTTCTAAGGATCCATTTGTAACCCAATGGTTAGCATTATGGAGGAAGATCAAATAACTTCCAAATATATGATGATCCATTCTTTTAATCGTTAACAGCTTTAACAGCTTTCGTTAATACTAGAAGTTCATATCAATAGAACTTATGTATTTAGCTTGTACCCCCACACTTGAGGTGTACCTCCACATATCAAATATTTTATGAATATCCTAATTCATATTTAATATTTTCCTTTTATGTGAAGTCATTTAATTGTAATAACCATGTTGTCTCCTGACAACATAGTCATAACTATGTTCAAGTGAGGTCTCTTCAACCTTGGTCTCTTCAATCATTTGATTTCGAAGAATACCGTATTTCCAATGGAAACGTAATCCATGGTTTTGGATCCTATCTTAACCTCTTTAGGTTTAGATATTTTTACCTTTGCTAGGTATACCCACATAAGACGGAACTTATCAATAAGGAGTTCACCATCTCCTTTAAAAGTTCTATCTTTCCTTTTTTTCTGTGATTCAATTGATTTGAGTGTGTAAGAAGCATTCGTTTGATAAATAAGTGTTAGCGTCCCAACAATTATTTTTCAAACGGTACTACATACTAACCACCTCTATCACTACGAAATTCTTAATTGTTAATTAAGATGAATCACAAACCTTATTGTTTACTTAAAACAAGGTTTTACATTTACTTTTCCAAAAGATGAACTTTGCATAAATGCAATCATAAATAGAAGTAATGAACTATCTATTTACTATCTCTAGTTTGAACTGATTTCTACAAAAGAAATCACAATTGATATGCGAATCAAACTTCATCTTAGGTAGTAATTTTAAATTAACTCGTCAACTTAGTGAATTTAAATTTACACGACCTAATTGAACACGCCATAACAATTGAAACACTTCAAACCAAGTAAATAAAATTTGAAATTTTATTCTTCGCACTTAGGCGGATAAAACATTTACAATTCAAGTTAAGGAGTCCTTCAACAAGGTACCCTTTACTAACACAATAACCACATTTGGTCAGTTCAAACTTATCCCAATAGACTAAGTTGCTCGAAGTTCAATGGAACATTTCTATCTTCATTCACATTGGCTTGAAGAGGGTTTCCACCTTGGTTGTTGATTCTAGGATGTCGACATTCCCTAGCCATATGCCCGAGTTTGCCGCAATTAAAACAACTACCTTTGACCTTCTTGGTGTTGGTGTAATGCCCTAGGCTTTAGTTATGTTTAACTGAAAACCGTTATGTATCATCTTTATCGTTTATGTTTATTATTTGATTATTATATAGTTTGCATATTTATTGTAATAATCTCCGTCCCTGATTATTAAGAGAATAATTAGTATAATTGTCAATGGATAATCATGTGATGATTATATGCATAAGAGATGCACATTGAAATTATGGGTACTTGTTAGAGAACAAGTGACTGGACATGACCCGCATGAGATTTATGTCATGGTCAAATGTCATACTTAAATCTCATACGGTTACTTCATTTATTTCCTAGACCTAAGATTATCGTAACCTTACATATGATGAAAGTCATGTTTGATTTTAGTCAAACGATATCTTAACACGATATCTATAAAGACTATCATTGGCATGATCGGATTCATGATGGGAAGGATGATAAGTCAAGAAGGAATTTGTCCCTCGGAAGAGAGATGTTATGCTTGGGCCCCTCGATGAGTGATAATGATGAAAGTGTATGGCCGTACCCCAATATGATTGGAATTATCATTATACTTAAGAATCGAGAAAGCATTGAACAATAACAAGTTGACAAGGACCATGACTTGTGTTCAATATAACATCGTGAGACAAAGGGATAAATGGAAGTACACCATTGGAAACGTGAACTCTTACGTTGCATTATTTGGGTAGACATAATGGCTTGCTAGAGTCCGCTTATGTCTTATGAGGTTCGATATGATCGAACTCATTGCCAACATAATGTAATCCTATTGGGTCACACACAACTAGAATGAATTGGTTAAACCGGAGGAAGAATAGTTGAGAGTTTCTGTATCTGGCTATATATACCGCGCGACATATTAAGCCAATGGCTTAATATATCGCGCGACATAATAGGCCAATACGCGTTTTTGACAGCCTGTCTCTCCTAATTCGATTAGAAGAGGTATTTACACTATTGTAGTATAAATACAAGGGTTCTGTCAGACCTAAAAGTCTAGCCGAAATTTTAAAGCAAAATTCACAATCAAATTCTCTCAATATTCTTCAAGGTTTAGATCTAGCAATCAACAAGAAATTGTTCTTGGATTCATTCAAAGGTGTGGATACCGAAAGAGGGTCTTCGCTCGTTCATCGATCAAGGCCTAGAGTTCAAGCAAGTTGAAGAACGAAGTTTTGTGATTTGATATCACATAATCAAAATCGTTCGATAGCTCAAGACCGGAAAGCGTTTCAAGGTTGGTTTAATTCTATCTCATAAGAATTTAAATTAATTGTATAGAACGGATCCTAGGGCTTCTTGGGTTTTATGTTTTTAATGCTTAATTCCGCTGCGCATGGACCCGTAAAACCCAACAGTGGTATCAGAGCCCCGTTCGTATGGTTAAGTTTGAATTAACATGCTAGATTTAAGATATAAATTGTTTATATGCTTATTGCATGTTTTGTATGTGATAGAATTTTTAATTGTTTATGTGAAACAATGTGAAAATCGTTGAAATATGCCGAATTAAGGTCATCGTAAAAGGATGTTTTACGTGATTTAATTACATGTAATCTGTATTGGTTCGAATCTCGGAAATCCCTGTTACTTGGCCGCTATGTCGCGCGACATGTTGAGCCATGTGGATTTCAGTTAATCTGGCTGTTAGGTCGCGCGACATATCAAGCCTCTGGGCCGATGTTGTCACGCGACATAATAAGCCAAAACCGGGCGTAATCCGTTTGTTCAATTTTTCGCTATTCCGTGATTGTGTTTACAATCTGATATGTTCATATGAAAATCTGGATGTTATAAAATTGAGTTTATAAGTCCGCGATAGATTGATTCATTGATATACATGATTAATTGATTAAAATGTGATTTTAATAATTATTGCAATGTATATGAAAAATCTGGATGTTATAAAATTGAGTTTATAAGTCCATGCTAGATTGATTCATTGATATGCATGATTAATTGATTAAAATATGATTTTAATAATTATTGCGATGCATGAATTATTTGTTCTTAAGTGTTAAGAGTTTTATTAGATGTTTAGTTGAAACATTGAATTATGATTTCCTAAAATGTTTAGTTGAAACATTGCATTATAGTTTCCTAATATGTTTAGATTTAGACATTGTAAATTTTGGATTTTATGATTGTTTATGGAAACAAGTCATAATTACGCGAAATTTTAAAAAGGAAACTAATTGTTTATAAAAGGTAGTGATTATGTTGCCAAATCAGAGTTGATTTCTAATTGTGCATGACTAGGAGAGTTCTGTCTAAGGAAGAGTTGGTACTTAAGTAGTCCTTGTGGCTCACCTATCTTCCTGGGAACTTACCTGGTGCATGATTATGACTATCTTTGCTGATATGCTTATAATCTACCTTAAAGAACCTTCATTTAACTTTTAAGTTCTTTATGCCAATCCATGATTAAAACACTTGAGACCACTCGGATAGTTTTGGGTAGGCTTGCCATAGCAAGGTGCTTTGATTCTATTCCGTTTGCGAGCAAGATGAGGAAATGGTGGTTCCTATACGTTTAAAATGGATGAACTTAATTGGGTTATCAAAATGGTTTTGGACCCAAGGCATAAGATGAGATTAAAATATGCTTAGACATATGATGTCTTAAATAAATCTCATAAAAGATCCTAAGAGTCATATACGATATGATTGATATTTTCTACCTAATTAGTTTGATCTTGAGCGGTGCGCCATAGCGTACTTGAGATCAAATTAAAGATGGATCTTAGTCCTAAGAGTCATATACGATATGATTGATGTTTTTCTACCTAATTAGTTTAATCTTGAGCGGTGCGCCATAGCGTACTTGAGATTAAATTAAAGTTGGATCTTAGCCCATTAAATGCATATTATGCTTATTAGCATTAGAAGGTGTATGATTTAGTGGGAGTATTTGTAAAATACATTATTTGCTCTTAAATGATAAATGTGTTGATATTGATATGTATTCATATAATTTGTATATTTTGTTGTAGAAATAGCATTACATAATGATAATTGCGATTCGTCCTTATGAAGGACAAAGTTCGAAAGGAACAATACATAATGTGTATGTTCTTGACGAATCCGTTCCTACTAAACCCATTGCAAATGTTGCAAAGGGCAAATAAGGAAGCAACATTAGAAACATATTGATGATTCTGACAATATTGCTTGCCTTGAATTTGCCACCATGGTTAAAGGCTCTTATGAAGAACCTTGAGCACATGATAACTATTCCTTTTGTTATAGCATAACGCAAAAGGGAAATGTTCCAAATGCAAGCTAGGCAAAAGATATATGTTGTGGTGAAAGCTCTTAATTCATATGATGAAAGAAGGAGCAATCCGCAAATTGTGTTAATGGTTAACACAAGAAAGGGTTCACAAAGGAAGGAAAAGTAGGTAAAGCAAAAGTTGCTAAACCTAGGACAAAAGTTGTCAAAGCCGAAGAGGCTAAACCCAAATTGTCTCAAAAGGATGCAGTTTGCTACCAATGCAATAAGATTGGTCATTAGAAGCAAAGTTGCAAGGCTTATTAGGAAGGCCTAAAAGGTGAAGAAGGGCAATATGATTGCTACTACTTCAAGTATCTATATGATAGATATTTTCCTTTCGACTTCTTGTTCTTGGGTATATGATACCGGATTGGATCCCACATTTGTCTAAATGTGCAAGGAGCAAAGAATAGAAAGCTACTCAAATAAGGTAAATTAAACCTAAGCATGGGAATGGAGCAAGAGTTGCAAAATTAGCCATAAGGGACTTATGAAGTCACTTTACCTTGTGAAGTAGTACTTGTTTTGAACAAGTATGACTACGTTCCGGATTTGAGTAGGAGTATTATTTATGTTTCTTAAATGGATGATGAAGGATATAATTTTCTTATTTTCAATAAGAAGTTTTATATTTATTTAATAATATGCCTTATTGTAATGCATATGTCATTAAATAGTCTTCATATCCTTGAAGATGAGAAACAAAATAACATTGAAGATATCTATAATATAAATGGGAAATCTAAACCGAACAATATGAACAACACGTTCATATGGCATTGCCGGCTTGGTCAAATAAATAAGAAACATATATCTAAACTCCATTAACATGGACTTTTAGACTCATATGACCATGAATCATTTGAGGATTTTGGATCTTATTTATTGGGATTATCGACCAAACCACCCTACACTAAAGTAGTGGGAGGACTAGTGACTTATTGGTCATTATACATGAGATGTATGTGGACTATTAAGTAGCATTGCTAGGGGAAGACTTCGATATTTCATCACATTTCACTAAAGACTTATCTAGATATGACTATGTCTATCTGATGAAGTCCAAAGGTGAATCGTTTGAGATGTTTCGAACATTTCAAAGATGAAGTACAAAATAACTTGGTAAAACTGTTAAGTACTTCGATTAGATCGAGGTAATGAATATTTGAGCCAAGAATTTGACAATCATCTCAAAACTATGAAATCGTTTCAAAGTTGACTCCACCCGGAACACCACATTGTATGGTGTGTCTGAAAGGAGGAATTGAATCTTGTAGGACATGGTTCGTTCGATGATGTGTCAATTAGACTTTCCTATTTCCTATTTCCTTTTGAGGATATGCATTAGAAATAATGCGGTTACACTGAATCGAGTCCCTACTAAATCGGTTCCTAAGGCCCCACATGAGATGTGGCATGGAAGAAAACTTAGTTTGTCTTTCATGAAGATTTGGGGTTGCGAATCTTATGTAAAGAGACTTGTCTCTTATAAGTTAGCACCAAATCTGACAAGGTTATTTTCGGATATTGATTTTACAATCACAAAGAGAACAAAATGTTTGTTGCTCTACACGATTTGTTTCTTGAGAAATAGTTTCTCAATAAAGAATCTAGTGGGAGTAAAATTAATCTTGAAAGAAGTTCAAGAACCCGAAAATAATATGGAACCAAGAGTAGAGACAGTAACCAAGTTCACAAAGAAGTTGTGAAACCGGTTCAAGATGCACAAGTCCATCGTAGATTGGATAGGTTACGATCCGAACTCAAGAAATAGTGATTTCTCGTTGCGGAAAGTGATGAAGTGGAAGTCATTGAGAATGACGATCCTACTTGCTATCAAGAAGCGATGTCCTCTCCTAATTTGGATAAATGGTTAGGAACCATGGAATCCAAATTACAATCCATGTTTAACAATCAAGTTTGGAACTTGATTGGGCTACCTAAAAGTGTAAAAACTAAAGGGTGCAAGTAGGTCTTCAAAGACCAACATGGATGTGAAGGTGTATACTTTCATGACTAAGGATTGTAACAAAGGGATTTAGGCAAATTCATAGTATTGACTATGTTAAAACCTTTTCGCCGCTTACAATGTCGAAGTCTGTTAGAATTTCAATTGCCATTATCACATATTGTGACTATGTGATATGACAAATGGATGTCAAACGACTTTCTTTAAATGGAAAGATTATTAAGGATGTGTATAGTACACAACCCGAATAGTTTGACGATCCAAGAAACTCTAATAGAGTATGCATGTTGCAAAGATCCATGAGATGGGTTGAAGCAAGCTTAAAGGAATTGGAATCTTCATTTTGATGAATTGGTCAAAGAGTTTGACTTTATCAAGTACGAAGATGAACCTTGTGTATGCATGAAATTCAGTGGGAGCATGGTATTATTTCTATTGTTTATTACAATAATATCTTACTCATTTGAAAAATAAGTTCCGACACTTAAGACTGTTAAGTCTTGGTCAAGGAAAGGTTTCTCAATGAAAGACATGGGTGAAGCCGCTTGCATCCTTGGCATCAAGATATAGATCTAGAAGGATAAATTGATTTGAGTCAAAGTGTTCACATTGACAAGATTCTTAGAAGAGTCTAAGAAAAGTGGCTTGTCAATGGGTCATGGTATTTTCTCTTAAGCAATACTCATTGTCTTATGACAATTGATGAGCAAAAGGGAATGAATGAAGTTCCATATGCTTCGGCATTTGGATCTGTCATGTATGCCATAATTTGTACTAGACCCAACGTCTCATATGCTTTGAGCATGATGAGTCGATACCAATCTGATCCTGTGATGAGAACCATTGGATGGCAGTCAAGATGATCCTTAAGTACTTAAGAAGAACTAAGGATACGTTCTTGGGATTTGGAAGATTGGAAGTTAATCTTGTTGTAAGGGTTACATAGGTGCTAGCTTCCAAACTAACAAAGTTATTTTAAAATCGCAATTAGAATTTGTGTTTGTGCTTATTAGAGGTGCAGTTTTGATTGGAAGAGTTCTAAGCAGAAATTGTAGCCGATTCTACTACTAAGGCCATATTTTAGCAACATATGATGTAGCTGAAAGAGGCAGTTTGGATCAAAAGTTCATTTAGTGTTTTGGAAATACTTCAAGTGTTTTTCCAAGTATCACTAATCGGTGAAACTTTTGTTATGACAATAGTGGTGCCACTTGGGCAAACAATGGAACCAAGGTCACAACAGTGATCCAAACACTTACTTAGACGTTCTTCGAGGAATTCATAAAGAATGAGAAGACGTTAAAATATACAAAGTATCAACCGATGATGACATAAGGGATTCACTTACAAAGACACTCGCATAGGCAGAAGCATGATGGGCATGTTAGATCCATGAGTATTCGATACATAAATGGAGCCTAGTGCAAGTGGGAGACTGTTGGTGTAATGCCCTAGGCTTTAGTTATGTTTAACTGAAAACCGTTATGTATCATCTTTATCGTTTATGTTTATTATTTGATTATTATATAGTTTGCATATTTATTGTAATAATCTCCGTCCCTGATTATTAAGAGAATAATTAGTATAATTGTCAATGGATAATTAGAGCTGCAAACGGGCCGGATTCGAGTCGGGTATAGCCGAGTTCGAGTCGAGTCAACAATGAATAAAAAACGAGTCGAGTTTTAACGGGTCGAGTCGAGTTACAATCATACATGCCGAGTTCGACTCGGGTAGACTCGGGTAGGGTTCGACGGGTACCCGGGTTCGGCTCGAGTTTGCCTTACCGAGTTGAATAAGCCCGGGTCGAGTCGGGTTCTGTCGGGTCGAGTCGGGTAATACGGGGCAAGCAGGCTACAGCGGCCGCCCTTCCTCCACGGTTTGTACAGCGGTCGCCCAAACAGGCCAACGCCAAACTCCAAATTTCAAAAATCAAAACTAACTGCCAAGGGATTAATGTTAAGATTTACATTCCATTCTTCCATCAAATAACAAAAGCCAAAGGCAAAAACAGAACAGTTTTTAATGTTATGTTTTATAATCCAAACTCCAAAAAAGGATTAAGGGAATAACATTAATAGAGTAATAACAAAAGTTACAAAACTTTTGTAACAAAAAAACCAAAATCTTTCTCCTTCCAGCTCCTCCTTCTTTACTTGTTTAAGACTACAAAAAAAAATTATAAAACAAACATAAAATAAAAAATTAGGCTAAAGTATCTAAAATTGGGTATTTATCCAATTTTCAACTAAAAATTTACACCAAACCAAACTCAAACAGGACTTGGAAAAGACAAATAAGCTAAAATACCTCAAAAGAGATGAGATTGATCATACCAATCCCAAATACACATCATTAGTTATGGATCGAGCCACTTGCTGAAAAAAAGAAAAAGAAAAAAAAAAGTGATATATTACACATATGAAAATTACAATTAACATACAAATATAATTTAAAAATTCTAACATACCTTCCTTATCAGGAATGTTCAAGTCAATCTCCACTTCCTTTAATGTATGCTTATCCTTCTATTTAAGTTAACATAAGTAGAAAAAAGAAATTAAAGTAAATAAGTAATAAAATGTATTATACTAATGATAATATGTATTTATAGGTCTAAAATCTAAATAATCAATATGTACCTGTGACATCTTCTTAAGTCCATAGAGTTCACGCGCCCAATCAGCTCCACAAAACAACATTTCCACTGTTTTAGGTTTCAAGCATGCCCTATGTGGCTCAATGACTCTACCACCAAAGACTAAAAGTTGATTCGTACGCAACAGCTTGTGATTGGAATAGCTAACACATCGCCAGCCATCATCGACAACACCGGATACTTTCCTCGATTTGCTTTCCACCATTCTAATGCATCAAATTGACCTCCGACAACAGGAAGAACATTTTCATCCAAATATGAATCTAATTCGATTTTGCAGGCTTAACAATCGTATCGCTTGGCTCAAAAACCGACCATATTTGGAAATTCCCCCAAGAACAGCATACCCGATAAACTTGTTTGTCTACTCCTCGAACTACTATTGCTTGATGATGACTCCATATTAGATAAACCTTTTCCATTGTTTTCATTTTCATTGATTCCGACTTGCTCATCAACGTATTCTTGAAACAAATCCCTTAATGCTTCTTTAACAATATCCGTATTTTCTTCCCCTCTTCTCCGTAGATAATTGGAAAACAAAAGTCTAAAAGAATCAACTTGAACCTTGGGTCTAACACCGAACCTATTGACATAACCAAATTACATTGTGACCAATATTTGTCAAACTTCTCCTTCATTGGGATAGCCATATCCCTAATATACAATTTTCTCGTCCACACATTTCAAATCTAGCAATTCTTTCACTCTATAAACCTCGGATAGAAATAAATTTGCTTTGTTGGGTATTGAGAACCCGATACGACATGTGTGACATCATTAAAGACCTCCAAAAACTCACATACATTGCTAACCTTTTCCCAATCTTCATTAGTTGGAACATACTCAAACCCCTTATCCCAATTACCAAAACGACGAAACACTTCCTTAAAAATACAAGCAACTTTTAACATATTGTAAGTTGAATTCCAACGTGTTGGGACATCAAGAACAAGTTTTCGAACAGGGAATTCTAAATTGAGTAGCAAATAGACCAAATTGATTCCGTCGACCCTCCGAACCAGCAACATATTTAACCCCATCTCTTATAGTATCAATAATAGACTCAATTGGCTTAAGTCCATCTTGCACCAAGAGATTGAGGATATGTGCACAACATCGCACATGTAAAAGTCTCCCGTCAATAGGTAAATGTTTTCTAATCATCATGTAATTTTCCTTAGAGTTCTTAGTGCTACATCATTTGCTTTAGCATTGTCCACTGTGATTGTTCCAATTTTTTTCTCAATTCCCATTCTACAAATGCGGAGAAAGTGCCTCCGCAATGACAAGCCCACTATGAGGAGGAGGAACATTAAAGAAGTTATGGACTCGCATATTTAACTTCCAATTCCTATCTATCCAATGTCCAGTTACAACCATATACCCAAGTTTTTGATTTGAAGATGTCCACATATCTGTTGTAATGTTTACTTTGCCCACACCCTTTAAAATCTCTTTCAATTTTGCTTTTTCCAATTCATAACACCTAAAGCAATCTGACTTTGCAGATGTCCGACTTATCTTCTTCCAAAAAGGAGTCGCAGTCCTCATTATTTCATTAAACATAAATGACTCGACATGCATGAAAGGTAACTCATTAATTAGAATGTAGTGTGCTATTTTTTCTCTCATCTTTGAGTGGTCATATTGAAAAGAAGTGAGTTGTTCACTTACTTCTTCACCCTCTCGGCCAGAATTGTCAATACTAGACATAAAAGCTAATTGTTTCTGCAACTGCTTCCCATTCTTTAATTTGCAAGACTTCAAATGTCTATTCAATGCAGATGTTGAAGATGTCTTCCCCCTTGAATACACACCTGAAATAATACAAAAAAAAAAGAGTTACAGATCAAGCCTAAGATAAGTCATTTATAAATTAGTCTTATAATATTGAACAGTTGTAACACTCGGTTAAAACCTAGCATTAAAGATTAATTTGTTGTAATGGAAGGATCGGAAATTCAAATCTATTGGAAACACTAGATGCCCAGATACTTGATCTAGAATTATTGGAGAATCAAGACCAAATATCCACTAAACATTAGGGAGAGAAAATGAAATAAAGGACTCTCTCCTTTACGAGGTTATTGCTTCTTTTTCTTTTTCTTTTTCCTCTCAGTTTCATCTTTTAAAAGCATCATATGCAGGTTATCACATGCAGTCATTGTTTTGCAACTTAAATGTCACTCCACAGCCAGGATAAACAATCTCCTTGAGCAATTCTCACGGCATCATACACTCAATCACATATAAACAGACAAGGTAGGCTTTTGTTTGCTTTTTCCGATAAAAGAAGATTTAAGGTAAAGCAATGAGAACAAAAAATCACTTGGTCAGGAATAAGTATGTTTTGTTAATACCAATGACTCGACTCGACAAACTAATCAAACACACGAAATAATATTACTCCCTCCATCCCTAAAAATACTCTCTTATAAAATTCAAACGAGCCCAAATTATTGGCTATTTTTGGGGACAAATCAAAGAGTGAGGAGGAACTACTCTTTGGAACCGAGGAGTATGATAGAATTCAACTTAACCTTAAGTCTTGGTCACTTGGGGTTGGCCTAAATACAAATGAATATGATAAAGAGATAAAAACATCCATGATGCAAAAGAATCAATTATAAACAGAAAGAAGGGTTATTAAATCTCATTGTATTCCTTAAAGTGATCTATGTGATATATCAACAAAGTCGTGAACAACTTCAGCTAGCGAATGTGATGATCAACAGATGCTCACCTGAACAAAGCTTGCATTTAGCTTGCTTATTCCCGGTCTTAGGATCATCTGGATACAAATCCATATACTTCCACACATCACTTGTCTTCTCTTTTTCTTTTTTCTTAAAACCTTGTGCATCTTCCGTACTCGGGTCATTAGCTTTCCTTTTACGGATTTTGTCAACTTCAATAGCCTCATCGTCCCCATTATCGTCAAAATCATCACCCAAATCTTCCTCTCCCAATTCCGGCAATACATTGTCGGTATAAATGGTGTCTCTACAAGCCCTAGTAGACGATTGGTGGAATGACATGATCAATCTGCAAAGTAAACAAAATCAAAATCAAAATTTTGAATGGAGACAAGAAAATCCAACAAACAAACTATCCATTTGTCAACTTCAACTGAACTATACAATACAAGCAAATTGTTTTGAGGCATATTATGTGATTTGCAGAAGAAAACTTAGAAAAGTGATACAATTTACATATAAGAACAGATTAACATATACTGACAGCATGAAGGGAACATTATCAAGGATTCAAGGCATTCCATAGACAGACACAGTCACACAGACCGATAGAAATAATACTAAAACCAGAGATTTTGATTTGAAGATTGTAGTGCCCCAACATTAACATCTATTACTAGTTTACCACAGTACTAGTTCGAAAATGTGGTAATATGGATTTGATTTTTGGGGGAGGGAAACAGAAAGGCGAAAAAACGATTAGGGTTTGCCGTTTGCGTGAGAGACTTACCAGTTACCAACAACGACGAAGCAATTGAGCAGTGATCGACGGCGATGAAGAGGTGAACGGCGGCGTCGGCGACGAAGCAAGTGCGGCGGCGACTCGTAGCTCGTATGGTTTAGGTTAGAACTCGGATTTTGATTTTGATTTTTGGGGGGGGAGGGAAACAGAAAGGCTGAATAAAAAAAACTAAAAAAGGATTGATATTTTCATTATTTGAATTTTGATTTTATTATTTGATTTATTTCATCCGGATCCGGGTTCACAGTGCCCGGCGAACGTCTCTTACGGGTACCCGGGTATACCCGACCCGACTCGACCCAGAAACCGGTCCTAATATGTGAGACGAATTCGACCCGAGTTTTGCAAGGAACCGAGTCGATCCGGGTATAATTCGAGTCGAGTCGGGTTGACCCGGCGGGTACCCGCCCGAATTTACAGCCCTATGGATAATCATGTGATGATTATATGCATAAGAGATGCACATTGAAATTATGGGTACTTGTTAGAGAACAAGTGACTGGACATGACCCGCATGAGATTTATGTCATGGTCAAATGTCATACTTAAATCTCATACGGTTACTTCATTTATTTCCTAGACCTAAGATTATCGTAACCTTACATATGATGAAAGTCATGTTTGATTTTAGTCAAACGATATCTTAACACGATATCTATAAAGACTATCATTGGCATGATCGGATTCATGATGGGAAGGATGATAAGTCAAGAAGGAATTTGTCCCTCGGAAGAGAGATGTTATGCTTGGGCCCCTCGATGAGTGATAATGATGAAAGTGTATGGCCGTACCCCAATATGATTGGAATTATCATTATACTTAAGAATCGAGAAAGCAGTGAACAATAACAAGTCGACAAGGACCAGGACTTGTGTTCAATATAACATCGTGAGACAAAGGGATAAATGGAAGTACACCATTGGAAACGTGAACTCTTACGTTGCATTATTTGGGGTAGACATAATGGCTTGCTAGAGTCCGCTATGTCTTATGAGGTTCGATATGATCGAACTCATTGCCAACATAATGTAATCCTATTGGGTCACACACAACTAGAATGAATTGGTTAAACCTGAGGAAGAATAGTTGAGAGTTTTCGTATACGGCTATATATACCGCGCGACATATTAAGCCATGGCTTAATATATCGCGCGACATAATAGGCCAATACGCGTTTTTGATGACTGTCTCTCCTAATTCGATTAGAAGAGGTATTTACACTATTGTAGTATAAATACAAGGGTTCTGTCAGACCTAAAAGTCTAGCCGAAATTTTAAAGCAAAATTCACAATCAAATTCTCTCAATATTCTTCAAGGTTTAGATCTAGCAATCAACAAGAAATTGTTCTTGGATTCATTCAAAGGTGTGGATACCGAAAGAGGGTCTTCGCTCGTTCATCGATCAAGGCCTAGAGTTCAAGCAAGTTGAAGAACGAAGTTTTGTGATTTGATATCACATAATCAAAATCGTTCGATAGCTCAAGACCGGAAAGCGTTTCAAGGTTGGTTTAATTCTATCTCATAAGAATTTAAATTAATTGTATAGAACGGATCCTAGGGCTTCTTGGGTTTTATGTTTTTAATGCTTAATTCTGCTGCGCATGGACCCGTAAAACCCAACACTTGGCGGTCCTCTTCACTTTCCCGGTGTTCTTTCTCTTGTTTCCGGTACTTCTTTCCATCAAGTTCACTTGCGGTCTTTTAGTCACAATACACATAGTATTGTGCATCTCGAGAAAGTCCCAAAGTTCTCTCGCGGTCTTTATGCCACAACACACTTTGTATTGTGCATAATCCAAGCCATTAAGAATATAATTGCGACACAAGAAATCGCTGTGATTCCATGTATCCAAATCATTCTTTGCTTTGGAATCATCCTCGTCGGATATCAATGGTGGATATTCCCAAAGAAAATGCACCAATTTTAATGTTGTCAAATAGACCAACATTTTCTGTTGCCACCTCTTAAAGTTCATCCCGATAAGAATACCCGGTTTTTCCGCATGTACGAACACATGAGACGGAGGGAGAGCATTAAGAGGTGCAACCCTTGAGGTTTCACCAGAAGGAGGTTTCTTACCA
This sequence comes from Adenophora triphylla var. japonica, assembly GCA_022495995.1. Taxonomy (NCBI): domain Eukaryota; kingdom Viridiplantae; phylum Streptophyta; class Magnoliopsida; order Asterales; family Campanulaceae; genus Adenophora; species Adenophora triphylla. Next base: position 246,681 of record JAFEMH010001707.1, on the reverse strand, counting down.
TGAACCGAGTGAGATGGTGTAGTAGCGGGTGCAACATGGTTGAATGTAGCGTCACCTTGAGAAGGAGGCGTAACATTCCCTTGACTGGATGAGGAGACGTCTTTCTCATTTGCCATCTCTTGAAGATCTTGAAGAAGCGCAAATAACTTCTTACGATTGTTGGACTTTTGTGTAGGCTTCTCAAGAACTTAACTAGAAAAAGATAACGGAGATTGAAAGAACAATAAAACAAGTCGAGTCTTGTATTAAATACAATCTCCGTAAGAAGTTATTGCCCCGCACAGGTGCTTACGGTTTATATGGCAATCTTCTAGTAAGATAAAACGACTTACAAGTAAATGATAGGAGCACTCCAAATCAATTACTCTAACGAACAACACTTTGTTTTGAACTTTGGACTTTGAAGGATTGAATGCAACAATATGCAATGATTTGGGTATGATAATCTATCTTACTAGAGGGTAGGAAGGGTAGAAATACAGTATATGTAAATTGAAATTCGGAGGGAAAGTATATAAGGAGAGTCAAAGGGTTTTGTGGCTTTTTCCTTGAAAAGTCACAACTTTTCGGGTATAACAGCACTTGCACGGCCGTGTCCATTGAACTGCACGGTCGAGTGGCAAGGCAAGGCACGGTGCACGGCCGTGTCCTAGGCACTTGCACGGCCGTGCAGAAGCTTCTTCAGCCTGCTTGTCAGCCCTTTAGCCACAACAAGTCCAAACCAATTTTGGGACCAACCCAAATCACACTTTGACCCAATATTTAAGTTACAAATCATTTTTCATTAATTTCTCATTCACACGAAAATGGTTTTGAGACATTAAATGAGTTATATATAATCTACAACAAATGTAGATTACCATTTGTAACTAGTTTCGTTAACAAATAACGAACTTTCGTTAGAAACCTAGGTCAACGTTAAGTTAAACTTAACTTTCCGTTACCCATTTTCAACAGTTGTTACTATAATAAGTGAGTCCAATTGAATATAAGAATGATATGAAATTGTCATTTTGGTACGTTTATAAGTTAGTGCTACGCCAAAAATGGCAAATTGTCATGGGTAGGGTGGGAGAGAGAGAGAGTAAATTTAAAAAAAAAAAATCTTAAAAACTCTTTGGACAAAAATTAGTGCACAATTTAAATCTTTGGTCAATTTGTTAACCATGCAAAAGTAAAATGCACTTGAATTCAGGAAAGTTAAGAATGATTTAATTTGAGTTGATTTAGTAAACTCGTGCTATCAACGCCTTTTACTGGTATATCATCTTCATTTGAAATGTTAACTGACTTAGATCTTCTTGTCGAGTGAGTGTTATTTTACGCTTCAACTCATAAGCTCTAGGTGCACTCTCGTTGCCAAAACGCTCATTCTATGCTTCCTGCTTTGTCATTGCATGCTTTACACAATTGCAAATGTCATTCTCCATGGAACTATGCAACCAACCTTTCACTTTGGCGATGCGCAACAACTCTGCAACGCCTTCTTTGGGAGTTGAAATTGTTCCATCAACAAATCCAAACTTGTCATTTGCAAACAAGACATTGCTCATCTCAACTGTCATATTTGCATAGCTCCTATCGCGAAGAAGGTCGCTCATGAACACGATCCACCGTGACTCTATTGATTTGTTGCTTTTGCTGCCACTATTTTCAGTCAAAATGGTGATGATGTTTTGATCCCTACGGCAAAAAAAAATTAAAAAAAAATTGCGAAAGCTTTATGGTGTTACAAAGAAGAATTTAGAATTTAGTGCAAGGAAATAACGTTTGGTATCATGTCAAACGTATACAATAGCGGTTACATATATACAAGTAGAACTAAGATTGATAAGCATTATCTCAATAAAATGAAATGATATGATAATTAGAAAACAAGGAAAAGATAATCGCGAATGAAGCCACGAAATAATGAAGAATATTCAATCCAACTTTTATGTCCCTACCAACAAAGGTCATCCGTATGATTATCAACCATTTCTAATTTTCGGAGGTCACAACTACTATGCAATTCTATGAATTCGGGGTACGTCCGTATGATAATACTTAAATTCTTACTATAAAATGTAATTCATGTTATCATTATTATATGTAATTCATATTAATACTCCCTCCGTCCCGGTAGAAGCGTCACCCTTTTAGGGGTGGCGCGTAAATTAAGGAAAAGTGTGGAAAGAAAAAATGTTGTGAGTGTAATTTAAAAATAGGAGAGAGAATTAGTGGAGGAAATAGTGAATTTTAAAAGTGTTGTGAGTGTAGAGGAGAGAGAATTAGTGGAGGGAATAGTGGATGGGATAATAAAATATTAATAAAAGTTTTCTTTTTAGGAAAGGGTGACGCTATAAACGGGACGCCATTTTGGGTAAAAAGTGACGCTTCGGCCGGGACGGAGGGAGTATATTATTCTCGCGTGTTCAATTGTAACCATGTTATTAGAAAATGTAAGTTATGTTATTATAAAAAACTATTATAATTCATGTTTCTATAAATATAAAATTAGTAATGTTGGGTTAGTACTACAATCCGGACCCGAATCCGTAACCCTATAAACAGGAAACCAAATATTCCCAAATCAGTTGTATGATAGTAGCATGGAATAATGGTTCTCTTGGGGGTAACGATATCTAATTGAACATTGCTTCCTCCTTGACCCACAGCAGTGCACACAACACATGCTCCCGCGCTGATCTCTCTCTCTCCTTTAGCAGGTATATATAGCACTCTCAGTTACCTCCCCACTCTTCACTTTGCATGTGATTTCTCTCTCTCTCTCTCTCTCTCACACACACACACACACAGAAAACACTTCTAATACACCGCCATTAACGATTCTTCTACAGAGCTCGAAAATCTCTTCAGCTGTACGGTAATTCAGTACCGCCTTCAACAACGTCGACATGTTTTACTCTCATCAGCTCCTTGCTCGGAAAGCTCCGCTCGGTCAAATATGGTGAAATTAAACAACTATCTCCTTTTGCTAATTCCATTTCCAGTTTTCCTCTATCGATTCCCCTCCCCCTTCCTGTAAATTAAACACCATTTTCCTTTACTTTTTAGACTGTATGTTCTTCCTTCGCCAACTGTTTGATTGTGTTTATCAAGCGTCTTTTAATTCATTCCATTTTTGACGTTAATTCAAAATTCCATTGAAGCCTTCTTCAAATCAATACGTTGGATTGCGTTTCTATGTTTGTGTATATGTGTCTGTTTCGTGTTTGTATGTGTGTGTGTGTTTCTATAGGTATTTATGTTCTGCCCAATTCATGTGTGTGTTGTGTGTGCGCGCTTAATCGTATCGGGTTTACATTTTGAAGGATGGCAGCTACAATGCATGCGAAGATCAACCGACGGAAGCTAGATAAGCTCAATATTATCAACATTTGGTTAGCTATTTGATTACTTAATTGTTCGTCAAAAAATTTCTGATTCAGAACTAGATTTAGATTTCGTTAATTTATATGTTAACGTTACAGCGAAGAGATTTTAAATCCTTCCGTCCCAATGGCGCTCAGACTCTCTGGAATCCTGATGGGTAAATTAGTCAATTAATCCTCCGCAAGCTTGAATCACTTTCGATTTGTCTAACTTTTCTCTCCGTTAATGTAATTGATCAGGCGGGGTCGTCATCGTCTACGAACGTAAAGTGAAACTTCTCTACGGTAAGCTCAGGAATCATTCCTAGTTCTTCATTTTCTGTAATTCATGTATGTTTTAGTTTCTGTAACCTGCACCCTAATCTAATTTTGTTCATTACAGAGGATGTAACTCGACTTCTGGTAAATATCTACTTTACTCTGTTTTTGTATTTTCTTAATTTTGGTTTAGTTATAGCTAGTAGATAACTTCTGATGGTGTTGCCGTAATTGGGTTGGTAGGTGGAAATTAATGAAGCATGGAAGGTGAAATCTGTAGCTGATCCTACTGTCCTCCCAAAGGGAAAATCTCAAGCGAAGTGAGTTTTATGTGCTTATTCTGTGTTCTCAAGTCCAATGCTCTTCTTACAGTAATTGAATAAGAGTGAAATCGTAATAGGAAACAATTAAAACAATTGTGTTCTCAGAATCGTTCGGTCAGGGCCCCTGACTCATGGGTAATGCACATGGGCAATGTTTATTTGAAAGAATACAAGCAAATTTTAACAAACCCCCCCCCCCTACAATAAAAGGGGGGGGGGGGAGGAATACTAGCAAATTAGGCTGTGTTAGTTTTGGCTGTCCATGATACATGGTATTTGTGGTCATTTTAAAATTTTATTTGGACTTACTTTTCACTTCATATATCTGATTTATGGTTTGATCAATCAAGACAAGACTACAAAGAAATCATGAAACACAAAGCAATTAAGGTTTAGTAACTAGAACCGAAAGGCTGTGACTGTGATTGTTGCAAAAATGGGATGTAAAGGAGCATTTAAGAGGTTTCGACTATGATCCTAGCTAAATGTTGGCTTTTGGCTTTCTTCGTTAAATTGATACAGTGGATTTTTTTTATCATGCATATTTTAGTGTTATCATGTGAGAGTGTGAGAATTGCTTGGTGCTCAAGAGAACTTTTGATTGCAAGTTACTTAGCTTTTGTGGGGGTCTGTTTTGTGTTAATGTCAGGTATGCAGCTGTTACACTCCCAGAGAATCAAGCAGCTGACCTTGGAGAGATTGAGCAGTCACTACATTATACTAATTCAAACACAATTATGGGATTCCAGCAAACTGCCTATATTGCCATGGTAAATTCATTTTCTCCCTCAATCTCAGTTTTCCTTTCTTTTTTTTTTTTTTTGTTAGGTCCTAAATTAAGTGCACTTTTTTAATGAAATAGTTTGGGCTCAAAAAAGAAAAAAGAAATAAAGAAATAAATGCAATCTTATAGTGATATAAACACTAATGCACCAGAGGCACTTATTCTGGGCACACAATAATTTATTTTCTTATTGAATGTTCGTCGCACTGTTTCATAAATACTGTTCAGTTAATGATTCACAAAATCCGCTAATTAAATATGAGTAAACAATGAGTACTTTGGAATTGAAGCTAAAAGTAAGAAAATCCTCTGTTTATGTAGCGATTGGACAATGTCGATGAGCCCTTTATCAGCCACAACCCCGGGGAAAAAGATCTGCCTCAGAATCATCATCAAGGTTTTCTTCTTTTCCCCAATCTTCCATGAATCGGTATTAAAAGCAACGAAAGTGATATACATGAACAAACCATATGTAATAAAAGTGCTGTATTTTGGAACTACCAATGCATTAATTCTTGTAGTGTAAAACACTTCAAAACCCTTGAAAATTATAGTATTACCGTAGTATGTATTTTGTATTTCATGTTAGTGCAATAAGCCAATAAATGATCATGACTTTACTAATGCATAATGGGGACATTAAAGTGACATACTCTATACAATTTCTTGTTTAATCTCCCTCTTACTCGCAGCTGATGCTGCCAATATCACCTTATTTGAGCATTTTGATTCATACCAGGCAGATACAAGTACATTCAATCGCTTTGAAAGGTGAACTCCTCCTTATTATGATGGAAACTTGAATATTTTTTTTCCGCAATACTTACATTCTGCTGGTCAATATTGTATAATTACAAGGCTTGTACATATAGTAGACTACTTCATTTGCTTCTTTTATAGCTGCCAGAACTCTATTAACTATTTTAATATCGGTCATTCTTGTTTGCTTAAAAAATAATTGATGGTAAATTGTGGCAGGTTTGACATTGAAGACGATGAGGATGATCAGCAGGTCAATTTTTCCCAACAGGAGCATACTGAAATCCCGAACACTCTTGTACCTTCTCCACCCCGCCATGAGGTTCCTCAACAACGTAAGCCCCACTATTGTTGCCTCCAGTAGTCTTGACCTTGTGAACAGTGTGAGACGAGAAAGTGAATAATTTTGCTGGGGAATCATACCTAAAGGATATAATGATATGATATACTTATAGAGCTAGTGTTTTTAATTGCCTTGTAGAGTTTACTTTTAACCCCTCTCATTGGGATTTCAGAATTCTCCAATGAAAATGTTAAAAGGAGGATAAAGCATTTATTTAGTTCAAATGACAAATCGTACATGTCACCTAATTGTGTAGTTTAAATCTATTCCTTCCAGATGGTGGCTAGGGTGCCATTTTGTAGTGCATCTTTAAAGTTGGGGACTCTCCAATTCTAGTTCCCAGTATTTAACTAAGACAGATTCTTATCAAAATAAGAAAGAAGAGTCTGATGTGATTTTGGGTTGCCAGATTATTTATTATTGCTTTAAACCATTCAGTAGGCATTTATTATACTTTATACCAATAATGTAAGACTGATGCTTTTCAAATCAATGAACTCCTCTTTCTTATATGTCTTCTGTAAAGTTGCACCGGTCATATGGTCTTTGCTGATTGCTAGATGAAGTCTGAAACTAAATGCACCTTTACTTGTGCTTTAAAATCTGTGTGTAGTATATTTTACGTAAGACACTGATATTGAGACATCGTATGTCTGTGTATGTATGCTAAGTACTGACCGAAAGACTTCTTATAGCTGATGAAATCCTCGAGCAGCCTCCTGAAGATCACCCCAATCAGCAATCAGATGAAGGCAGGGAAACTATTCAGGTATCTTAATTGCTATGCGAAGTAAAAATGCACATATGAAATGATTCAGCGTTGAATTTATATCAATAAAGAATTTTATGTCTTAGGCCCAGCAGGGTCAAACGAGGCAGGGGCCATTGCGAAGGAGAGCGAAAAAACTACCAGCTTCAGTTGTGGATTATGAACAAACAATTATTCCTGGTCAAACGTACCAATCTTGGCTCCAGAATACTTCCGATATTGTGTCAAGAAGAGGTACAAAGAGAAAGGTAAGTTTCTGATGGCTAAAATGCACATTGAAGGTTCTACTCTATGTTACCAAGCTTACAGCTTGCTTTTCATGATTTCTTTGTCTATTGGTAGTGAATCTAATTGTAGGCACACTATCCTTTTGGTCAAAATTATGAGTTAAACAATTCAATTGCATGTATGTAGTCAAATTATCCATATCTTCTGCAATAAAGAAATATGAAAAGCAATAACTTCCTTTATAAATTGCAGCACTGGGGTACCATGCCCTCTATGAAGATTGCCAAACTTATGGACCTACCCCCAGTGGGACTACTTTGTGGGTTATTTACAAATCAAGAATCCTACTATCCTGCTCCTCTTCTAAAACTGTGGATGAGAAACACCCAACCCCTGCAAGATTGCCCATCGGGTTTGAATTTTCTTATGATAGTTTTTTGACACTTTCCGCTGATATAAGAAGAAATTTAACTTGATATTAACTTGCAAACAGGGAGGACCTCCCCAGCCCAACCACCTGAGCCGTCATTATCATCACCCTCCAAAAGACCACATTTACATGATCCAGCAGCATTTGTAAGCTAATTACTTAGAAGTATATAGTTGAGAAAACATAAAAAGGAAAAATGCAAGTTTCTGATTATGTAACTCTACTGTGAAGCCGTTGGATGATTTTCATAGTGGAGTTGGTTCCCAATCATTGGGAGTTTCCATAGAGAAGCAAAGGGCGAATGTTAATAACAATGGCAAGCAATCTGAAATCCTCATGGAGCAGCTAAGAAGCAACCTTGTGATCAATGAAACAAGAGCAAATGGGACGGATAGGATGCCAGTAACTGAAGCCAATATGGTCACCCCTGGAAATTCTGGTAAATGTGACTTTTCAGACTCATCTTCTTTTCTAGGAAAATTCCTTATGCTATTTTTGAATGTAAGAACACCATGCATCGGAATTATAATCTGAGCAAACTAAAACTGTAAATATAAGCTACGGGAGCCCTAATTCCAATTACAGCCCTTGAATTTTATGATGCCTTTACAAAACCTTAGTGTTTATAAAGAGGTCTTCTAACAATGATTTTCTCGTCATGGCAATCAACAGGAGATGAAGTTCGATCCATTCCCAGCTCAGGATCTGGACATGGTTTCGTTTCACATAATTCAGAAGTTAGTTCAATCATCAGGTTAGTAGATATTTGTGATCGATATCCTATTGCCTGCAACCTCAGTCTCTAAGAAAGTTTTTTGTTAAGTCAGACTTCATGAGGAATATATATGTTTCCATGTTTACTTGATTTAATGCTTTGCGCATTCTCTTGAATTTCGCAGTTTATTTTACCTAAATCTCAAAAACTGATTTTTTAATATTTTTTCTTTTTGTACCTCTAATTTGGAAACACAACTCTTGTTAAGGCCATGCGGAATGTAAGGATACTAAAGCTAACTTCTGATATTTATACAGAAATGAGTTGTATGTTTTGTATGCCTTAAACTTCCAAAATTTCAGGGCCAACAAGAAACGAATCTTGTCCTCATCTAAACACAGTGGGAGTGGCCTAGAACCTGTGGCAGAGGAGAATTCATGGCATCACCCTGATCCAAATTTCAAGTTATCAAGACTACCTGAAACCGGCGTGACACCTGATAATGGTAAATATCCCGTCAGTTTTCTCATTCAACTCAATTTTATTATGTACTTATGAATAATTCTACCCTGCACTTCCCAAAATTCAAAACCCCTCCTCTGTTTTTTTGCAGATCTCTTGGTTGAAACTGGACCAACACAAACTCAGCATAATCCCATTATTGATCAACCTATGGACCAAATAACTGATTCTATCCGCATGTAACATTTTATATTTTGATATATTACCTCCCCCCCAAAATAAATGTCCAAAAAAATTCAAATTTGCTCTTGATAAAAAAAAATCGGACATTCATTTGGGACAAAGGGAGTACAGATTTTGTTTTGTTGTTAATAAAATTCACTTTATCCCAAGTATCTCTTACAAGTAAGCTAATATGAAGCACTGGACTTGATGTTTACAGGCACCTGAAGATGCATTTTGACACACCCGGATCAGCTCAAACTGAATCCCTCAACCAGCTTGCACTGGGAATGAATAAGAAACGTGCTGCCTGTCTTTTTTATCAGACTTGTGGTATCCATCTTCACTTCCTTTTTTTATTATTTTTCATCTGAAATAACAATACTACTGTCAATTTTTTTTTTCAAATTTTCTTCAATTTAATATTAACAAAGAAAAAATTCTGGTAAGAACTGATATAAATGAGCATTTACCTGCAGTTCTGGCTACTCGTGATTATATAAAAGTCGTACAAAGGGTGCCTTATGGAGACATTCTAATCTCCAGAGGTGTAAAGATGTGAAAGCTAGGAAGAGCATTTCGGTTTGGTACTGTCTATATTAATTTTTCTTTGCATAAGCTGAATTATCAGATTCAATTATTCCGCTATAGCATCAAAAGCGAGTAATCTTACAAGTATATTGACAATTAGTGTTAATGGGCAGATTATACGTATCGAGTGAGTTATTAAAAGGTCTCTCATTTTTCTGGTGTAATTGCAGTATTGTTCCTCTGTTTAAAACCTTGATGTCAGATACTCAGATGCTTATTGAAACTCAATTTTACTAGATTTTCATATTTTTTTAGTGGTATCATATACTCCATCCGTCTCATAATAAGTATCGCGGTTGGCTTGTTAGACTTCTTAAATTAAAAGAAAAATGAAAAAATGTGGTTTACTTGTTTGTACATTATTTGTACCATGATAAAATTGTAGTAAGATTATAAATTTATTTAGAAACACGGCACTTAATTTGGGACGGAGGGAGTACTATTGTGGATTGTTATTTCTTGAAAAATGTTTTGAACCAATATGCCTGATTGTGTTTGTGTTATTTCATGTTGGGTAGCTACCATTGACAATGGGAATTGGAAAGATTTTTGTTGATACAGATGCAACAAATAAGTTGAAAACTAGAATCATTTTCCAGACTTATACAAATCCAAAAGCAGTTCAATCTCTGCAGGTTTTTCAATTTCATTTACAACTTTTCAACATAGGATTTCCTTCATTTGACTAAAAGTTTTGATTAAATTGTTCATGACTTGCAAGGCAGTGACGGATTTACACCAAAACATTTGATGTTGTCTGTTCTTTACTAAAAAAAAAATTGACGCGAAACTAAAATTTAAAATGTTTACATAAATAAATATAATAGGTTTCAATACGTCAACATTACATAAAATAAACACAATTTACATTTGACGTTTTCTAGGATTCATCTTTTGAAAATAAGTTAAAACAGATCAAAATGACGTCGTTTTGCAATTTTTTTTTTTTTTTTTTTTTTTTTGGGTTGCCTGGGCAACACCAAGCACCACTGTACATCCGCCCCTGCTTTAAGGTCACGAGTTCAAATTTTGTAATCAGTCTCTTGCATTCTTACATAATAATAAGATTTACCTACATTTCACCCTCGTGACAGGGATCCTTTCCCAAACCCTTCCCGTATGGGAATGCTTTGTGCACGGAATGTTCAAGACTACCTAACAATATCATCATCGCAAAAAAATATTTTAAGTTTTATTTCTGCTGAGATAGTAATATAATCATCAAACTTTATGCCATAGACCAAAGTCTTTGAAAATAACCCATATCAAGAATAAGATTGTAAAACCAATACAATCCAACTACGGTATTACCATTCCGTCTCATCATAAGAGATACTCCCCTCGTCCCATTTGAAAATACACAAATTTTCATTTTAAGCATCCCATTTAAAAAGACACATACCAAAAATGAAAATCTTTTAACATTTTTTTATTCATAGGACCAATTTGTTATACTCATAATAATTATTCACTTACTATTCTATACCTCACTTTCTTTCTCCTACCTCACTTTTTATACTTACAACCCTTACTCCATTATACACTTTCCTTAATTCTTGTCCAATACCAATTTTATTTCTTTTCGAGTGGGACAAAGAAAGAAAATATAGCATTTAAGTTATTAATATTTTAAGAAAAATGTTTTACTTGTTTATACATTTATACAATGATATATAAATAATAAAACTCTACTAAAGACTAATTATCTAAAACATAAAACTTTTGATTTTTTTTTTTTTTTGTTAAATTAATGCATTTGGATTTACATTTTAGTTTTTGTAAACAATCCTCATTGTGACTGTGTTTGATACGCTCTACCAATCCTTAGTATGGCGCATTTAAATACTCCCTCTCTCTGATTCAGATTAATAGTCCTACCAATTTACCAAGTGTTTGGATGTTTATTAAAAAAATATAAAGAAAAAAAGTAAAAAAAATGACAAGTGAGTTGATAATATCCAAAATAGTATTGATGATTTAAGTGGATAAAAAATAGAGTAGAAAGTATAGTTATTTTGTAATTTTTTAAAAAGGAGGGTAGAAATATGCAAAATACTACTCCCTTCGTCCCACGTCATTGTGAACCATTTTTCCGGGCACAATAATTAAGAAATATTATTAAGATAATGAAAATGTGTGGTAGGAAATGAAGAGAGAGAATGAGTGGAGTTAATAGTAGGTTGGTTGAATAAATTGTATGGTGAAAAATGAAGAGAGAGAATGAGTGGGTGGGGTAGGGTGAATATAAAATAATAAATTTGTTTCCATTTTGGATAGTTTGCATTCACATGGGAAGGATCAAAATGGAAATAAATTTGCATTCACGTGGGACGGAGGGAGTATTTAATATTTATTTATCATTTTAAAAATAAAGAAAAGTAGAAGTATAGGGGACAGAGTTAGGGGTGCAAGTGGTTCGGTTTAAATCGCGGTTTGAGATCGAATCGAACTAAATCATGCGGTTTGATTTGATTTTCAAGTATTAATGGTTCGGCTCGATCTCAAATTTGACAAACCACATGGTTTGGTTTAGTATGGTCTGGCCTCTCAAACCAAATCAAACCGAACTAAACTGCGATTTGAAACCGAACCACTGAACTGAACCGCAAGACCAAACAACCGTACCAAATCACATTAGATAAACTAATTATAATCTCTGTTTTGTATCTTATTTAATACATTCGTATATTTATTAAAATTTACTGTTAGATCAATAAAAAAAACCTACATTACATGGACTAATCCTGACCCCCGTTGTGTATCTTATTTTATATTAATTTCATCATTTATTATCGTCATTGCAACACATAAATAACTAAATTCTCTACACGATTGAAGATTGTATAGTGTTTTTCGTCATTCAGCATCTTCTTTATATAGTCTCTCTTCCTCCGATTTTTCTCTTAACAGCCGCATCTTTCGCTTTTCCTCCGAGATCACGAAAAATTTAAACAAATATGAAAAATGAATTGTGGTCTTAATCTCGATTTGAACCGTAGTCTAAAATATGGTCTTAACCACGATCTGAACCGCGATTTGAATCACATAACTAAATCACGATTTGAATCAAACCAAACAAAATCATAACAGTTTGATTTGATTCGATTTGAATTTTTTCATTATTCAATTCGATTTGAATTTTTTTCAAAATCGAACTATTTATTCCCCTACATAGAGGAGAGGAAGTAGCGGTTTGTCTGGGAGTCTTATAAAAAATAAAAGTTAATAGTGACAGAATCCAATACCAAGTCCTAAGTCCTACCTTAAATAAAACTACTCTAATCAAGATAAGATTCAGCATCACCATTCTCATCGTCAACAATCTTTCTTCCAACTTTCCCACCAAACCCTAACTTATATGGAATGGGACCCACACATCTTCCAAGCAACTTCTCCCTCCCTCCCCATTTAATACTTTTTCTTTTTTAATTTATTTTTCATATTAACAACATTTATTTTAATCTTCATGCTAAATCAAATTATTAAATTAAATATTACTCCCTCCGTCTCATTTCAATTGGTTCCGAGGTGAATTTCACGGTTTTTAAGAAAAATGAATAAAGTGGGTAGAAATTAGAGGAGAGAAAATGTAAAAGTTAAATGTGTGGTAGGGAATAGGAGAGAGAATGTAAAAATTAAAAATATTTAATAGGAGAGAGAATGAGTGGAAAGAATGGTAAGTTAATGATTGAGTTTTTGTAAATATGTGGAGATGATAAGGGTATAAATATATGAAAAATTTTTCATTTATGAAATGAATCAATTAAAGTGAGTCGTCCAAAAAGGAAAAATGGATCAATTGAAATGGGGCGGAGGAAATACTTCTGGTCTTACTATTCAAAGATGATCATCATAAAGAGGTGGACCCTACATGACTTTGTCATTAATCCCACTACTTTACTCAGTCAAGTACAACTCTCTCACTCACCTGCATTTTCATTTCAAATCCCTACCCACCACTAAATTTCAATCCCCCCCCCCCCCAAAAAAAAAGTCCTCAGCCCCGCCGCCCGTTCGCCGGACGTCGACCTCCATATCACTTCACTCCACTCCCTTTCTTCCCTCCACCGGAAATACTCAACGTTATCTACATACGCATATCTCTGTACATATCTCATCTCTCTCTCTCTCTCTCTCTCTAACTTTTTCCATTTTTTCTTCATTTTCAAGTCAAAAATTGTTTCGTTTTGTTCACTACGCGTTTTCAACTTTATCTCTTCAAATTGTATTTTGCTTGTTCTATTCTGAGCTGTTGTTTATTTGCTTGGTTTATGTGCTCCAGCTGTGTTGTTTTTCCGAGTTGGCTCAGTTTAGATGATCGGACTCGTTGCAGCCCCTCCTGTTTTGATTTGATTGGCAGTCAATCTAGGGTTTAGATTCATCTATCTTGCAATGATCAAGATTAATAGAGTAAACGAGCCCTGCTTCTTCTCTGTGTTTGTTTTGATCGTTTGTTTGCTGTTCCAGAATTTGAGCTTGTGTTTCTCTCTCAATGATGAAGGTACTACGAGCTGTCCCCTTTGGATGTACTTTTTAGTTTGAATTTGTAATTTAGGGGACGTGGAGAAATCTTGAATGAAAATTAATTAATTTAGGCAATGGAAAAGATGAGATCTTGTTTATGTTGCTTGCGTTCAGGTTTTGCGTTGTTAAGATTTAGAGATTTTGTGGTGAATGATCCGTACGGAGCTTTGTCGAATTGGAATGATGAAGTTGGAGTTACTGATCCATGTTTGTGGTTTGGCATAGAGTGTTCCGGTGGCAAAGTTGTTGTATTGTAAGTCATGCTTGTATCTTATTGATATATTTCCCTTATTTTTGTGATACTTACTGACATCATTGCAGTAGTAATTAATTATTGTTGTTGGATAGATTTTATGTTTCTCATTATTGATGTTTTGCATTGGTGAAAAGTTTAGAAAAGGAAAAGTTGGTCTGAGGTGTATGATTTTCGGGCGATAATTATGGAGTCTGAGGACCATATTATGTCTATTCAAATTATGTGGTTGTTATTATGATGTACACAGATCTTTATTTGTGGAAATGCATTAAAGTTTTTAACTTTCTTGAAATTGGTATGCTACCTTGACATAAGTAATGAGTGACCAATCACTTCTATTTCTTTTTTCTTTTTGGGATGGGGTTTGGAGGGGCTAAAGGAGATTGATGTATACCCAAATTGATTTACATTTTTTCCGTCTAAAACATAAGGTTTCTTAATTTTTACTCCCTCCGTCCCGGTTTAATGTTCTTAGTTTAACTTGACACGGGGATTAAGAAAAAGTAAATGTTATTAGTATGAAAAGTAAAGTAGTAAAGAGAAAGTGGGTAGCGAGTTTTTGTTGTGAGAATAACAAATAGGCCTCGTTGTTCATTTTAGATAATAAAGCAACTAAAAATCTTAAACTGGAACAAAATAAAAAGGAAAATAAGAACCTTAAACTGGGACGGAGGGAGTATTTATCTTAAGCAAAAGTTGCAATAATTGTAGTCGTCATATTAAACTTACTGGATGTTTCATTTAATTTCTTACTGGTGAGGTTCTATTTATGAACTTCCAAATTGTGACATAAATAAATTAGTTGAGACAAGGGCATCATTGAACGTTTAAGTTGTTGTAAACTTGTAATCATATTTCGGTAATCTCTGTTAATTACAGGAACCTGGGGAATCTCTGTCTTGGAGGAACAATACATCCTCATCTCGGAAAACTGATGCATATAAAGTCTATGTAAGATAAAGTTTTCTTCTTACTAGTAGCTAGTGATGTTAAAATTCTAATGTTACCCCATTCATATTGTGGTCAAGAAATTTGCTCATGGAACATTTGTTGATTTTCTTATGGGATGCCTTTTTGCAGAGTTTTACGCAATAATTCTTTCTCTGGTGCCATCCCCGACAAGATTGGGAAACTGAAGGATTTGGAGGTGTTGGATTTGGGGTACAATAACTTTAGTGGACCACTGCCATCTGACCTTGGAAACAATCTCTCTCTAACGATCCTGTAAGTCAGCATTAAAGACCTGCTAATATAATTCATCAAGTTCACTGGCTCTCTACTGTATGTAATGCTAACTTGTTTCTAAAATCTTGTAGTCTATTAGACAACAACGAGCTTCTTGGTAGTATTTCTCCAGAAATTCTGGAGCTTAAATCGTCATCTGAAACTCAAGTAGATCAGAACCAACTCTCTAATCCTGGAATTAAATTCTGTTGCAACAGAATGTTGAATCCATGGTATGTATTTTCTGTTGCTTTGTAGAAAGAGTATGTTTAGAAAAAGTTACATTCTCATACTCCCTCCGTCCCATAATAAATGTCGCCTTTTCTATTTTGATCCGTCCCAAAATTATGCTGCATTTGTAAATAAGGTAATAATCATAGTGCAGTTTACTATTGTACAAGTAATGTGCAACTAAGTTAAGCACATTCCTTAAAACGATTGAAAGTCAAAGACATTTATTTTGGGACGGAGGGAGTACTATTTATCATACTTTTTCTCTTGTGGGTTTGTAGATACCTGCTTATCTTATTTATGGCTTGATGACATTTGTGTAATTATTTTCTCAGGAGGGTTTCCCAAACTGGAGATATTGGTCTACGGAAACTACTACAAGCAGCAGGTATCTTTAACCCAAATCCCTTTGTTCCTCCACAGGCTCCACTGCCAGATGTAACAATATCTACAACACCATCACCATCGCCGGAACCAGGGCTATCACCGTCTTCCGAGGCCTCAGTCTCTTCTCCTGCACCCTCAACTACACCAAATCAAGAGCTCGCTTCTCCTCCTTTCACGACTGTTGATTCTCCACCTTCGAATTTTTCCCCACAGCCGGACACTTCAAGTCATCGTTCCGTTCTAGTAATAACTGTTTCAGTAGCGGGTTCTGCATTGCTTGTCATTTTGGGCATTGGCATATTCTTCTGGCGTTGCAATAAGGTTGCTACTGTCAAGCCTTGGGCTACAGGATTAAGTGGGCAGCTGCAGAAAGCTTTTGTAACTGGTAATATTTCGCTTCAATTACATCTTTCTGATTTATTCTATGGATTCCAAGACAGAGTGCTCCAAGAAGCACGTTCTGAGAACAATTCATGCACTTTTCACTTTGAACTAACAAACACACTTTTTATTCGACATCACAGGTGTACCAAAGCTAAAGAGATCAGAGCTTGAGACAGCATGTGAAGATTTCAGCAATGTAATAGGTTCTTCGTCAATAGGTACAATATATAAAGGGACATTGTCTAGTGGTGTTGAAATAGCTGTTGCCTCAGTAGCAGCAAAGTCTTCCAAGGAATGGTCGAAGAATTTAGAAGCCCAGTTCAGAAAGAAGGTAAATTTACTTACTAAATAGTTTCAGGTGTTATTCATTCTGATTCAGTTGATCTGTTCCAGTTTTCATCTTTTTTTTTTTTTTTTTTTTTTTTTTTTTTTTTTTTTTTTTTTTTGCAATGACTTCAGATTGATACGTTATCAAAAGTAAACCACAAGAATTTTGTGAATCTTCTGGGGTATTGCGTGGAGGAGGTGCCATTTACAAGAATGATAGTCTTTGAGTACGCTCCTAATGGAACACTCTTTGAGCATTTGCACAGTGAGTATTAATCTGTTCTCTTAAATATTTTCATTTATAGTCAGCTTCACTCTCGGTTGACTACTTTGCTATTTGCTAATTTCACATATTGGTAATGCCTAAATGATTTGGTCATAATCTCATACTCCGTCCCAGAATAAATGTCGCAGTTGATTTGTCAACGATTTTAAAGAATGTGTATTATTAGTTTGTGCATTGCTTATACAATGATAAAATTGCACCAAGTCAATTTTCTTATTTAGAAACGCGACATTTATTATTGGACGAATGAAAACGGAAAGTGCGACATTTATTTTAGGACAGAGGGAGTATAACTTAATCACCCCAAAAATGTTTTTCCTCTACTATTAATGTCACAAGTGTCCTTGTGTGACTTCCCTACAATTTTCCTTTCCCACGTCCTTTCCTAGAAATTCTAGGAAATATAAAATTTTGTAATTGAAAATTGCCTAAAATTTATACCTATGAAAGAGGAAAAAGAATAAAGGTTTATTTGTTGTCATTTATTAAGTAATTTATCAATTCTTTTCTTGTGAATCCTGCAGTAAGAGAAGCAGAACATTTGGACTGGTTAATGCGAATGCGGATTGGCATGGGCATGGCATATTGTCTTGAACACATGCACCAACTAACACCGCCCATTGCCCACAAGAACCTAGATTCTTCATCCGTAAGCCTAACCGAAGACTATGCAGCCAAGATATCCGATTTTTGTCTCCGAAACGAGTCAATTGCAACTAGAACAGAATTTAACCAAGAAAGTAATATTTATAGCTTCGGTGTCATACTCTTTGAGATGATAACTGGTAGACTTCCTTACACCGAGGGCAACAACTCACTAGAAGACTGGGCATCAGACTATTTGAAAGGGGACCGACCCCTAAACCAAATGGTGGATCCCACATTAAGATCATATCATGTGGACCAGCTTGAACTAATCGGGGAAGTGATAAGATCGTGTGTACATCCTGATCCCCAAAAAAGGCCGAGGATGAGGGAAGTAAGTGCAAGACTTAGAGAGATAACAGCTATAGGACCTGATGGAGCTGTACCTAAAATATCTCCGCTTTGGTGGGCAGAGCTTGAGATTATATCAACCGAAGATGTCTGATTACTTGAGAGTTGATCTTGGGATTACGGGGACGGAAGTTTTTTGCTTCTTTGGCTGATGAGAGGCAACGAGCGTCAAAAACGAAGGTATTTAAATTACATGGTTAGATGTACATAAAGGGTTGGTGAATGCCTTTTGTTTTGTTATTTCTGCAGTATATAATTACTGCTGTGAAGTTGCAGAACAAAGGCAATATATATATATAATTATATACACTTCTGAATTATCTCCAACTTTTATCATTCTTTTGAAACTTTGGGTCTTGTCGCTCTATTTTTGCTTAAAATCAAGATATTCCTCTATCAGCATTTATGCATCAATGTGTTGTACAGTACAGCAACTTGAAGCAATTATATACAAATTTTGTATGGAATATATATATTTTGTTTGTATAGGACTAGTCTATGTAAAAGGGGGGAGTCAAGCACACGGGGATTTGGCCTACTGGTTAGAGCTTATGGCTTTCAACCTGGAGGCGCTTTTGTGCGTGCATGTGTGAGTGAGTAGTGAAAAAAAAAAAAAAAGGGGGGGAGTCAAATCTTAGTTGCACAAACGGGGAGGAGAAACGAAGACTTTCCTACAGTATCATTTATCGATTTTAACGCAAGTCGCAAGTAATAAAGCAAAATGGTTTATATCTTATTTGTTAAAAAGCAGCTCCGTTCATGTATTTTTCGATGCAATTTTCATTAATTATTCTAAAACAGTCTCTATGTGCTTTAATATAGGGATATAGGGGAAAAGTTGCTTACTAACCCCGTTATCACATCGTGGGGACGGTTATTTGCAAGGCACACTATTTGCAAGGTACGGAAAATGGACAAAATTGCCCTCCCATACGCGAACGTTTCGTGTAATTTTACACGACATTGTCAGATACGTTTCGTATAAACATACACGAATTGTATTGAGTTATTTCGTGTATATTCACACGAAATATTATCAAATATTTCGTGTATTTTCATACGAAACACATCTGACAAAGTCGTGTATAATAACACGAAATAAACAGTCTGAATAATTCATACTTCCAAACATAAAAACTGGAAAATTCAAGGACCAATACAGCTTTCTTGAAAAAAAAAATCATAAAAAATGGTATACTTTGCCATATTTCACATCACACATCCAAACTTTCAAACAGTTTTTAATGATTCATACATACAAATAAAAAAGGCTCAATAAGTCAAATGATACACTCATACTATGGCCTCTTTCTTGAAACTCTTTCTTCGTTCGACGCAATTGAGAGTCGGTTGAATGTCTCTATCCGAGCTCTGTATGGCATGACCAAGTTACTTGCGCTTGCATCACGATGAGCCTCCCAATATAACGCTGGCGATGGCATTGGGTAATCATTATCTAACATGTGCAAAGAATATAAAATGGTTTCCAATGTGTCCAAGCACAAGTGTTACGTGGGTGGTCCTACTCCTTGTGTACAGCCATCCTAGGAAGGCATGTGAAGCCACTGATTAGCGTGTACGAGATGAACACCACATTATACCTCGTGGCAATGATGTGCCCTAGCTCTGGGAGGGTCATATAATAATACTCGGGAGCCGGGGAGGAATAGTAAGCAATGCGATCCGTAGAGCTCGTCCATACTAGTCCAAGATATAACTCTACGATAAAGCTCGCGTCGTATGCGGCTAAGGCAACAATACGTGCGGACTTGAGGCCACATGTCCTCCTCTCCGTATATCTGAGCAGCTACGGCTCTATAGCCACAATGTCCATCACCCCTCACATCTGTGATGCCTTCAATAAATGGGACCATGAAAGGCATTAATGACATAGTATACCCAGAAGTATGTAGACTAGTGACTTTGACTTGTCCATTTCCCTTTCCACGACCCTGACTCCGACCCCGTCCCCGGCCTCGTCCCCGACCTCGTCCTCTCCCACGAGTTGAAGAAGCTAGTGGTGGAAGAGACGTAGGAGTAGTAGGGCTAGATGGGGTAGTGTTTGAAGCTACTTTCGGATTGGGCGTGGACTTCAAAGAGTTTGAGTCCCACGACATCATACTCGATTGGGTTGATGCAATGAATGTAGATCTGCACTGCCGCCGGTGGAGGGTGGTGTAGCGGGGACTCCAAAATATCTGTCTCTGTATGCTCCCAACTGAAAGTATTCTCGAACCGGCGGTCCGGTTTATTTGCCTTTGAAATACGAGGTGGCTCGAAGCATCTCTGGTTTGTGGATGTAGCTCTTCATTTATCGTTTGGAATAACTTTCTCGATCGGTTCAGGTGCTTCTGTACTTCGTTCCACACAGCCTACAAAAGAATTTTCATTGATCGAAGACCTAGTTGGACAAGCACTCTGGCTCAATGTCCAACTTCTTCCAAAAGCATGAATCGAAGACAACCCAATCCGTCCCCGCAGCTCAGTATGCGTGCAATCTCGTGACTGCATGGAAGTCCATGTGTTCGCCTAACATAACACCCACATTCTGAGGGATCCATGACATTATCCCCACTACGAGACCGCTCTTTTTTGATGATGTCCAAGGCTACATTTGACACTCGCCCCAATATGTCGTGATACAGATTACAAGTCTTCATATCAACTGGAATTCTGCTCTTTGCCATCTCCATGCTAGCTTTGATTTTTATTATTTGAATTTCCATGATCTCGTGTATAACCACACGAAATATAGGCTTAAAATTATATATCACTTTCGTGTAGTTTTATACGAAATATTAACATGAAGTTCGTATGAAAATACACGAAATTATAGAAATCATTTCGTGTATAACCACACGAAATGAAGTCTGAACAGACTGTATGTACGTAATGTAGTAAAAATACATTGAAAAAAAATTCACAAAAATTTACCAAGGACAACATATGGAAAGCAGTTGTGAAAATAAATTCACAAAAAATACATCAAAATATATAATCCATACACTGTACATAATCCGGATCTGGACACCTTCCCCAACTCGCGATAGATGTACGCCAAAACAGCTGATCCCCAGGCGAGGCGCCCAAATCTCTGAAGATCCATGCACAGGGAAAGATAAGCTGCAGGCATCTTATCCTGACTCTTGTCCACAAACATCGTGCAACTCAAGAGGAACAGGAGATAAGTGGATGCACGCTGGTCATCTGACATGTCTGAACGGGCCTCAAAGGCAAGACGGAGCTCACTTAATGTGTAGGACGTGCCCTCGCATGCCCGATGAGGTGTCTCTCGTATCCGGCGTAGGTCGTGCCTGGATCCGCCGTCCTAACAGAAAACCCATACAAATGACACCTATAAATTGTAAATGAAGAATATGTCAAATGCAATAACCAAAGCTCTACATATTGAAAATGAAAAATATAACAACAATATACCTAGAATATGAGCGACGTCATGCATCGTAATCGTCATCTCCTCACGCATGTGAAACGTGTTAGTCTCAGGAGACCACCGTTTCACAAATGCCGCTGCCAGCCGCCGAGCTAGTCCGGCGAATGGTGGTATCATGCAGGTGATGGATACCCGTAGCATCGATCGCAGCCAACCATGCTCGATCATCCTCGACCGCCTATCACGCGAGAACCTGTTTAAAGATTTATCAATAACAATTATTAGAATTGCACAATAATGATTACATTAAAACCAATGTTTCGTCAAAGTTTATTTTTGTAAACAAATAGCTTACCTATCGAGATGTTGCTGTCTGGTATGGAACTTCACCACCGACTGGCTAGTTGGGTTGCCCCAAATCTCCTGCTCGGTGATGACCGAACCCGTATAACAAATCACAAACCTCGTGGCCGCCACCCGGGTCGCTCACACCCGCCAGCGACGGTGGCTCCTCCTCACCAGCACCCGCACCCGCACCCGCACCCGCACCCTGCCTCCTCCTCCGTCCCTGCCCTCTAGCCACATCCTAACCCCTCCTCCTCCCCTGCCTCAATGGTCTAACATCATGTGTCTCCGCCTCCGCCTCCTCCTCCTCCCGCCGCTCCCTCCTCCACCTCCTCCTCCTCCTCCTCACCCCCATCAGAGTCAGAAGATGACTCAAAGAAAGATCAGAATCGAAGATGAAGATGACTCAAAGAACTTCCTCGTGACCAGCAGAGGCCGCCTCATCATCTCGTATGCTCACTCTCAATGTGCTCCACCAATCACAGCCTCTGTGCTCATCATTTTTATCATTTTTTTTTGGTGCGTTTATCTTTCTTAACTGCCGTCTCGGCCTTTCTTTTTCTATTGGAAGCGGTCATAGGTTGACGTCCCTACAAAAAATTCAAATAAGAGACAATAAATTAGTCACAGTTAAAGTTCCAGTTCCAGTTCATTTCGTGTAAATATACACGAAATGTTGAATAACATTTCGTGTAAAATTATACGAAATGTTTCTCAACATTTCGTGTATATTCACACGAAATTCAAAGGAGAAATTTTTCTTTAGATTTCGTGTGATTATACACGAAATGCTAAGAACAATTTCGTGTATAGGCATACGAAATAACCTAAACATTGTTCCATTGTGTTTCGTGTGCCTATACACGAAAATTTTGGAACCAGTTCGTGTAATTTTTTGCGAAATGCTTGGAACCAGTTCGTGTAAAATTATACGAAACATTCAAAGTCCAGAAACATATTTCGCACAACAATTTCAAAACCAGTTCATCAATGGAAATCTATAAACAACATATTCAAACCCAGTTCATAACATCTCATTTTAAAACCCAATTAATCAAACTAATTTTTGAATAATAATAATACTCTCTTTGACCTAAACTCAAGAAAATCGAAAACGGAGAGGGAGGGATTACCTTCTTTACGGGCACTGTGGTAGACGATGTTCCGGCGGCCATGGCAGCGGCGGTAGCGGCGGCGGAAGCGCCGGACTTAACTGCAGGAATCTTCATTCTCACCATCATTCGTTCGTTCGTTTACGAGAGGAAGAGAAGCGTCGTTGTGTACGAGAGAGAGAAGAGAAGCTTGAACGGTTGGAGGGAATGAGAGAAGTGAAAAAAAAATATATATATATATAAATGGATATTTTCGTCATTTCCATGTACCTTGCAAAATTCGTGCCTTGCAAATAAAATTCACCTCACATCGTAGTAGGTGAAAGATTTTGCGAAATTGTATAATGTCAACGTACCCCTACTAACACCATAAAAATAATCTCAAACTTTTGTTTTCCATACTTAATGTTTTGATTTTGTCCTACGCTTCTATTTAAAACTGGTTTTGTTGTCTGACTCCAAGAAAGTTAAAAATAAAATAAAATGCAAGTTATAGTAATTTATACTTCTGGTCCTAAAATGAATCATAAAAAAGAACATTAAAATTTTGATTTTTTGAATATTTATCCTAAAATGAAAGTTTTAAAAAAAAACATAAAATAAAAAGTTTAATATTTTTTATTTTTTTTTGGACATTTGTTTTGGAGGGTCAACAACTACAAGTCAACTAGTTTAACATTATACCCCTTCCATTCAAATGAATGCACTCCCTCGATCATATAATATTCATATTGATGAAATTTTAATCAATAATTTTACGGTAATCTATTTATTCCAAAATTTAAAAATTGTTATTATAATATCTTTTATAATTTTATGCCCATAACAAATTTTAAAATTTCATTTGAATATAGAAATTAATATAAAATTATTTGTAGTTTAATCAACATTATAAAAAAAATGAGGGAGTGTGAGAAAGAGGACATTACGTTTTTTAGTTTTATTATAATATACTTCCTGCGTTCTACTTCACTTGACACTAAATTTTTTGGCATAATAATTAAGAAAAAATAAAAGAGAAAATTAGTGGAAAGAGGTGTTTTGAGTAGAAAAAGTAAAAGTATGAGAGAGAATGAGTGAGGGGAATAACAATTTGATTGGTGTTGTGAGTATAAAAACTTGATATTTTGAGTAGTGTAAAGTGAAGTGAAGTCGGACAGAATAAAATGAAAAATTAGTGTAAAGTGAAGTAGAACGGAGGGAGTATATTATTAATTTTAATTAACGCTTCTTGTTCGTATATTAATTGAACCTTAATAGAGTTGCATTAAATTTATTTTCAAAATTAGAATAATATTATTTTTTCCAACATTATCTGTGTGTGGAGTAAACAAGAAGTGAGGACCATTCCATTCCATACCATAATATTGAATAAAGAAAACAAATAATACAAGCCAGAACTGAAAGTGGTGACCTTCACGTTCAACAACATTTTTCAAATTACAAGTCCCCACGTCTACACCCAAATTTCCCACAAAAAAAAACATATATATACACCCTCCCAACCAGTAACTCCATCCATCATCCCACAAAACATTCTTCCAAACCCTCTCAATTACAAATAAAAAATAAAAATGGCAATCAACCAACTAGTACTCCTCTCCTTCCTCCTCCTCCCACTGGCCGCCTTCGCCAACCCAGAAGCTCCGGCCAAACCGGACGACCACCACATCAATGTAGTCATCGAAGGCAAAGTCTACTGCCAAAGCTGCGACCGTTACGGAACATGGTCTCTAACCGGGGCCCAGACAATCCCAAAAGCTATAGTCAGTGTTATCTGCAAAAACCACAAAAAAAGAGTCAGTTTTTACAAGACATTCAAAACTGATGCAAATGGGTATTTTTATGCAGAACTTAAGGACTTTCATATGGGTCATTACATATTGGACCATCCCCTCCATTCTTGCCATGTAAAGCTGGTTTCTTCTCCTCTTGAGAAGTGTAACCTTCTTTCTAATGTCAATAATGCCCTCAATGGTGCTCCCCTCCGGTATGATAACAAGAGGCTGTATGGAAAAGAGTATGAAGCTGTTGTCTATGCTGCTGGTCCTTTGGCTTTCCGTCCAGATAACTGCACTTATCAAGCCTAATTCTTCTAGTACTGTTACTATTGATTATTGAGTTCTTTCTTTTTTGCCTTTCAACATTTCATGTTAATTATTTTTCATTTGATGTCTAATCTCATACGAGAGCTGATTCTCTACCATCTTATTATAAAATTGAGTTTCTTTTTTCATACTGCGGTGCATTAGTATTATCAGTACTCTCTCAATCGGTCCAATATCATCTTTCACTACATGATTGGAAATGCAGGGATTTGGGCCTCTGCAGTTGGATGAGAGAGAAGTCCGAAATCCTTACAATAGGATGTAACTCATGTTACTATAACATCCTCGAACGTTAGTAAAATGTAACTCGTGTTATTAGAAGATATAACTCATGTTATTATAAAATGTAGTAACTCATTTACTATAAAGGTCGGACTTATGTTGTGTTGTTGGACTTCGCAGACCTCAAATCCCACATCTAAGCTCCTTCGTACAAATAGTGTGCTCAAATAGATCATTTTCATTTCTGGAGGAAGAAGGTCTTGGCTGTAGCTTTCCTTGTTGCGAATCCAAGTCAAACATGAGGAAGTATCAAATACGCGACACAATTTTTATCCACATCCAGTTCATTCTCTTGCTTCTTTGGTCTTCTTTTCCTGACAATTCTATTGGCCCTCCAAACATACTATTTATACCCCCTCTGTCCCAAAATGATCTTCTCACTTTTTTTTGTTGTTACTACGAAGATATTTTTGAACAATAAATTTAGATTAATTTAATTATCCTAATGAAAATTTAAAACTTGTTATTTATTACCATTATGAATACTATCAAATTAACTTAAAATCATTACTCGAAGTACCTTCATAGTAAGATAAAAAAAATGGGAAGATCATTTTGGGACAGAGGGAGTATCATCCATAGCCTCCTTCAAGTTAATAGTAGGCTCCACTAGGCCGTGGTGACAAACATTTTTCTACCTTTGACTCATCGGACACTGTGGATACCACGAACCGGAACACAGCTGTATCTTCATTAAATCTTGCTTGCGGTGGTCTTTCTACATCTAGGTCCTTTGGATTCAGAAACACAAAATTGCCTTCTCTCATTTTTGGAGCCTTTTCATGCTTCTCTATATCTTGGGTTCTCTCTTCCTCTGACAGGTCTTCATCATCAATAAATATTAGAAATGCTTCTTCAGAAGGCTTATGCTTTGCAGATATACCATTTCCTAGGTTTTGTTGTAATGATCCAGCCCCATTATCCAAGTTTTCATCAACAAACACCTCAAACATTTTTTCAATCCTATTATCAATTTTCGGCTTGCTTCTATACGAAGCCCATCTAACAAGTGATGATATCCCTAAGGGCAACTCCAATGGTGGGTATCAAATTTTGATACCCACATGAAAGTCCTAGCATCTCCGAAGCAAAAAATAAAGGTGACAAAATTTGGTTACAAAGGTAGCATATTTACTACCTTGTTAAGGACCACCAAGTGGTAGACACGCGCGGGTGTGGGAAGGCTCATCCAAGGAACCGTTTCGAAGAGGAATTTCAACGGATATGGCATGAATTCTGCTTTTGACTTGCCAACATCTTCTTATCCTCAGCGGCTTGTGTTTCAGGCAAAGTTTTCTTAAGACAGTTTCGTGTAACCGCACGTGTTAAATAATGAAAGACCTTACCAAGGGGAAAAGGCCAATGCAGAATATAAACAAAAAAACCTGAATTCTCTTTCTTTTGTGGCGTTGCATGTGGTGGAGAAATTGTTTGTATGATTTTTGCAACTCATCTACAGGCTCTGTAAGGCTGTTGAATGTTTGATAAAGGGGGAATCATGTCAAAGAGGATGAGTACTTTAGGATGTAAATTATTCTAAAGGCATGAGGACATTGAGGAGGCAGGAACATTTGAATGGGGATATTTGTTGCGTATTAAAACAAAGAATTAAAAAAAAAAAACTATATAACGAGGAAAATAAGCAAATTGTTCAGAGGCTCTAACCGTTCCACGGAATGAATTCATTCTGTAGCACAATCCATCAGCTTTCAAGTCAACAAGTGTGCAGTACACCCATATAACTAGCTAGGGGCAAAGCAAATTAAAAACGGTAATTAGCATTCCACTTTCTACCTGCATCAGTCCATTGGTACTTTATCTTTCATGGAGAAGATGTTAAGAAAATGTGTAAACTTACAAATGTGGCTATTTATTTGTTAGTACCTGCAGCATAATGATTCCACGTCCCAAACAAAATAAAAGGCACTCAACGAAATAAATTTCCGATCAAGAACTACTTACTTCTGAACGCCCAAATGGTACATTTTTTCAGCCTCCTCAAACTTCTTCACCTTCTCAAAGTAAAGAGCATAGGCTTGATAAAACAGTGACTTTTTGTCCCCAATGTCACATTGGGGACAAAACGTCACTGTTTTATCAAGCCTATGTGATTAGCCTTCATAGTCTCCCAAAAGAGCTCCAGGATATCAACAAAGTCCATCTGCACCAACAAAATAAAAATTATTCAAAAACACCCACATGAGCTTCACTGACATTTGGTTGCTGGATTTAAGAGCAATCAAAGACTTATATAAATCCACAAATAAAAGAAAATGAGCACATTTTCACATTTAAGAGACAGTTTTCTTTAAGCTAAAAACCCCAACTCAATTAAGCCTTAAAAAAAAAATAAAAAAAATTAAGCCTTATTAAAAGAAGGGACTATAAATCATTACTAGTTGGCTCCAAGATAGTTACTTAGAAATAGCAAGGATGAAAATAATCGTCCTGAATTTGACTCCAGATTGGCATATCAGGTTCAAGTCATGGATATGGCGCATCAAAACAAATTACGGATTTTTGAACTTTGAATCAGGGAAAACTCGAAAGGGGAAAAGGGAAGTTACCAATTTCTTCCGGACGCGAAGGTAGCGTAAGTCATTGCAGTAACGGCGGTCCTTCTCGAATGTTTGGGTCTGCTCTCGAGTTTTAAAAAGTGAAAAAGGAAAGGAAGAGGAGAGAAGAAATAAGAAGAGAAGGGAATTCAACATTTTCCTTCACTTTAGTTGCTCCCGGAGTTTAGAAAGAAAAGTGAAAGAATTTTTTTTTTAATTACATTTGTTTCCTTAATGAAAAAGGAGATAATTATATTTGAGAGATAAAATAGGTATTTCAAAAATATTTGATAATGAATTTTTTTTTTTTTCACTTTCTTTCACTTTTGGGAGGAAATGAAAGAAAGGAAAATGTTAAAAATTTTCCTTCTCTTTCCTCCCAATTTCCTCCTAACAAAACTAGGGAGCATATCAAGGAGGGAAGTTTTTTTGGACTTCCTTTCATTTCCTTTCCTTTCTCTTCTATTTTAAACTCGGGAGCACACCCTTTGAGTGAATTTCAGCAGAAATCGAGGAAGTTTCTCTTTGAGAAGCTGAGGAGTGAGTGACTCCGTAATAGAGAGAAAGGAAATACACGCAGTAAAAGTGTGAGTTCGGGGAAGGAAATGCAAACGGAATATAGTGAGATCAAGTTCTTGGAGGTGGGAAGGGAAGACTTACCGGAGCCAAAGGAGAAGAGGGTTTTTGCCGGTGTATGATTTGATGTCGTAAATCAGTGAGGAAAAGAGGTTATTGTGAAGGTTGGTGTTCTCCATTGATGGCTAGACCATTGGAGGTGAGAAGTCTCGGGGTATGATATGGGTTGGAAGGGTGACCTGATTTGAAATTTTTTTAGGCCCTGTTTGGCCGTGATTTGGTTCAATTTGATAAACTGTATTGAGAGTTGTTATATAAACCAATAAAATTATTGATTATACCTGTAAAATTAATGATATAGGTGAGGTATTTTGGAGTACTTATTATCAAATATTGCAATAAATAAACATATATATGCTGATGTGGCATTATCATGTCAATTACATGAGTAACATGTCATTATTAATTATGATTTTGATGATGTGATGCTATCGTGTCACTGACATTATGCTGACATGACAGTGCCACATCATCGACTCTATTAGTTTTTTGTTACGCTATAAGTAAGAAAGTAAGTTTGTTGCGTGGATAAATCTGACTTGAGAGGAGAAGAATAGGGGTTGGATATTAATGACGGGAAAAGGCGGTTGTGGTGGGCTTACGATTGCGGAGACGACGATTGATTGATCGGAGTCGCAGCTCGAAACCGAAGAAGACTAATCGGTGCTTTGAAAAAGAAACTAGAATGGAATTGATGGCAGCAAGTGGAAAAAAATATGGTCGGAGAGACTGAGGAGAGAATCACCAGATGCTTGATAGACGATTTGGGAGAGTAATAAATTATAGGGATGACCAAAGGCGGTTACGGTTTCGGTTACGGTTTCGAACCGCCGGTTTCGATTTCGGAAAAGGTGAAACCGGAATCGAACCGTTGGTTCACGGTTTACGGTTACGGTTTACGAATCGGTGGTTCACGGTTTGGGCGCGATCGCCCCCTTTCCTCTGCGCGACCGCACGTTTTTTCTGCCCAAATGGTGCGGTCGCCCCTTTTTGGCGCGATCGCGCGCTCTGTTTTCTCGGCCAAGATGCGGCCTATTTGTGTGGCCATGTTTCTCGGCCACTCTTGGTCATTGGCCGGCCATCAAGATTCTTGGCCCAGCAACTCCGGCCAGCTATAGTTACAGCCATGTTCCTCTCTTTCCATTGTATTGCAATTTAGCCCCTGAACTTTATAATACCAGTTAACTAAACAAACCGTTACAAACGAAAGTACATAGAAAAAAAGAGGGACGGACTTATTTTTTATTTTATTTTAATTTTTTATTGACTATAAATTAATATTTTAGACCTTTTTTATTACTTAAACTTTTTACAAAAATGTATATAAAAGAAGGTATAAAAAAACTAAACAAATGAAAGTAAATATAAGAAAAGAGGGACGGACTTATTTTTTATTTTCTTTTAATTTTTTATTGCCATATTATTACCATCACTTACTTGAGTAGTTGGATCATCATCAACAATTTGTGCCATTTGTGGTGGCACAACATTGGGCATCTCTTCCACAAAGTCATCATCTTCCCAATCTTCCACCTCATTTTGGCCCGCAAGCCCCATATCATAAAATTGACCACCTTGATTTTCTTGCCATTGTGGTTGTGGTAATGGTGATGGTGGTGGTAGTGGTGGTGCTTGAGAAGAAGATTCCCCTTGCCCTCCTCTACCCCTACCCCTACTACCACCCTTCTTACTTGTGAGGTTCTTAAGAATATTCATAATATAAATAAAGATGTTGGATGGAAATATACGACATGAATTGAAGATGAAATAAAGATGTTGTATTGGATGGAAATATATGAAATGAAGATGAAATATGGATATTGGATGAAAATAAGAAAGTTGGATTATGATTTGAGCTTGAAAATCAAAGAATTTAACAAAATTCGTCAGAGCTTCAAGAGAGAGTTAATGGAGTTTGTGTGGAAAAAAATGTGAGGGGAGAGGGATGGTATTTATAGTTGAGAAATTTTGTTAAGATTACAAAAATATTTTATTTTTATTTTTTTGATGACTGAAATCTGGCAAAAAAAAAAGGGTCAAAACGGTCATTTTTGGTCAACTAGCCGTTAGCTAACGGGCATAACGGCTAGTTTCTGACTGTTCTGACGATTTCTGACGATTCAAAGTGACGATTTGCGGTTTACGGTTTACGGTTCACGGTTCGAAATTGCCGATTCACAGTTTTCGAAAAGTAGAAACCGGAACGGACCGCCAAACCGCCGGTTACGGTTCCGTCTGATTTCGGTTCAGGACGATTTCGATTCCGACTGATTCCGGTTCGAGCCGATTTCACTGTTCCAGGCCGATTTTGATTACGGTTTGGTCATCCCCAAGGGTTGGGTGGGTTAATTCAAAGGGGTAAAACGGCGTAAGCATTGTTGAGTGGGATTAATGGGCTTTGACCCAGTGGTATGATGGTGGCCTTCCGTAGGGGAGGTCACCGGTTCGATTCTCCCCAAGGGGAATCTATGTGGTTTAATTTCTACCATGGGTTTCAGGGTTCTTAGGAGTCCCCCGGGGCACATCCGTGCAGTTAAGGAAGCAGTACTGCTGGGCTTGCAACCTCAGTGTGGGGAGTTCAAATCTTGGCAAGAGCAATGGAGCAGCTATTTGGTGTTGTAATAGTGATGTAATTGCTTCGGCAGGAGCAGCTGGAGCAGCCATTTGGTGTTGTAAGAGTGTAAATGCCTTGTAGGAGGGCTCCCTTGGGGCCAGGAGTATAAGGGGTGCTGCCACCCTGGCTGCATAGGACACATCCCGCGATTTACCTCCGCCAGCATACTGAGGGGCCGGTACCTGATGGTCCAGGATTGATCCGGCGAAGCTGAGAAACCTGGGTAATAAAAAAAAAAAAAAGTAATACAGGTATACTCCCAATTGTATTTTGATTACATAATTTTATTTTATTTTTAAAAGCAATTTAGAATCTTAGATTACATAGTTTGCCCTACATAGTTCGGCATACTATTTTAATTTTTATTAACAACATCAACCCAACCTATTATTAAATTACTACTAACTTTGCCTTAGTTGAATATTCAAATTTTATTTTAAGGCGCGCTTAGAAAATGTATATTTTTGTGTGGAAATTATCTATAGATCATTCACCTCAAGTTAAAAGACTAATTAAGATAAAGATTTTGAAATTTAACTACCTATTACGGCAGCAGAGTCAAAATTCCACCTAGTTACTCGCTAGTTTAAAGACATGCGTGTCATTAAGGGACATCATGTCACACCCTTTCAACTCCCTCGTTTTTTTTCCTAAAAACTTTAAAATGAAATATCTTAAAATTCAAAAGTCAAAATAAAAATAAAAATCTGAGAGCACCGCTGTGTTCGTATCGTAAAAACGAATCAAACTACTAGAATCAACATATAATCTAAATCAAATTTGAGAAGATCACAGTTGTTTAAGAACAACTAAGAGAAGTTCACAATTGATTTAGTTAAGTTAATTTTTTTGCGTGAAAATGTCCTATATTTTACTTAATTCACAGTTGTTTTAGCTAAATTCACAATTGTTTTTAGTATTTTATGGCTTCATTTTTTATTTTTATGAGATTATTTGACATGTTTGTTAAGTTCACAGTTGTTTTAGTTAAGTTCACAGTTGTTTTTAGTTAACTTTACAGTTATTTTTTTTATCTTTATAACCTCTATTTTTGCAATTTTATGAAATTATTTGAAATATTTGTTAAGTTCACAGCTCTTTTAATTTTTTATTTCCTCTATTTTGCAATTTTATAAGATTATTTGACATATTTGTTAAGTTTACAGTTGTTTTTATTTATGTTCACAATTGTTTTTGCTAATTTCATAAAAAAAAACAAAACTAGAGGCTATAAAAGACTAAAACAATTGTGAAATTAACTAAAACAACAGTGAATTAAGTACAATAGAAGACATTTTCATAAAAAAATAAGAACTTAATTAAATCAACTGTGAACTTCTCTTGGTTGTTTTTTGAACAACTGTGAACTTCTAAAACAACTGTGAACTTGGACTTCTTTGAACTGCGTGCGACAGTCTAGGTAGACCTCCATCGGGGAGAGCTTTCCCTTCTTCTTTATCTGAGTGGCGAGTATGTCGGAAGGTGCATACACGGCTTCCCGAACATCTGCCCATGTAACTGGTTGCTGTCCAGTTGATCGTTTCTGTAAACGAATGCCGCAGTCTGTGGAATCTCCCTGAACAGTTGTTGGAGATGTATTTCCATCTTTCTCTTATTTTTGAATAGACCTTCCTCTCTCAGTTGGCCTTTTAGTTTGAGAGCGAAAATGATCCGTCCCCATCCTCCCAGGACCCGTGGGATTCCGGTTTTGTTGACTTCATGTCTGGCTTGGAAGAGAATGGTTTCATCGTCTTCGTCGTCGCTTTCACAGAGAACTTGCTTTCCTCGGGGAGATAAGCGCTGGTATGCGTTCTGCTGTGCCATTCCATCTCCTAGGTCGTCGGGACCATTGACCGCCCTCCTTTGACAGAGGGGGTTGGATGAGAACAGACGGTAGTCCAGGAAGTTGCCGTGGGCAAAACCCTTGAGGTCGAACTGGTCTAGAGTAGCCTCTAGATTTCTGTCTGAAGCTGCTTGTGACACTTTAAGGGCTTGGTCGTTGTGGGTCTTTTGAGCTTGGTTTTCGTCCCAGAGACAGTTCTCTTGAGCGGCTAGTTCCATGAGGGCTTTCCTTGCGAGAGCTAAACAGTCTCCGTAGGTGCGCGCCGTCTGACTAGTGTCTAGAACTGTGATCACATCCAAATCTCCGAATGGCGGAAACACTTAGATTATGTTGAAAAAGGAAGTCGGGCTGAGACATTCCATGCGGCCCTCCTTGATCTCGTTTACCAAGAAGTTCGCCCGTATCTGCTTGATTGAACACACGGGGGTGTTGAATTTTGCGATGTTGATAGTCTCGTGATCTCGCTGGATTGCCAAGTCTATCAAAGCTAGCAGTTTGCTGGCGGGATGTCTGAATCCGTGGCCGTGACGACTGGGAGCAGAATCGAACTGGAGCATGTTGATGCTAAGGTGGTCATTTCCGACGTCGGAAGCTGACTCTGTCTTGCAGGGAAGACCTTTACAGATATTTTCAGGGTGGCTACTGGAAGCGTTCTCTAGGTTGATCTGATTTGTAGCAGGGTGAGGAGATTTGTCTCCTTTGTTGTTGCCCTTGGCCTTGGCGACGCTTGTGGCTGTGAGCTTGACTCACGGTACAGGCCGGTTGCCACTGGGGCTGGAAGTCGGAAGTGATGAGAAGCTCTGAGCTCGATTGGCCAGGGCCTCATTTACCATGAGCAGGCAGTCGTCGAGGGTAACTTTGGCATTGCAGAATCTGATGATAAGGATCGGATCCTTGGTATCATCAGGATATCTGGAATAGATGATGTTGACGAAGTCGTCGTCAGTCACTTGATCAGAGGGGTTCTTTGTCGTGTCAACCAGTTGTTTCCATTCGCCGGATAACTGCCTGTACGGGATGTTGAGCTTGACAATTTCCATGGTATTGGAGCCATGGTCGTAGGTGACATCATCGGAACTGGTGCCGTCCTCGAAACTGAGCATATGTATGTAGGGATCTGCCCGCGGATCTGCCGCGTCCTCGACTCCGAAGAGTCCTGATTCGTCGCCGTCTGACGGCTCAACCCAGACGTAGGGACGCCTCGCATCCTGCTGCGCTGCTGGAGCTGCTAGAAAAACATCATGCCCTTCGCTGGAGAAGAGGGGTTCAACGGGTAATTCCTCGTAGAGGACGTCCCATACGACTGCCATACATTCATCATGAGTGTGATGATGCTTGTTGACTTTTATCACGAAGATTTCCTCGCCTGGAGGGGCCAGAGAGTATGATTGAAGGATGCCGACAAATCTCCGATTGGAGACATGGGGTTTATGTGCCCGCATCATGGTGATGCTCAGTGTTTCTTTCCAATCTGCCTCCAAATGTTGGAAACGACAGTTGAACTTGATGTATCGGACTGCTTCAGGGTCTGCCTGCTCAAGGACGTTGACATAGTTAGCATCTCCGGACTCTGAGGGATTCTGATGAAATTTGCCCCGATAGTCCCTTGGTCGACTTGAAGGAGGTAGCCCCGGTGCCTGGCTGCGGGCATGCTTGGCTGTTGTCTCGGCTTCGTTCCATATGAGGAAACTGTCCCCTCGGATGACTTCGAGATCTCCCTGGCGGTTAATGAACTTGACACACTGATGGAGAGTGGAAGCTATGGCTTTCATGTGATGTAGGCAAGGGCATCCCAACAGAGCTGTGAATTCGGACGGAATGTCCATCACGTGGAATTTTGCTAGCACCATTTGGGTTTCGAACCAGAGCTCCAGAGTCACCATTCCCAGGATGGGACGAGACGTGCTATCATAGGCTTTGATAGTCCGGGTTGATGGAATCAAGTGGCCTTCGTCGATGCGTAGGGCTCGCATCATGCTGAGAGGGAGGACGTTAACGACTGATCCGTTGTCTACCAATACTCTGGGGGGATATGGTGTTGAGCTTGAGAGTGATGTACAGAGCTTCATTGTGCCCCGAGGCATCTCTCGGTAGGTCTTCGTCACAGAAATTGATCATACTGCTGTGATGATGTGCATCCGAAAATTTTCCCATTTTTTATTTGAAAAAATCAACGAAACGGAGTCGCCACGCCATTTTTATTTTGAGGGCCAAAACTTTGAAAAAAGCCCGAGATCAGAGATTTAGGTTCGGAGGTCACGTTACGCGCCGGGAAGGACGTTAGTGTGCACCCGGAACGCCCCGTAAAAACGAGTCTTCCAAACATTCAAAATCCTTTGTTGTGTGTGTGTGTGTGTGTGTGTGTTTTTTGGCCAAAATAAGTTGAAACTGAGGTAAGTAAAAATTGGGAACTCTTTTTAAGGCTTTAAACTGATCCCATGATTTTTTGGGTGATTTTTGGGTTGAGATTTGGAACTCAAAAGATTTTTGGAAGTTGAAAACCATTTCTGCCAGAATGAAAAAAGCAGTTGACCCTTGACTTTGAAATGGACTTTAGGGCTTGAAAACTCCAGAATCTGGGAAAAGTCCGGGAATGAAAAATGTTCAAAACACCTTAAAAAAGGTTTCTGTAAAAGAACTTTTTATTTTGGAGATGATTTGAGGGGTCAAAACCTTCTGGAAATATCAGATCTGAAATCTGGATTTCCAGAATCTGATGAACTGACCTTTAAAAGAAAATTTGAAAAAAAGGAGTTTTACTCACACAAAAAATAAAGTAAAAATATGTATGGAAAGATCTGGATGTTGGCTACAAAAAGTATTTTGTAGTCAACACCAAATTCTAAGTTTATCTATGTCCAAAAAATTAGACCATAGACTGAGGTCTGAGAAAATTGCTACTGGACAGCAACTTCTCAAGAAAGAAAATATGATTTTAAAGGGGGTTTTGCATCCATGCTTGTCCCCATTTCCCTAGGTTTTGATTAGTGATCACTTGACATTTTAGTGGTGAATCAACTATATCAAACCATCCTTGGGGTACATTAGGACTAAGCACTTCATTTGCTTGGGAAGGGGAATTTTATCCTTTGAAAATGAGATTTGATGTATGAAAATGATTTTTAGGGTTTTGAAAATGTGTTTTCTTTGCAAGAAAGTAAGAACACTTTGAAAATAATGTAGATCCTTGTAGAAGATTGTTTTGGTCAAATTTCGACAAGTGATTGTAAATAACCAAATATTTCAAGGAAAGAATTGGGTGCAATGGAATATAGATTTGTGTATGTGATAATCAACGAACAAAGGAATTTTAACGAGGAAAGCCCTTGAACAAATTGTTCGCCGGCATAAAACCTCGGGAGGTTTTGGAAGACCTACCTTGACCAAAGTTTTACTATGATCAGTGGGTTACAAGCTCGGATGTATGGAGAGAGATTACAAGAGTGTGAGTGTGTGAAAATACATGTGTTTTTCATAATCTCCATACCCCTA
Organism: Adenophora triphylla var. japonica; assembly: GCA_022495995.1. Classification (NCBI taxonomy): domain Eukaryota; kingdom Viridiplantae; phylum Streptophyta; class Magnoliopsida; order Asterales; family Campanulaceae; genus Adenophora; species Adenophora triphylla. Next base: position 210,427 of record JAFEMH010001707.1, on the reverse strand, counting down.
TTTATAATAAGGGTAAAATAAAAAGATAATAATCAAATCCCTAAAAACTAGGCATGATGGAGTTACTGAGGAGAAGATTTCGGGCATGACTGTTGATGGTGGTTGGTGAAGAGTCGTGGTTGAATTGGTCTTCTATGAGTGCACAAGTATCTCCTAAAAAATAGGAACCGCAAAACTGCTCCCAAGTTGGTCCGGCTTCAAGATGTTGATGAAGACGTTGAGCCAAGATGTCGGTCCAAGATGTGAACTCAACATGTAAAGTCAACTTGTAAAAAGTCAACTTGTAAAAAGTCAACTTGTGGACCAAGTTGTGGAGATCAAGTTGTAGAGGTCAAGTTGTGGAGATCAGGATGCTGAGGCGTCTTGACATGTTGACCTGCTTAAGATGCCAACCATATACATATAGTGAAAAATCCGTCCCCAACAATTGCCCCCAAAATTTCTTGAATCGGAGAAAACTTGGAGATTCAAGGAATTTTAAAACTGCTACTTTCTTCATCGACATTAAGGAAGCGGTTGATTACGCCAAAGAGTTGTCCAACGCATTGAGAACCTATAAACGAAGCTTGATAGAAACCAAGATAAAGTTTTAAGAAACATTAGTTAAGATGTTTTGAAATTTGGAATGTTAGATGAGGGTTGGTCCTCAAAATTTTTATATTTGATTTGGCATGTCTTTGAGAGACACTTTGTTTGTTCTTTAGATAACATGTAAATGTTATAAACCGTAGGTAACATGAAAATGTTACAACCAATAGTTCACAACTTGAACAAGTGTGAAAACGTGCGCCCAGGCGAAGGTGTCGGAACCTTAATTCGTTTGGTAACATGTTAATGTTACAACCAATAGTTCACAACTTGAATAAGTGTGAAAACGTGCGCCCAGGCGAAGGTGTCGAAACCTTAATTCGTTTGAAGAAATAGAACAAGTATCAGCCGTCCTGGCGTGTCAACATGTTCTATCCCTCTCCAGCTAAAGTTTCAACATGTATCACTGCATCGGGCGTGTCAACATGTTGAAATTCTTCTTCAGTCCAAACATGTATCGCCCGTCTGGCGTGTCAACATGTTTGACCTGCTCCAGCTAGGTCTCAACATGTATCGGCCGTGCGGCGTGTCAACATGTTGAAATTCTTCTTCAGGTCCAAACATGTATCAGCCGTCCTGGCGTGTCAACATGTTTGACCTGCTCCAGCTTAGGTCTCAACATGTATCAGCCGTACTGGCGTGTCAACATGTTGAAATTCTTCTTCAGGTCCAAACATGTATCAGCCGTCCTGGCGTGTCAACATGTTTGACCTGCTCCAGCTTAGGTCTCAACATGTATCACCGTGGGCGTGTCAACATGTTGAGCCTTTCTTCCCAGTGTTCAAACATGTATCACCCGCACCGGCGTGTCAACATGTTTGACTGCCTGCCTTAGGTCTCAACATGTATCAGCCGTACTGGCGTGTCAACATGTTGAGCCTAAGCTGTTTGCTCAAGTTGTATACCTTGCAAAACAAATTCATGTTAGGATTGGGTGTTAGCTTTACCCTTCCGATGCTTAAGTCAGTAAGAATTTTTAGCCTAACATAAGAATTGACAAACATAAATAAATGACATGACAAAATTTAAATCATACCTGTTTTCGGAGTTTGCTTTTATGAAAAAATGACAACTTACATGGGATACAACTTGAGGTACTGTTTTGCTAATATTTTGACATGTTGAAGATAGGTGGTCATCTTTTCTTATTTTGTCAGCCTCATTGTGGTCATTTTAGGACTAGAACTTATCTTCTTCCAGTCTGATGAATTTAACAGCTCTCGTCCTGACATCTTCAAGTCTCTTGCATGGAGTCATGACCAATTCGTCATAATAAGGTGATCCCTTCTTCAAGCCCAATCTGAATGCCTCGGGCCGTGGACATGTTCAAGTTGGGGATAGTCCGCCTCTTTGTTGAACCTGTTCAAATAGTCTTTCAAGCTTTCGTCAGGTTGTTGCACCACCCTGTAGAGGTCACTAGTTAGTTTCTCAAAAGCTCTATTACATGAAAATTGATTCACAAACATATTGACTAATTGAGAATAAGATGATATAGAGTTTAGGGATAGGCCGGTTAGCCATTTCAAAGCTGATCCAGTCAAGGTGGAACCAAAGCCTCTACAAAGACAGGCTTCTTTGAAGATTGAAGGAATGCTGATAATGTCCATTAATTCTTGGTATAGCAACACATGCTTCACTGGATCTGTGCTCCCATCGTACTTCTTCATGTGGGGCACTGCAAATCTCTTCGGGATCTCCATGTTGGCTATCGCTGGAACAAAGCGAGACTCATTATAACAAGTTGGAGAAGCTTGATGATAAGGCAAGGTAACCTGTGCACATTCCTAATCATCTCTTTGATCTCGCCGCAACTCTCTAGCAACTTGACTTTCTGCAAAAGTGTTAGCATAAAATTGAGAAGAAGAGTGATCAAATGCATTATAAAAACTCCCTGTTTGTCCTAAAGACGGAGTGGCATAAGTATAGCAAGATGTTGGCACAGGTTGGCTGAATGGGAAGGTGTGACCATGTTGGGCAACTTGACTAGTTGTTACAGTTGTACTATCAGTCTGTACTGCACTCGCCATGGGGATGTCTCCAAGATTGCCCCCAGTACCTGCACTAAAAAGAGTTCTAGGAAATAATGGCGATAATGGAGTTACAACTTGAGGCTCAACTTGATTCCCTTTTCGCAGACTCTCAATTGCATTGAAAATCCTAGTATTGGTATCCTGCTGAGCATCCATTCGCTTATTCAGTTCATTCAACATGGTTGCCATATTAGTCACGAAACCAAGATTGATTTCAGACGCAGTCATCTCTCGAGGTGCACCTTGTTGCCCCCCGCCAGCCGCCCTGCCCTCCCAAGGAGGTTACTGAGGTTACCTGACCGGAAGTTGGATTGACCATTTTGATGTTCTAAACAAATCTAAAAAACCAAAGTTCCCACGGACGGCGCCAAATTGTTTTGGTCAAATTTCGACAAGTGATTGTAAATAACCAAATATTTCAAGGAAAGAATTGGGTGCAATGGAATATAGATTTGTGTATGTGATAATCAACGAACAAAGGAATTTTAACGAGGAAAGCCCTTGAACAAATTGTTCGCCGGCATAAAACCTCGGGAGGTTTTGGAAGACCTACCTTGACCAAAGTTTTTCTATGATCAGTGGGTTACAAGCTCGGATGTATGGAGAGAGATTACAAGAGTGTGAGTGTGTGAAAATACATGTGTTTTTCATAATCTCCATACCCCTATTTATAATAAAGGTAAAATAAAAGGATAATAATCAAATCCCTAAAAAATAGGCATGATGGAGTTACTGAGGAGAAGATTTCGGGCATGATTGTTGATGGTGGTTGGTGAAGAGTCGTGGTTGAATTGGTCTTCTATGAGTGCACAAGTATCTCCTAAAAAATAGGAACCGCAAAACTGCTCCCAAGTTGTTCCAGCTTCAGAATGTTGATGAAGACGTTGAGCCAAGATGTCGGTCCAAGATGTGAACTCAACATGTAAAGTCAACTTGTAAAAAGTCAACTTGTAAAAAGTCAACTTGTGGACCAAGTTGTGGATCAAGTTGTAGAGGTCAAGTTGTGGAGATCAGGATGCTGAGGCGTCTTGACATGTTGACCTACTTAAGATGCCAACCATATACATATAGTGAAAAATCCGTCCCCAACAAAGATCATCCATGGAGATGAACTTCCATGGTGATCTTCTTGGATCTAAAGCAAGAAGATGAATAAACTACATTTTGTAGCTTGAAAATGCATGCATGGATGAATTTTAGGGTAAGGAGAGGGAGGTTATACCTATCTTCCTTGTGTTTTGTGTTTGAAGGCTTGAATGTGAGAGTGTTTAAGGCTTGAATATGAGAGTGTTTGAGGGTGTTTAGGGTTGATGATTTGAGTTGGTTAAAGAGAAAACAAGTAGATAACAATGAAGTCCTCTATGTTTTCTCTCTAATCCTCCTCCTATAGGGTGATTTGAGCTTGGATTGGTGTATGTATGAGAGTATGTATGAGAGTGATTTGAAGTGTTTGTGAGTGAGTGAGATTTGGGAAAGATTGGAGAGAAAATGGTGGCAATCTATGGATTCCCACTGTTTTCTCTCTATATTTCGCCAGAGTTTCGTTGCTGTGATCAAATTGTGTTGTGTAAACTGAGAGAGGAGGGTTCAATTTATAGGCCACTGGGAGATGCAAAGATGTCCGCGCGGAGGTCCTTGTAAACGTGACTGGTGCATTAAATGCTGCTCCAGGCTTTGAACAGGAAGAATATTATTCAAAAATTTCCAGCAGTTTGTTTTTCAACTTGCCTAATTCGGATTTTTCCAATTTCTTTTGCTTTTTGAGATTCTTTTCTTGGTTTAACTTTAAATGACAATGCCCACTTTACCCTTGCTTTGTTAGAAAAGTTAGGAATGTTAGGAATGTTAGTAATGTTATAACTTTCGTTAATTTTCTAACGAAAATGCTAACAAGCTCAAATTGGAGCACTTACAGTAGCCCCTCGGCGACGGCGCTTTCGAAGGAAGCGGGGTCGTCGATAAGAGTAAGGCTCCATATTTTGGCAGGATGATCAAGTGATCGAGTGGCTGAACCTATTTAATAGGCTACCTACGTATCCTTAAGAGGAATCAAGCCAGTCGTAGTTCGGGTCTTTCGACTATCTTTAGTTGTCGACCCTGGAGCGACTGTTTTAGGATGTCAACCTGGCGAGCGGGTTCTACAGTCGATTTCTGAAAGAAACTCTGCTGGGGATAAGAAATGACCCTCTTCGGTCTGATGGCTAGGGTTGTATATCCGCTCTGCTGGGGATAGGAATGACCATTTTGGTGCAGTGGTCGAACCTAATGATAGGCTACCTACGTATCCTTAAGAGGAATCAAGCCGGCCGTAGTTCGGGTCTTTCGACTATCTTTAGTCGTCGACCCTCTTGTTTTAGGAAAGTCATCCTAAGATTTGACTATTTTGGGAAGTCACCCTATGGTCGACTATTTTGGGAAGTCGCCTATGATCCGATTGTTTTGGGAAGTCACCCTAAGGTTTTGACTGTTTTGGGAAGTCGCCCTATGATCCGATGTTGGGAAGTCACCCTAAGGTCTGACTATTTTTGGGAAGTCGCCCTAAGGTCTGACTATTTTTGGGAAGTCGCCCTATGGTTTGACTATTTTTGGGAAGTCGCCCTATTACTTGACTATTTTTGGGAAGTCGCCCTATGGTTTGACTATTTTTGGGAAGTCGCCCTATTACTTGACTATTTTTGGGAAGTCGCCCTACGGTTTTGACTGTTTTGGGGAAGTCACCCTATGGTTTGACTATTTTTGGGAAGTCACCCTAAGGGATGATTGCGATTTATCGCTTTCCTCGTGTTGTGTGTGATAGCGTTTTAGGTGCCTCAAACCTTGATGATGGCGTCTTAGGATAGATGGTCCTCTAGTGGACTTCATTTGAAGGGATCGGTTTTACGTCTGCTGCCGAAGGAAAGGATGACCGTGTTGGTCGAGTGGCTGGACCTAATGATAGGCTACCTACGTATCCTTAAGAGGGAATCAAGCCGGTCGTAGTTCGAAAATAGCTGGGGATGGTCTTTGATGGTTTGACAGTATTTGAGGTTTGACTATTTTTTTGGGAAGTCGCCCTAAGATTTGATGATAATGTTCTTTTAGAAAAGTAGTTGATTAAGATATGCTTTCATACCTGTGCTGTGCTTACCTGTAGCTGAGGCTACGGCTGATGTTGATGAAGAGTTGTTAGGTTGCCGTTCGTGGGACGGTTTCTGCTGACGATTTGCTGTCTTTGGAGGCATTTTGACCTGAAGGAGGAGTTTGGTTGAGTCTGCATCTTGCTGGTGATCGTCAAACTTGTAGAGGTTTTTGAGCTTGTCTTCACATTGGGACTTCTTGCTTTTGAGAACTTGGTGTCTCTAACCGCATTGTATTTGAGAACTTGGCGTCCCTGACCGATTTGTATTTTGAGACCTTGGTATCTTTGACCGATTTGCATTTTGAGAACTTGGCGTCTCCGACCGTACTGTATTGGAGAGCTTGGCGTCCCTGACCGATTTGTATTGGAGGACTTGGCGTCCTTGACCGATTTGCGTTTTGAGAACTTGGCGTCTCTGACCGATTTGTATTGGAGAACTTGGCGTCCTTGACCTGATTGTATTGGAGAGCTTGGCGTCTCTGACCGGATTGTATTGGAGAACTTGGCGTCTCTGACCGAATTGTATTGGAGAACTTGGCGTCCCTGACCGAATTGTATTGGAGAACTTGGCGTCCTTGACCTGATTGTATTGGAGAGCTTGGCGTCTCTGACCGGATTGTATTGGAGAACTTGGCGTCTCTGACCGAATTGTATTGGAGAACTTGGCGTCTCTGACCGAATTGTATTGGAGAACTTGGCGTCCCTGACCGAATTGTATTGGAGAACTTGGCGTCCCTGACCGAATTGTATTGGAGAGCTTGGCGTCCCTGACCGATTTGTAGACACTGGAGGCGGTCTTCATATGTTTGTGGATGTTGGGGACTGTTTTCATCCATTTGAGGTCGTCTTTGGTGAAGATCATCCTTGCCGAAAAGGGGGATTACGTTTGAATTCCTGCATTTGTTAGTGAAGAGGAAGATGCATATATGGCATTCATGATGGCGGATGCATGCATAGAACCAAAAATGATTATGAGATGATGCGTTTATTTGCTTTCGAAGATGCACTTGGCCTAAGCTTTTGGCAGGAAAATTACGATTTATGATTTTCAATCACTTAGGATTTTTCCTATTGATTCAAGTTTTGTGCATGCTACATGAGCCACGGGGAGATTTTTGTGGGGATGCATGGTGATGAGAGGGGATATATGTGTTTGTTGTTTGCTTGGGACAAGCTTTGAGTGGTGGGGTGATATTCTTTAGTCGCGGACTGAATTGCATGTTATTGATGAGGTCAATTTTGATCTTGGGATGAAGTTGATTTGAACCCGGGTCTCGATTGAAATTTCTTTTCGGTCTCGGACATTTGAAGGCGACGGCGACGAGGCTCTAGAATCAAAGCATGTTGACATGAATGAACCCTCTTTTGCTTGGGTTAGTTGTGATTTGACGAAATGCCGATATGAGGAGATTCCCAATTCTCAACTTTTGATGATGCGGGAGTTGCCATATGCCAAGTTCTAAAGCTGAAACTCCAAGACGAGTTGTTGAGGTGACCAGCACCTTTCTTACGAAGATAGGTGTGACTTGATAAAGCCCCATTCCATGGAAAAGACATGGCGAAAACCACGAAATCTTTCTCTCGAATGATTTGATGAAGCCCCGGAGTTTGACAAAGCGTCGCTACAGAGGTCAGGTTAAAGGTTTGGCCCGACATACGATGAAGTACCGAGCCAATCGATCAACGTGAGAGCCTTCAAGGTGAAGTTGTCATGAAGGGAGAAACCCATCTTTGATACCGACTATGAAACTAGAATCCTCTCTTCGAAGAGTGTCTTCCATATAGAACTGTTAGCCATAGTGGCACTTGGCTTGTTCGTGGCTTCGATCATATTCACCCTACTTTTTTTTTTAGGGAATGGATTGTTGATTTGTATTGGGTCCTTGGGGTCCCCTTTTCGATCGGTTCTCACACTTGCCCTTTTTCAGGAGTCGTGTTGGAGGTGGAAGAAACCCGGTATCCGTGCGAGTGCGACAACTCGCTGGCGATTGTAAGCCCTCTCAAATTTAGCCGGAATTGATCATTGCCCGTAGATCCGGATAGGAAATTGCTAAGTGAGATCTCGAGATGTGGTTTCGGGCGTGAGCGAAAGATGTCTAGTTGTTCCTCTTCAAAAGGAGGAGTTGCCATCTTGCTTGTAAAAGTCCACGATGTTCTCGTCGGACGCCGCATTGTTGTCTCGAGTCAAATCTATTTGCTTCCCACTCCAAGTTAGCTAGTAATCTGGTCCCATGTAGCCCTGGCCTCGGATTTTAAGCGGAAGAACCATTTTAGAGCACTTGGACTTCAAAGAGGCGAAATAGTCGACCCAGCTGCTGATTGGCGCCCCTTTTGACCTTCATTGCCAAGGTATACGTGTCCGAGATGGGTTTCGGGCATGCGGTGACATCAAAGAGATCCAAATTAGGCATCACGAATTTGTGGGGAACAAAGGAGTCGGGTTCGTTGGGTCGGAAAGCGAGACTTCTTAACGGTCAATTCGGCAATCTGTGCTTTCATTTCCTTGTGTCGTTCCACGAACCAAGCCAAATGAGGGTCTTGTGGTGGAACCATGGCATTCAAACCAGCTGATCGAGCTAGAGAGGAGCTACCACTGGCGGCGACAGGTGGAGGGAACGGCCGATCTGGGGACATAGAGTGAAATCCTGTCCTTGGCCCGAATCACCAGGGAGCTTGAGTAGGACCACTGGGGCAAAAGGATAGAACCTCACGGCTTGTTGTTGATTTTCAACCGGCAAAGAGGGCAAAGGCGATCTTGATGTAGGCTGGGTAACTCGGATTTACGGAGTGAGGCCCATAAGTAGGCTTAAGTGCGGGTACGCTTTGTCCCCGATTGTTGAATTGCATAGGCGAAGGTGCATGACCGGGGTGCTGCCGGTCTGGTGATTACGATGGCGGGATGGAGGCTTGGTAACCCATCGAAGCTTGAGTGAGGAATGGATTTGTGAAAGGCGTGTGAGGAGCGGGTGAGCTAGCATCATTACGAGGAAGGGCTTCGATCGTTGCCCTGGACTGCATCAGGAAGCATTCCAAACTGTTCTTTGCGAAGGCCACGATAGATTGGTTCCAAGCGAGGTGGGATTCCAATTTCGTGGCATTCCGAGGTATCCCCAACCATGAGGAGACATTCGTGCACCGATTTTGCCCCCCGCCGATCGGTTACGTTAGACCGCACGGGTCCAAAGAGTCCGTATTTGGGGTTTCTTGTCCGTTGGGCTGAGACCTGGGCCATGAAGGAATCTTGTGAGGCTTGTGCGGTGTCGGGATTGGACATCTTGAAGCTGGGTTCTTTGTCAGGCATTTCAAACGATGTGGCCGAGAAGCTCCGGCCGATCATGCCGAAGCTGGCGAGGCATACCAAAGCTGCTGACATACCGAGCCGACCCCCGACTTTGAGGCATACCATACCGGCCCAAATCGGACTGAAGTCAATTTGTTTCCCCAAACGACCGTCCCAGGCCCGAGCGTGGAATGTATATCGACCGAGGTGAAAGGATGGCCGATTCGCAAGTTGAGAAGAGTGTGAGGAAGGTGGTGGTAGTCTGTACGGCCAAGATAGGGATGGGGATCCTTTTCCTCTTCTACCGTGGAAAGTTCCATCGGGGTTGAGGGCAATCGTCAAACCAAAATTCTGACATCTTCCAAGGACGAACATCGAAACCTCGTTCTGATTGGCACAAGGAGTTTTATGGACTCGGGTTCCAATATTAGCCATAGAAATATGATGAATTTCTGGTCTTGGTTAAAATTCCATCCTCGTCCTTGGACATCAAAGAAGCGCACTTGACTAGCCCATGCACCAACACGGCGATCAAATCTCATCTTGCTTGGTGGAGCCTTCGTGAAGAGATGTATTTGCGAAGTCTTGATTTGGGAAGAAGTAACTTGGCAAAGCCTCGGTCTCATGACCGTGAATCGACACAATAGAGAGGCTTCAACCTGGTAGGCACTGTAGGCCGATGCGAACAAAGACCTAACCCATCTTGTAGCGAGTGAAGAACCAACGTTCTTGAATTATCATGTAGCAAAAGAGGCAACCCATCCTTCCATATTTACTTTATTATTTTCTTTATTCAATTAGTCAACCGGAAGAAAATGTAAAAGCAAGACAATTTTAGGAATGTATACCTGCAGGGGCATATTTTTTTTCGAAAAGTGGGGATGAATCCCCGATTTGTATTATTTGATGGCCTCATTTGACGAAGGCACAAAAGAACTCGCTTTGGGTTTGACTCTTTTGAGAGAGCATAAGTTTAGAAAGGTTTGTAAAAGTGTATGGAAGCCCACGCCGACGTAAAATTAGTGTTTAGCTCTATTTTTCCTATAATGTAGAAAAAGAAGACTTGTCGAGACATCGAAAATATGTTTTTTTCAAAATGATCACAAGATTGCTTAAAACCCTTTATTAATGTTCGGGTTATTCAACCCCCTAATCTCGATATGAACAAACATTTTGATTAATCATGAGGAGAAAGTCAACCGATACCAAGAGTCGAAGTTGGCGAATGGTGAAGAGGGATCGTGTATAGGAGAGGCTATTGGTGAGGCCGGATTTTACGGGATTTGAATGTGTCTATGACCGAACCATTTACGGTTGCCTACGTTCCCCTCATTGTGAGGAGCTCAGGTCGCCGTAGTTCGGGCACGAACTGTGTTTGGCTTTAGAAAAGGGGTATGAACATTTGTGGTACTTTTGGTTAAAAAGGCTTGGAGAGGAAGTTTGGATGATAAGGTGCGGGCCTTGAGGTGATTCCTTGACAAGTCATTTTGAGCGATTCCGTTGCTTCTTGATCGTCGTCCTTCATCGGGGAGAAAGATTTTGGATGCGGCTTAAGGACTTATGATATGTTTTGCGCGTTGCTTTAATTGCTCCCTTGTTGTCGACAACTTCCGTTCTTCGGGCTTTAATTTTGCCCATATGTCAAACCTTCGATCGGCGGTGCTAGGTCCTTAGCCTCATTTTTTTTTTTGAAGCTTTTGTTTTTTTTTGAAGCTTTTGTTTTTTTTTTTTGAAGCTTTTGTTTTTTTTTTGAAGCTTTTGTTTTTCTTTTTTGAAGCTTTTGTTTTTTTTTTTTTTGAAGCTTTTGTTTTTTTTTTTTTTTTGAAGCTTTTGCTTTTTTTTTTGAGCACTGAGGACGAAGGCAAGCTTCTACTTGAACTTTCTTGATGCATGGGGGCGGAGGCAAGCCCCTGTTTTTCGATATGGGGTCGATCTCCCGTCTTTGAGTGACCTTTTTGTTGTCCCTTGATGTTGCCGCCTTCGTTGACTTGATCAAGGTGATGATGGGGATATGTTTTGGAAAGTGTATGGCTTGATGGAGGCCTTTGTGAGGTGAGGAAAGTGTATAGGGAGGGCATTAGTTGACTTTCTCGCACCAATTAATTAAAATCTTAATCATTTCCAGAGATTATTTGTTGAGCGATGCGAGTGATCATTTAAAATAAAACCATTTCATTAAATGTAATGTAGGTGTGCAAATAATGTCCCAAGTCTAGCGAGAAAAGAAAAGACTCTTTTATAGAAAACTTAAGATTAACTACAATGTCCAAGGAGGACTTGATTGAACGAAGAAAGTACTAGAACCTACGAAGGTTGACTAAAAGACTGTTTTAATATTGAAGGATGGGTAGCCCCTAGTCTAGCTACTCTTTGTTGTTGGTGCCAAGACGCTTGAGCTTTCCATCTTTACGTTAACTTCGATTCCATTACTGCGAGGCAGGCGGTGATCGGTTACGTGCCCATGATCTTGGTGGGAGTGGAGGAGTTTGAGGCCATGGAGCGGTGGGGCGAGCACAAGTTGTCCAAAGAAACGGGTCGGAAAAGTCACGGGGACGAACTTTGTCGACCGAGCATATTGATGGAAGGAAGTGAACCTGAGAGGACCTTGAGGGGTATTGGGCTCTGTTTGGGAGGATTCGGCGATGCGCTGGTTGTTTTGAGTGAAAGGGGTGATACTAGGCGGTGTGTCTTCGGGCCTTTCTCAAGCTTGGAAGCGGCATTAGACAAGTGTGCTCTGGGCGAGGTTGTCCTATCGGATTCTCTCACTTCGGGCACTTAAATTTTGCGCGACAGAATCATTTCTTTGCACAGTTCGACATCTTGGGTCAAGGAGTGCTAGTACTTATCATAAGATCAAGCTTCTCCTGCATTTGTTTCACTTGCTCTATCAATATTGCCACATGGGGATCAACGGGAACATTCGAGTTCTTGGAACTCGCAACAAGACTCTTATCCGGCAGAGGAAACACAAACACAGATGGTGTGAAACTGGACGGGTGAATTCACTAAGTCCGGTAGATGACAACGGAAAACTTGTGGCATCCGGATTTTCTTTTAGCAACTCATGATCGCATTCGAGGTGGGTGTAGAGGCTTGAGACATAGCCACATAGCTCAAGCTGATTATGTGAAGGCTGGAGCATAAGCTGGCGGTATTGCTTTGAAATTGAGAGCAGGTGTGATAGAGCCCAACTCGTTACGAGGAGCTGAGGGCGATGGAGCCCTAATGGCTCGAGGTACCGGAAAGGGCTGAAGAGGAATTGTCCTTGGCAAGGGATCATATGTGGATGGAGGGAGGTGTTGGCCGTGGGATGGAGAGTTATAGGATGAAGGGGTGAAATCACTTGTTTGAAGTCTCATCTTCGACCATGACCAGGGAACCATTCGCCTCAGCATTACACGAACTCCATGGCGGCGGAGAGCATTGATGAGCAGGGTCACTGTTCTTCATGAATCTTATGGGCGTTTTCCAAAGCCGGGACTAACTCTTCCTTCCTAATCATCGGATTTCTTGTATCCTTACGCTTTACGCCAAATCTTCCATCGGATCATTATCATCCCATTTAACCTTGGCGTCGATCGTGAACTTATCGGAGGCGAGAGTTCAAAGCATTTCACCAAATCCGGCTTTGCCATGGCCACATGCTTGTTGCGGTCAAACCATCCATTCTCGACATTTGTTGCGACTAAATCATTTGGCTTGTCGAGTACGTTGAATTCACGAGTTTGAATCATAAAATTCAATCATGTTTACATTCGTGTTGTTTGGGAAATGATCATTGGCGGGGTTGAGATCACCGAGGCGCTCGAGTTTTCCCTTCTTAATTAATCCCTGAATCGCCTTTCTCAAAGGCATGTACGGTTGTCGGTCGTATGACCGTGAGTGCTGATGGAAAGCCTGATGCTTAGTGGTGTCAAAAGGGATTTTGGGATCCTTGGGTGATAGTTTCTCATGGGTTCGAGGAGACCACGCTCTAGCAAGCTATTTAAAACTTTTCTTAAGGGAACACCCAAATCCTCGGGATTCGAGATTTGGTCATTGACTTGGTCACCATTCGAACGAGGGTTTGCGGTTTTGGTCCGTTGGGGCGCTCGAAGCTTGCCCGTTTCGATTAACCTTTGAACCGCTCTCTTCAAGACTATGCGGTTGTCGGTCGTGTGGCCATAATGATCATGGAAGGCGCGGTGCTTACTCATGTCGAGAGGTGCATTTGAGCTCCTTGGATGGTAGTCCTTGAGAGGCTCCAAAAGGCCTACCCTTACTAAGCCCTTGAAAATTAAGCCCGTGGGCATCCCAAGATCATCAAAACGTTCTCGTTGCCTTAAAGGACCACCATTTCTTGGTTGCTTTTGGGGGCCGTCAATTGTACACAATGCCTTCTTTCCTTTACCGGATGTCGGAGCCGTGTTGGAAGGGTAAGGTTTATAGCGGCGAGACATGTTCGGACTCGTAGTCATTTCCCGTGCACGAACCCTTTTGATGTAATCATCAATGTAATCGTCGAGATTCGACCTTTTGTAAACTTCATTCGTGTCGGATACACAAGATTGATATGGTGAGATGGCCCGAGTCGAGCGATCGTCGATACTCTCGTTGCTAGGCTTTTCTTGTACCTTCTTAATTGGTTCTACCAATAATCCATTGGACGAGTCAATAGGAACATTAGGATTGCATGACCCCGCCACAAGATTGGCATTAGCAAACGAAACCACGGTAGGAAGTACTGCTGGTGGGAGGAATGACAGTACGAGCATTAAAAGCGTGACCGTAATCTTCCTCATAAGGCTGGCGGTTGCCGAAGATGAAGATATATGGCTCGTAATGGGTGGATACCGGGGAGCGTGAGTGCGGATCCGGAAAGGCTGCTGAAAACATGAGGTTTGAGGCATCGTAACGGTAGGATTGAATGTGTCTTGACCGCACCGAGGAACATGGCTGCAAGGGAAATGTGTATACGTACTTGATGAGCGGGAAGCGGCTTGCGTAACGGCCGGGTGGAGAATTTGATGAGGAGCATTTGACCTTGTCGGACTTCCCAACCGGAGGGGCGGGGTAGAGCACGATGAAGTGGTGATAAAAGCACAGTGGCCCAGCGTGATCTTGCGGTATCATAGGGGCCGGTGTGCTTTGAGAATTGGAGGAAGCAAGGCGGCCCCCTCTACGAACCACGTGAGCCCGAGAAACGAAGGCTTGTCCCATTCGAGATGGTGACCGAGCGAGGCCGATGCGGTGAAGTAGTAAGCGGCCCCTTCCAAGTGATGGCCGAACAGGCCCGATGTTGTGAAGTAGTAACCGGCCCCTTCCAAGGCTGCGGGCGAAAGCCAGCTGACTCAATCCTGGTGGTGAGACCCGAGAGGCAAGGGCGGGTTGACCTAGATCGGGCCTGTCGAGGAGTATCGAGCGAAGGGCCGAGATGTCTTGGGCCCGACCAATTCCGAGATTGATGGCCGGGCCGGGCGAGGTTTTGGAGTAGCGAGCGGCCCATTCAGGCGGTTGAAACCCAAAGGTGAAAACTGGAGGCTGGGGAAGTTGACCAAGATCGATACGATGAGGCCGAGAGGCGAGCTGAGTGATAGGCTTGGGGATGCTTGGCCCATTAGTAGTTCCACACGAAAGGGACGGGGCATTTGATGGTAGTTGGCATGCCGGGAGGGTAATTAGCTCCAATCTTCGCATCAACCGTAAAGGTTCCATTAGGGTGGTGAACAATTGCTAGCCCACAGGTTACGATACTTTCCAATAAGCGGCGATCGAGCCTCTTGATTTTGTCTTATCTGTTCCAACATCTGATTCCACTTTGTTCGGCATTTTGCGGATTTTCGGGGTGTGGAGTTGTACGTCCCCACCGTTCTCCTCTGAGTTGGTCATTACGAAACTTTGGTGAGCGAAGGAGGAAACCGATGAAGTATCGACTTCGGAATGGCGAGTGAACAAACGATGACCCGGGGTCTCGATCCAAACTTTGCTTCTTGTGGAAGGCACTGAGGGTGTGGCTCGGACTCGGGAAGCGAAACAGGTTGGTGTTTGGGCTTAGGGCTCATGCAACATGCGGTTATTTGTTCTTGTTTACTTAAAACATGTTTTATTAACCTAATCGGTTGGAAAAGATTGCTCTTCTTTTTCGCGAACTACTCGATTCTGGATCGGTGGGCCCCGTCACTACGTCTATAAGCCCCTCGTATTCCACCTGTATTTCGACCTCCCGGGGTGGAGCGGCCCGGGCGAGGGTCCTATAGGGCAGCGGGTCCCACCGATCGAAAGAAAAACGATCCTAAAAGTACGGCGGGTAATCGAGTCTTAACGAGCATTCGATGTAAATTACGGACAAGGCCGACGTCAAAAGTCAAGATCATATCAGGGGCTCGACGAAAAGTCGGCATGATTTGGACGATAAGCGTCCACAATTGATCTTGACTTGTCGTCGGTTAAGCCGTAATTAGGCATGGAATAATCATTAATCCTTGATGACTCGGTGTCAATCTTTGGGAGTCAATGTATAATTTGTGCCGGTCGGAGCCGAAGTCAAGGCGCCGGTCAATATCTTGGTCAAAGTCGCGGCGGAAAACCGGCGAGAACTTCGGCGATTAGGGTCCCAGAAAGATATTGAGTCGGTATGCCGACAAAGGCTTGAAAGGAAAGGTCTATACACGAGACGGGGCATGACACGGACCAGACTAAAAACCAACCGGGTCTCGGACAAAGTGTGTCACGGACAAGTGCATAGTCGACACGAGGCTCCATGGGATGTTTGGGTAGTCCCGTGCTCATCCGAGAGGCGTAATAAGACCAAACGGACCGCGACAAGGATTTCCCGGGTTAGGGACGTAGTGTGCGGTGTAAGGTCACGTGCGCGTAGTGTGCAAGCGATCTATCTTCTTTTACGAGAAAAATAGAAATTTTTATGTGTCTTAAAAAGGCATGATGCATGATTTTTTTTTGAATTTTTTTTTGAAAATTTTTTTTTGAAAATTTTATGAACACATAAGCACATAAGCACAAAAATTCCGACAGTTAGGGACATTATTCCGACAGTCAAAATTTTGACTTTTCCGAGGCGGCCAAAAACAAACACGAAAACTGTGCAAAAATCAACACACACAAAGCAAAGGATTTTCAAATGTTGAGACGGAAGCTTGACCCTCAAAAGCTTTTCCCTTTTTTTTTTTGAAAACGGTGATACCGATACGTGGGATTGTTAGACCACAATTTATCCCCGACTCGTGTTAGGAGGCGATAACGGGAAGTTTAATGGTTTCCACCAATATACCAAATATCATTTTTTTTTTTAGAAAAAGCTTAATCTCCCCAGCAGAGTCGCCACTGTGATGATGTGCATCCGAAAATTTTCCCATTTTTTATTTGAAAAAATCAACGAAACGGAGTCGCCACGCCATTTTTATTTTGAGGGCCAAAACTTTGAAAAAAGCCCGAGATCAGAGATTTAGGTTCGGAGGTCACGTTACGCTCCGGGAAGGACGTTAGTGTGCACCCGGAACGCCCCGTAAAAACGAGTCTTCCAAACATTCAAAATCCTTTGTTGTGTGTGTGTGTGTGTGTGTGTGTTTTGGCCAAAATAAGTTGAAACTGAGGTAAGTAAAAATTGGGAACTCTTTTTAAGGCTTTAAACTGATCCCATGATTTTTTGGGTGATTTTTGGGTTGATATTTGGAACTCAAAAGATTTTTGGAAGTTGAAAACCATTTCTGCCAGAATGAAAAAAGCAGTTGACCCTTGACTTTGAAATGGACTTTAGGGCTTGAAAACTCCAGAATCTGGGAAAAGTCCGGGAATGAAAAATGTTCAAAACACCTTAAAAAAAGGTTTCTATAAAAGAACTTTTTATTTTGGAGATGATTTGAGGGGTCAAAACCTTCTGGAAATATCAGATCTGAAATCTGGATTTCCAGAAGCTGATGAACTGACCTTTAAAAGAAAATTTGAAAAAAGGAGTTTTACTCACACAAAAAATAAAGTAAAAATATGTATGGAAAGATCTGGATGTTGGCTACAAAAAGTATTTTGTAGTCAACACCAAATTCTAAGTTTATCTATGTCCAAAAAATTAGACCATGGACTGAGGTCTGAGAAAATTGCTACTGGACAGCAACTTCTCAAGAAAGAAAATATGATTTTAAAGGGGGTTTTGCATCCATGCTTGTCCCCATTTCCCTAGGTTTTGATTAGTGATCACTTGACATTTTAGTGGTGAATCAACTATATCAAACCATCCTTGGGGTACATTAGGACTAAGCACTTCATTTGCTTGGGAAGGGGAATTTTATCCTTTGAAAATGAGATTTGATGTATGAAAATGATTTTTAGGGTTTTGAAAATGTGTTTTCTTTGCAAGAAAGTAAGAACACTTTGAAAATAATGTAGATCCTTGTAGAAGATCATCCATGGAGATGAACTTCCATGGTGATCTTCTTGGATCTAAAGCAAGAAGATGAATAAACTACATTTTGTAGCTTGAAAATGCATGCATGGATGAATTTTAGGGTAAGGAGAGGGAGGTTATACCTATCTTCCTTGTATTTTGTGTTTGAAGGCTTGAATGTGAGAGTGTTTAAGGCTTGAATATGAGAGTGTTTGAGGGTGTTTAGGGTTGATGATTTGAGTTGGTTAAAGAGAAAACAAGTAGATAACAATGAAGTCCTCTATGTTTTCTCTCTAATCCTCCTCCTATAGGGTGATTTGAGCTTGGATTGGTGTATGTATGAGAGTATGTATGAGAGTGATTTGAAGTGTTTGTGAGTGAGTGAGATTTGGGAAAGATTGGAGAGAAAATGGTGGCAATCTATGGATTCCCACTGTTTTCTCTCTATATTCCTTGAGAGTTTAAATTCTTTGTGATCAAATTGTGTTGTGTAAGCTGAGAGAGGAGGGTTCAATTTATAGGCCACTTTGGGAGATGCAAAAGATGTCCGCGCGGAGGTCCTTGTAAACGTGCACAGTGCATTAAATCTGCTCCAGGAGCTTTGAACAGAAGAATATTATTCAAAAATTTCCAGCAGTTTGTTTTTCAACTTGCCTAATTCGGATTTTTCCAATTTCTTTTGCTTTTTGAGATTCTTTTCTTGGTTTAACTTTAAATGGCAATGCCCACTTTACCCTTGCTTTGTTAGAAAAGTTAGGAATGTTAGGAATGTTAGTAATGTTATAACTTTCGTTAATTTTCTAACGAAAATGCTAACAAGCTCAAATTGGAGCACTTACAACTGCCATACAGTCTGGAATCGTAGATCTGGTCTCTATCATGCTTGATTTTCATGCTATCTTTTGAACTACGCATCAAAATTCTTTAAGACACATTATGGAAAATCTCTGTTTTACTCAGAAAAAGAATTTTAGTGACCGCACACTACTCGCACTTGCTGCCTCGGTGCACCGCACTTCACGTGCACTTGCTGCCTCGGTACACTGCACACTACGACCCGTAACCTGGGATGACCGTTCAGTTGCAACTCGGTTGGTCTGCCAGACACCTTTCGAGTGCGCATGGGTTCGTCCTAAACAGCCCATCCTAGCCCGTGTAAGCCATGCACTCTTTGTGTCACACTTCGTCCAAGACCTCGGTTGGTTTTGGGCTTAGTACGTGTCATAAAGCCTAAGTGTATGTTTTTACGTCGGGTTCCGCCACGAGTCAAGCTCGAGAGATTGAGACCGAAGGTCGTTCCCGACCCGAAGTCTTGAGCTTTTCAGCCTTGACTTTGATGCGGAGCTCTGTCGAAAAATATACCCGAAGGTTCAATGTGACACCGTGTCGCCAAACCCTCACCGTATGCACCGTGCCAGCCACAACTTGGCCAACGCCAAAAGCTAAGTCCCCTCGCGCAAGAGAGTCAGGAGAGGTCATGCCGAAATTTTGGCACGATCCCCGCTTTAACTTAAGAACGTTGACTTCGACTGTGGCCCGTGCGTCACATACGTTGGAAGTTTGCGTGATCAGCTAGCCTTAAGTTCACTTTTTCCTTTGTCGGTGGAACTCGCTTGCCTTATAGGACCCTCACTCGGGATTGTCCGTCCCGAGAAGATGATCTACAAATGGAAACGAGGGGCTTATAAACGTAGTGACGAGATCCACTGATTAGAGCCTTAGGTTAGTTGCAAAAGAGAAGACACGCTCTTTTCCAACCAATTAGGACTCTGAGAAAACGCGTTTTAAGTAAACATTAATCGGTAACTGCACATTGCACAAGCCCGAAACCTTGAGCCAAATCCCCTTTTCCGAAGCCTAAAGCCACGCCTTTCGTTCCCTGCGTAGCGAGAAAGTGGTTCAGATTTCCAGGGTCGGCGCCTCGCCAGAATCACGGTTACGCGGCGTCATGATGGGTTCTTCGGTTCCCTCGGTTCCCTCGACGAGAATATCCGGCATGTCTAGCTCAGAAATCGTGACGGGGAAGGACCCCGCCACCGTGTGAGATATGACTTTGGAAGAAGCCATCCGGAGCTTGTGAGGTTCACAAGAGGCGGAAAGAAGATCGGCAGAATTTTGTGGTACGGCTTACGAATGAGCGAGGTATAGCGGCTATCCCCAGTCGAGACGGTACTTTCGTCACAGTCGAGGACGACGATTCCCCGGCTTGAGTTCCTCAAACCTTCAACCAGGTTCCTCCCCCGCCGACTTACGGGATGCCTTCTAACCAAGGAAACAGCCGACCTAGGCTTCACGTTGCCACCTCTCAGGGCAACCCCGTCATATATGGCCAGGCCAGTGCTACTCCCATTACTCAATACCACCAGCGCACCGCTGGACCATCTCAGATAGATGTCAATCTCCTTCAATACCCTCCTGGGTTCATCCCGTTGCCTATACACGAATCTCAAAACACCGGGGACAAACCCCGATACAGTTCAGAAAAGGCCCCATATATCCACATATATCAAGCCTTCCACCTCCAATCACTACCGCTCAGATGATAGCACCCGGCGCCAAGCCTCAAAGTCCACCACTGGACCCAACCTTAGCCTGGATGGTCGAACAGATGAAAGACCTGAAAGCCACCATGAGTAGCTCAAAGCAGGAAACGCTCAAATCCACAGATTCGGGAATGGTCACGCTTCTCCCTGCCAAGTTCATAATGCCGGAGATGGACCAATTCGACGGAACCGAATGTCCTCAAACGCATGTCGACACCTACGTTCTCGGCATGAGAGCGAAAGGAGAAACCCTCCAGCAAATGGCCGACCACTTCCAGCATACGCTTAAAAGTTCTGCGTTACGATGGTTCCTAAGGGTCAAGACTGCGGATCGCCACACCTGGGATCAGATCAGTAACATCTTCTGAGGCAGTACAGATCCAATTTAGAGTGGGAAACGAGTCATGAGGACTTAATCACCACTGAGTAGAAAACAGATGTAAGCGTCGGAGAATTCTACAAGAGGTGGAGTTGGAAACTCTCTGAGATCATGGAGCCACTCTCCAAGGATGAACAGATGCGGATCTTCAAGTCCTGCTTAAGACCGTCCATCAGAACTCTCATTAGTCATCACTTCTTCCCAGATCTCCGGGCCATGGTCAATGCCGGCTCACAGTTCGAGAAGGATCTCAAGGAAAAATTGGCTACTGCACAGCCATACAGATACCGGTCAGCAGTTACATTCAATCCCGCACCGGCCCCCGGCAAAGAGAAAGATACGTCTGTCAACTACATCCACCAGGGACAGCAATCGGGCAACAGAAACCCAGTCCCGCAAAGCAACAACTCCACTTTGAAGCGGCCTGCCGTACACTTCGACAAGTTGGACATGCCGCTGAGCAAGATGCTGGAAGGGTTAATCAAGGAAGGTCTCCTTAAACCCGTTGCAAACTACAAACCCATGAATCTCGTAGTCAATGCTGACAAGAGCAAGTACTGTGCCTTCCATCAGTATCATGGCCATACCACCGACAACTGTGTGGGGTTACGATACGAAATTCAGAATTTGATAGAGGAAGGAAAATTGGAGCGTCCCCGTGGGCCTAATACAGTTGGAAACCCTTTTCCGAACAACAACAGTGTGACTTCCATTGAATGGGTGCCCAAGAAGATTACCGCAGAGCCAATTCCTCCGCCTCTTCCAGCCGGGTCCTCATCAAATGTCCACATCAGCTACGATGTTTGTGACTGCTCCGCCTGCCTGGAGTACGAGTCCCAAGACATGGTCAGGAGCAATCCTCCGAGAAAACATAAGAAGAAGTCCTCTCAACAGAGACTGGGAGAAAGATATGAAGCTGGAGACACCAGTGTGGGTACAATCGGAGAGCCATCCGGGAGGTTCAATTACTACGTACTCTACTCCAGCCAGTCCTCCCTTCCTCCAGGCCATGCTGCTTTAGAGCGGACGGGGGTGGGAAAGCCAAAAAGTCCTGGCCGACACGAGTTCAAGCCTCGGGGCAACGGAATACCTCAGGATCTTGGTAATCTTATCACAGTCGAAGCCTAACCCCCCGCGGGATCAGCCAAGGTTCAATTTGTCCAGCTTCAGAGCACGGACCGGTAAAGGAAGATCAAAGTCAGCTTGGCACTCGCACTCGATCAACGTGCTAACTAAGGGCGGCAACCGCCACAAACAGCCTCAACACAATCCTGAGGCACCAGCAAAGGCTTTACCTCGCAAGAGGAAGACATGAAACGGATGGCTTGATGACTCTCCTTCTCCGAATGGGAATGCACAGACATGTTATGATTTTGAAAAGACGATAATGTAATGCCCTGAAAGAAAACCGTTCGAGGTTTAAAGTAACACACGCACACGAAAATGAGGAAGGGTAAATGAAAGTTTGACCCACGGAAGGCTTTTTTGAAAACAACGGTAGTTTTGAAAAAAATATCCAAGTCCCCAGCGGAGTCGCCAACTGAAATTACCCGAGATTTTCGCGTGGGCGCGAAAATGCGGTTGTCTTTCGCGTAGGGTTGGTGTCTGAGACCTCGCTTTTCAGGAAGGAGAGGAGTCGCCACGCAATTTTTGTATTTTGAGCCCAAAACGTTGAGAAACGGCTATTGGTTGAAAATGGTGTCATTTTTATTGGTAGCAAAAACTTAGGAAAAGGCTTTGAAAACAGGGAGTCATTTTTATTGGTAGCAAAAATGAGTAAAAAGCTTTTTTAGTACCAGAGATTGTTAGGTTCGGAGGTCACGTTATCTTTCGGGAAGAGTATATTGAGATCACCCGAAACGCCTCGTATGACGAGTCTTTCTACCTTTCTCGAAATCGTGTGCGTGTGTGTGTGTGTTTGCATTTTGAAATGGGGGCTTGAATGACAAGCTTAATCTTGGTTTGAATGTCAAACGTTGATTATGGGATTCCTTTTGAAAAGGCGAGCGTTTGAATGACAAACGTCGGTTTTGAAGTTTTAGGAAAAGTGGCGCGAATGCTGATTTTAACTGTTTATCTTAAGTGTCAAATGTTGACTTTTAAGAAAAGAGCGTTTGAATGTCAAACGTCGGATTTTGAGCTTGAAGATGAGCGTTTGGATGCCAAACGTCATTTCGTGCATTTTGAAAGAGAGTTCGAATGTCGAACTCCGGTTTTGAACCGGGCATGTCATTGTTAACGATTTTACGGGAAAAACATATTAAATAATTTTAAATGTCAAAAGTCGGCTTTTAAGTTTGAAGATGAGCGTTTGGATGCCAAACGTCATTTCGCGCATTTTTGAAAGAGAGTTCGAATGTCGAACTCCGGTTTTGAACCGGGCATTACATTGTTAACGATTTTACGGGAAAAACGTATTAAATGATA
This sequence comes from Adenophora triphylla var. japonica, assembly GCA_022495995.1. NCBI lineage: Eukaryota > Viridiplantae > Streptophyta > Magnoliopsida > Asterales > Campanulaceae > Adenophora > Adenophora triphylla. The sequence continues at coordinate 187,685 of JAFEMH010001707.1, read as the reverse complement.
TGCGATCAACAAATCGGGTTGCGACTCGGACTTTGAAAAGTAAATACTATCACGATCCAAACGGCTCGGACTTGTAAATGACAGTATTTAAAATGCGGTATCGACGGAATCAAACTATCCGAAATTGTAAAGTACGATCGACGAGCCAAACAACTCGGAATTATAAAGTACGATCGACGAGCCAAACAGCTCGAAATTGTAAAGTACGATCGACGAGCCAAACAGCTCGAAATTGTAAATGACGTTCGACGGATCAAACGGTTCGGAATTTGTAAATGACAGGAATTTAAATGACGATCGACGGATCAAACGGTCCGGAATTGGTAAATGACATAAAAGTAAACGGAACGGGGTCGGAACGCCGTTTTAACCCGAGATTACTTCTCTTACGGGAAGAGAAGAGGATCTAGGGGCTAAAACATATCGGACCCCGTTAGACGGAGGCGTCTACATTTCAACAATGTCGTTCAAAACGATTGTAGTGACTGGCGCATAAACCGAGACGGAACGAGAGTTTTAGAGAGAGAGGGAGCTACCTATGGCTAGGGTCGGCTCCTTTGGCTCGGTGGGCGTATACGGGATACGAAAGTGTGTTTGGAACGGTGTTTCGAGGTGGCGGGGGTTGTATTTGATCGAAATATGAAGTTTTCACGCAAAACGAGGTAAAATCGGGGCTCGGGAGAGGGGAGAACCAGTTTAGGCCGTGGGTTTTTGGTGAAAGGGAGTGATTTTTGTTGTTATAAATGGCTTTGACAGCCTCTGTATTTATAGGTGAATTTTCAGGATCAGTCCGAACGGACTGAGAGTGAAAACCAAGGGGTTTTGTGAAACTTTGGAAATTGGAGGGACTTGCTGGCAATTCTGAATTTTCTGCAAATGAGTCATGCCGGACTGAGACTGCATACCAGTGGTATTTTTGTCTTTTCACTCTGAATTTGATTGAAGGGTGCTAGGGAGCTGTGGCATGTAAGCCACGTGTCCCTGTGACTCACAGGTCCATGGATTTTCGTGTCATATTTCCCCGTTTTGTCCGTTTTTAAAATAACAGTCAGGAAAATGTCCGAAATGCCCCCGAAAAGTGCCGAAAAGTGCGTTTTTCAGGGAAAGCCATACTTTTATGTGCAACGACGTATGTTGAGTACGCTTTGACGTCGGGATGCACGGGGCAGTCCCGAGACGTCTCGTTGGCTTGGCAACGGGGAGCTTAACGGGTTCCGGTTAACCTGGAGCGGGCCAGTTAACGGATTCCGGTTAACTTTCTAACGGATTTTGGCGATCCAGATTTGGGTACTTACACCAGGTCTTATTCTCACTGCGCACACCTCTTCTTATATTTATCCTTCTCAGCTACAACCCACCGGCGAGATTTCTCGCATGGCTCCAGCTCAGAAGTAAAAAACCTGCATATATTTCGCAAGCCAAAGAGGGTACTTGAAATATGTTAAGAAAAAATGAAGTTAGAAAAGGGAAATAAGTAAAAACAAAGTCAACAATCTCGCGAGAAACACAGTAACTTACGCCGCAAAGTTGCAAGCCCGCATAGTTGACGGTGAGATCTTCATCTTGCATTTCAATCTCATCCACTAGCTGCTTATCGCTGGATCGCTGAACAATGCCGCCCCCAATTAAGCTGTATGAAGGATCCTCGCAGTAAACATCAAAGCCTGATAATGTTGGCACCACGCCAATATCTTGGCTCAACTAGAAAAGGTTGTCTTCGTCAGAAGGCATTTGAAAACCATCCTGAAGCCAACTCGCAGCCTTAGGTTCGTTTGCTTCAAAAAAGGCATTCTCATCAAAATGTTCAGATGGCGGGTTTTCAGAAGGGCGGGATTTCTTAAGAGGCGAGAACCGCTGTCTTTGCTTGGCTCAACAGTCGCAGTAGCTTAGTCAATTGGGTTCTCATCTTGTTCCTGCACTTGTCCTTGATTTTCTTCTACCAGTTCTTCTTCATCTACAAGGTTAAGTCTGGAAGGTCGCAAAGGTGTTTTGGACTTCCTTTTCTTTTTCAACGGGTCAATAGCTTTCCTGGCGGCTTTCTCAAGGGCAGCATTCACCTTTTCCTTCGCTATGGTAGCGGCATCATCTCCATGAATGGAAATGTGAATTTCTTTCTCTGCAGTCTTGAGCAAGGCAGTCTGCTTAGCTTCAGCAAGCCGCTTACGATGGCCATCAGCTCCCGAGAATGCATCTCGCCTGTCTGAGAAACTCATTGATCTCAATTCTGCAAAGGAAAAACAAGGAACCAATCAATTGAAGAAAAACAAAGAAAAAAGCAAAGTTTAAGGGGCAGAGGCAAGAAGCGTACTGTGTAATTTGAACATTGCTTTGCAACAATGGCCTTCACATTGGCAAGGCCCACAATCAGAAGCAAAGTGATTATCTGAGTGACTTTCCCATCCGGGGTAAGGGGCAGTATGTACAATGGTGACGCGAGATTCGTCTATGGGGCAGGTCAAATCAGGAAGTCCAAATTCTCACAATAAGGAGGGGATGGAAAGAATCTCCCTCCATGAAAATAGGGCCAGGCCTACATCATTGGCGTCAGCGAGAAACTTCAGTATTCTGTCCTTTAAATGATTATCGCCGGATACCAGGGCTTTTTGGTTTCGATTTTAGGAATTATCTCCCTAAGGTCTCCAGAAAGGGTCCAACCAATACGAGAAGTTATGAATATAGGCTTAGATTGCCAGTTGTGGACTTTGCGTGGAAGGGGAGTTAGGATCTTGGGTTTCCTATACTTTATGGATAAGCGATTCTCGACAATACCATCTCGCTTAGAGACGGCAGTATAACCTTCGAACAAGTGTACAAATAGGGAAACTGTAGGCTCATGCCTAAGGGCTCTACAAATTACAAGGTAGCTGGTCAAGATTCTAATGGCGTTAGGATGAAGGTCGACAACAGCAGCTTGAGCCTTATGCATGACAGCACGAATAAAGGGATCTAGGGGGAACCTAAGGCCAACCTCTAATTGTGAAGGATACGCGACAACGCCGTCCATCCTTTGTCGTATGGCGGCAAGGGACATGTCGCCCGTGTATGGCTCAATATGGTAGACATTGTAGTTTATCCCATACTTGACATGTAAAGGAGTCTAGAAGTCCAAAGAAGAGGAAGTGATGGGCTCAACGACATCCAATGATGAGGGAATTTCAGTTGAGTCATGATGCCGAGATGAAGTCTCAGCAGCTAACGTGTCAGAGACATCGTGGCTGGATGTGGAGCTTGCAGAAGACATGTCAATAATCTCGCTGGAAGAGGAGAGAACCTGTTTATAAAAGCGACGACTACGTAAATTGGGGGCTGGAAGATAGTCAGTGTCCGAAAAATCAGAATCAAAGAGAGAATGATAGAAGTCGCAGATATGAGTACAAAGCTCCCAAGTAATGAAGAAGGTTTTCATGGGTACTACTTATGCAAAAAAGGAGGACCCCTAATTTCTATGGCATCTAAAACGGCGACATTAGCGCCATGCCGCATAAGCATGGTATTGAGGTCCTCGCGTGGGATCCTAGCCCACACCCACATGTCAACCCTATAAAACCCACCAGTTTTCATATTTTTCCCAAACCTAATGGTTCTAACGCAAGACTTAGTTCTAGACATTCGGTTATGCGGGAATAGAATTTAAAGCGAGAAAGCTTGGAAAACGGAAGAATGTTTACTTGGAAATTTGCAGAAACTGGTGAAGGCTGGGAGTCTTAGCCGGATTTTGGCCGAAAAACTTCGAAAATAAAAGGAATCTTCAGAAATGCCTTAAACAAGCTCGAAATTGGCAAGTAAGGGAACGCAAAGGGGGAAAGATTTGAAGGCGATTGGAATCAACTAATAATGGGAATGAGATAATGGGATATTTGCTTAACAGAAGCTCTGAGTGGGTAACAAAGTGGAAATGGTCGAATGAGACTGAACCTAAGCCAAGGAAGGCGAAAGGGTTTTGGGACAGTTTCCAAAAAGTTTTAATGATGCCCAAATTTTGAATTCCCCTCCCCCCATTTATTGAAGTAAATCATTATAGCACAAGTATCGAGGCGGCCGTACAAACCTAACAAACCGCCCATACCCATCAACCAGGAAGCGACACGTGGACGGTAACGTGTCGACTAAAACCGTCATCTCGCCAAATCTTGCCCAAAAGGCGGGATGTCTAAGCAGTAACAGTAGAATTCTCGACTGAATCATGAATAATTCAGGTCTCGAACTTGGGGGCTACTGATGTGATCATATAAAAGAGAAATGGCCCAACTGACATATGAGGCCTAATACAATGAATACGAAATGAAAGTTTAGGCAACAAGCCCAAAGAGAGAACCAAGGCGACAAGTTAATGGCTGTTAATATATGGGCGGGAACGGACGTTGGCAAGAATCCAGCGAGAAGTCTATTATCACCTAAAAATGATATAAACCCAAAGGCTGGAATCTCGCACCAAGACATTTTATGATAGCGACAACCACGGGTTGGTGCATTGTTGTGGTTACCGCCTGAGGGTGACATGTGAAAGCAGCAACGTTCTCATAAGGGCCAGGAAAGTTACGTATGGGCCATGAAGTCTGTTATGATAAGTAATATGTCCCGAAAAAGGTGGAGTCTCCAATATGAATGACCATGCACAGCCAATGAAAGATATACGTGTGGCTAAGAGATAAGATTTGCATGAAAGCTATATAAACGAGGTCAGAAGGCAAAATCTGGTATGCTCTCTTGTTATTTCTTTTGGCCAGTTTTCAGTTTGTATTCTCTTGTTTCTTGATCGTGTACTTACTCTCACGCCGGAGGGGCTTAGCCGGAGACGCTCCCGGTCTAGTTTACGTGGACTTTTGTGTGTAGGAGACAACCAGAGAAGACACCGGAGTATTCATCTTTTGGCTACTCAGATCAGGCCCGTGCAGCTATTTTATGTGGCAGCATCAACTATGAGGACAAATTTGTACCGATGGTCATCATTTTCAACACCGTTTCATTCTAATGTTCTCGGTTAATGCCATTCCAGAAACAATGCAACTTCCATTGTTCAATATACTGTCAGTAAAAAATTACAAACAGATGGTATGAACATATGTGACTCCATATTTGGAGAAAGTGTTTTGATGTTTGCTACTGTTTCTAGTCATAATAGAAAAACCAAGCGAAATGGTATATAACATTCTATATTTTTTTAGTTATTTTTTGTTAATTCCATAGCTAATTATTGTATGAATTATTATTGACAAAGTTATTTGACATATTATTTGTTTTTCAAACATTTTAGATTCAATTGCTGCTAACATATAGATGATTCGCCAATTGAAGATGGTGTTTTGAATTGTGCTACAAATTCTTATTACAGTAGAAAAAGGAAGCAGAATGGTATTTAATGTTCTATAATTTGTTTTTTGTTTTTTTTGTTTTTTGTTAAGTTTTAATTTAATATTTCGTTGATTTTTCTTTTAAAACGCTTTATACTATTTTTGACAACCATTACAATATTTAAATTGCGTATATATTAATTTAATTGTTATCATATGTTTATAGGCTCAAGTAATAATAAGATTGTGGACTCAACATACGAAGAAGTTGGATAAAGCGGTATAAAGAAATGTAGCAGGAAGAGGAAATGAAAGTTTGATGGTAATTTTAATAGATTTTTTTTAAAATATATGACTAATTTTTGTGCAATATATATTTTCTTATAATATTTTTCTCTTATATAACTTTTCAGGAACAAGAGTATCTGCTGCAGTGATTGATAAAACTATACACGCATATAATAATTCATATTTCACTGAAGGTAAAATTAATACGATTATTTATATTATTTAGATAAAATATAAAACTATATGAATATAGTCTAACCATTATTTTTAAAATTTTAAACAAATTTTTCAATGATAATTAAAAAAAATTCATTAAAGTTTTGATTTTATATGTCGTTTTAAAAACAATTCGAGCTTTTTTGGTGAAATTCATTCAACAGAGTTTTTGAATACTATAAAGAGCTCTGGTTTGCCTACCCAATTATGTTGCTTCACAATATTAATCATAGTGCGGGGTTATGCAACGGAACTAGACTAATCATTACAAGGCTTGAGAACCATGTTGTTAAGGCTAAAATTTTAAATGAGAGCAATGTTGGAGAAAAAGTGTTTGTCCCACGAATGTCCTTGACTCACTCGAATCTACTGTTGCCTTTCAAGTTTCAAAGTAGACAGTTTCCGTTGATTATTTCCTATGTAATGACTATTAATAAAAGTCAAGGTCAATCATTATCTCATGTTGACTCCATCAGATCTATGTTTACCAACGTTTACCATTCAATTTTCAAAGAAGACAATTTTCGTTGGTTGTATCATATGTAATGACTATCAACAAAAGTCAAGGTCAATCACTCTCTCATGTTGATGCTTTACGAAAAGACACATTTTTAGTCGTGGTCAATTGTATGTTGCTTTGTCATGAGTAACTAATCGTGATGGTTTGAAGATTTTGATATGTGACGAAAACGAAAAGATTGTGGATGAAACAACGAATGTTGTTTATAAAGAAATCTTTCAAAATTTGTAAATTAGCTTGATAATGTCAATATATTTTTGTTGTACGCATATATTTTAAAAGTGTTTTACAAATTAGTTGTTATATAGATAAAGTACTTTTCTTTATTTTGTTTCTGCAATTTATCAACTTTTTTGATCGTGTGTTTAACGCACGGGTATAACACTAGTTTGTCATAATTACACAACAATCCACTTACTATTTTTTCAATCATTCTATCTTATATATTACTCCATCCGTCCCACACCAAGGTTTCTTGGTGTGGATTTCACGCTTCTTAAATTTTTTTTTTTGAAAGTGGGTAGAAGATTAGAGGAGAGAGAATATAAAAGTTAAATGTGGAGTAGAGAATAGTAGTTAATGATTGTTTTTTTTTTAAGTGGATAGAAGATTAGAGGAGAGAGAATGTAAAAGTTAAAAATATTTAATAGGAAAGAGAATGAGTGGAAGGAATAATAAGTTAATGATTGATTTTTTTATAAATATGTTAACTTTATAGGGATATAATGAATGATTTTTTTGTAAATATATTAAATCATAAGTATATAAATATATTCAAAACTTGTCATTTATGAAAGAAAACCTTGAAGAAGTGGGACAAATTAAAAAGGAAAATATAAATCTTGAAATGGGACGGAGGGAGTATTTTTTATACTTACGACATTTTATTCACTCATTCTATCTCTTATTATTATGCCAAAATCTAAGGAGAAACGCGTTTCTCCTTAGCGCTAAGGAGAAACGTGTTTCTTAACCGGTTTATTAACGGGTTTAATTGAACGTTTAACGAATCGGTTTCTTAACCGGTTTAATTAAAACCCATTTGCCCTAATTTTAATACCAAAACGAAATCAGTAGCAAGCGAACTCCAGTTGAATATCCAGAAACTATAGCCAGAAATCAGTAGCAAGCGAAATCAGTAGCAATCGAAGGAATTATGGGAAATCCAGTTGATGAAATCAGGAGCAAGCGAAAATCCGATTGTGAGTTCACATGTTATTATTGTTTTAGTTCGAATTTTCATAAATTTCTGGATATATTAAGCATACTCATCTGTATATGACTTTAACAATCTGTTTTAGTTTGAAATTTTCAATTTCTGTGTATCGATTTTGTGTTTTATGTTTAACGATTTGTGGATATTTTCTGGATATCATTTTGAAAGTTGCTGGATATTCAATTGTTTGTTTCTGGATATTCATTTGCTTGTTTCTGGATATTCATTTGTATGTTTATAGATATTCATTTGTGGATATTTTCTGGATATCATTTTGAAAGTTTCTGGATATTCATTTTGAAAGTTTCTGGATATTCATTTGTGTAGTTTTTGGATATGCATTTTGATAGTTTCTGAATATTCATTTGTATGTTTCTGGATATTCAATTGTGTAGTTTCTGGATATACATTTTATAGTTTCTGGATATAGAATTGGCCTTGGCCAAGGACATGGCCATAGCCCATGGCCTAGGCCAAGGCCAATTCTAATTGTCTGGATATCCTTTCTTTATTATTCTGGATATTCATTTCATTTTTTTCTGGATATCCTCATGATTTTTTTTTTATTTTATGTTTTGTAGCTGCAGATTTGAATAAAAGTGAAGGTAGTAAGAAGCATAAGAAGAATCAATTAATTGTTCATTTGCCTGTTGAAGGTCAAGTTAAGAAGTCAAAGAAGAAATCAACAGTGGATGTGGTTGAAAGTGGTAAGAAACGGGCATTTGAACATTGTTGTGTCCAGAAAGGCTTATTGATCTTGGTTTAACCCCTGCTCAGAAAGAAGATGTTAAATCTATAGGTTTTGGTGGGCTATTAGAACTTAAGTTGCATAGATTGCCAACAGGGGGAATTCTGGAATATCTTGTGGAAAGATTTGATTCGGGAAGCTTTATTTAGAGAATCAAACTAGTATTATATAACAACAAATGATGTTTTTGATATTCTTTGTCTTCCTAGGAATTTAAAAAAAAAAGAGATAATAAATTGTTCAATAGGCATTGACAAAGAGTTGAGCGCACGATACATAAATACTTTTGGGAAAGTTAAAGATGGTATTCCAGCCCGTCTGCTTGGTGAACGCATCAAAGAACTACCTAATGGAGGTGATGAGTTTAAACGCCTCTATGTCTTGTTTGCTGTCAGTTTCTTTCTTGCACCAGTAGTAACAAAGGCTGTTGATTGTTCTTTGTTGGCATTGGTTGAAGATGTTACTCAAATTAAAAAGTTTGATTGGTGCCAGTTTGTATTGACTAAGATATCTGATGGTGTTAGGAAGTTTAAGGCTTCTTCTGGTAGTAAAGTGAGGTGTTGTAGTGGTTGTGTGGCAATTCTTGTAATAGCTTACTTTCATAGATTTCTATATTTGGGTAAACATGAACCAGCTGTACGTCCTTTGATTCAACATTGGACTCAAGAGAAAATTTCTGACAGGGCTGGTAATGAAGCTAAAATCGGTTGGGGTGGAGTACTTTATTTGGATAATGCTTATCCTATTACGAGCTATGAGGATGATTTAGATGAAGGGAAAATTGGATTGCTGATTGATGCTGCTCCTTTTGTTGACGATGTAAGTCATCCTAGAAATCATCTTGCAAATGAAAATGTTCCAGAAGTTTTGAATTCTGTTAAAGAGTCACTGGAAATATTTCACAATGATATTAATGTTGCTATCAATGCTCATATTGCAAGGATTTCAAAAATTGAGAAGGAGAAAGAAAAAGTTGATAATGATGATGTGGAGAAAGAATCTGTTGAAGAGGAGGATTTGTATGGTGATAGCCAATCTTGGGGAAGTCAGGTTTTTGATTATATTGATGATATTATTGATAAGTTGAAAACTTCAAAAGTTGAGCTTAAGGAGAAAGGGAAGGTTGGACCATTGCCAACATTTAGGATTTTATCACAGAGTCAAGAATCTGAGCGTACAACGTCTGATGATAATGTTGACAAATTTCAGGATTTTAATGACAGATGTCTGTATGAGCATTTTGGGGATCAAGTTGTTACCAATGTTGCTCAACCAACTAAAGATCAATCTGCAGAGCATCAAATAGCTAGGCTTAATACAGAGGATCAAGTTACTGATTCCCATCTGTTTAAACAAAAAATGATTGAGCCTATGTCTGTTATCAAGGAAGTTGACGTGGAAGAAGAACTTTCTTCACAAATTTTGGGTGATATTGATAATTTGGTTGGTAAAATTTCTCAACATTGTGTTAATGGTGAGAAGTTTGATAAGATGTTAGATGAAGTGAATTTGGAACCCGTTAATGGTGAGATTATTCTTTCATCTGAATTTATGGTGAAGAATAAGGAAGTAATGATTGGTATGCCAAAGCTAAAGATGGAAGTGGTTGATTATTGCTTCTCAAAATTGATTCTTCCAAATACAAAAAGTAATATCCCATTTTTATTTCAATATTATTACGGTTGAAATTTATTATGGTATTCAAATTCTAATATTATTTTTTCAGTGTTTTTTCCAGTTTAATGATCTCATTGGACTGGAAGCAGACGATATTTTGAGTATGCAAGAAGATACAGATATCACAGGTGTAATTGTGAATGCTTGGGCAATGTTGTTGAACAAGCTGGAGCATAAAAAGGGTGTAATGAAGATATTTATGTTTGGTGTTGACCATTCTTTAAGTTTACTTTTTTCAACAATTTATAAGTATATATCGATTGCAGGGTATATATCCATGAAATTTCTTTAAGATATTATTATCATTTATATTAATAGGCTACTTGGGCGAAACGTTCTTGCAATGCTCGTTATGGTGCTGCAGAAATGCTTCAAACTTTTTTGTATTAGAAAGATGTTGTTAATGTCGATGAGAATCTAATGGATCTGAAATTTGTAGATCTGGTATGTATTTTCATTTGTCAATACATTTCTGGATATCATATTGAAAATTTCTGGATATACTTTATGGTATTTCTGGATATATCCATGACCAAGGCCTAGGCTAAGGCCAAGGCCAAGGCCTATGCCATGGCCAAAGTAATTTCTGGATATACTTTATGGTATTTCTGAATATACTTTATGGTATTTCTGGATATATCCATGACCAAGGCCAAGGCCAAGGCCTATGCCATGGCCAATGCCATGGATTTAGCCATGTCCAAGACAAATAAGAAATTTCTGGATAGTCACCTAATATATTTCTGGATATACTTATTTTTTTGCAGTTTTTTTCCCATACTTTAAGGGAAGCAGTTCAAGTGGGCACTTTACACTATATGTGTACAACATGGTTTCAAAATCCATTCACTATTTTGACAACCTTTCAATGAATGAAGCAAAAGCAGCTGATGTTGTGAAACTTACGAAAGCATTGGTATATGTTGTGAAACTTACGAAAGCAGTTCAAATGGGCACTTTACACTATATTTTTTTTGCAGTTTTATATTTTTCATTTTTGTTTTCATTGGTTATCTAATATTTTATACTTAAAATTTTTTCAGTATGCGCCTATGAAATCTTTTTTGAAAAAGATTGGTCATCCATTTTATAATGATTTTGAAGCCAAAAAATCATATAAATTTGAATACATGGAATGTGATTGGGTTCTTGAAGAAAATGAAGCTAACCATGATTGTGGAGTTTATGTGATGTATGAGATGAATGATTTTCAAGGATCAATGTACTCATGTCCTGAGTCATGTCAGGTACTATTAAAGTTTTTTTTATTCATATTTATATTATATGAGTTTGTATATATATGTTTTAACAATTTTTTTTTTTTTTACTTTGTAGGATAAACAAAGAATTCGTCTACGAGCTGAAATTCTTTCAACACTTTTGCTTAGTCAATTGAACAAAGATAGGCATAAGTTTATGATTCAGGCACACACTTTTGAAAAAGAGAAGAAAACAAAAAGAATAGAAGAACAAAGTAATGTACAAGATTCATAGATGAATGTAATTATGTAATTAGGAATCAGGTTTAGTGATGTAATTAATGTACTTTAGTGGAGAAATATATTACTCCACAATTTTGAAAGAAATGTACAAGATTCTTTAAAAACTTTTGCTTTGTCAATTTAAAGTTTCTGGATATTCAATTTAAGAGTTTCTGGATATTCAATTTAAGAGTTTCTGGATATAGAATTGACAGTTTCTGGATATTCATATTGATAGTTTCTGGATATTCATTTGTAAGTTTCTGGATATACATTTTGATAGTTTCTGGCCATGACAAGGACAAGGCCAAAGCCATGGCCAAGGCCAAGGTCAAAATCAAGTTCAAGGCCAATTAAAGTTTCTGGGTATTCAATATGGTAGTTTTTTGGATATACATTTTGATAGTTTCTGGATATTCAAATTAAGAGTTTCTGGATATAGAATTGATAGTTTCTGGATATTCATATTGATAGTTTCAGGATATACATTTGTAAGTTTCTGGATATACTTTTTGATAGTTTCTGGATATACTTTTTGATAGTTTCTGGATATACTTTTTGATAGTTTCTGGATATAGAATTGATAGTTTCTGGATATAGAATTGATAGTTTCTGGATATACTTTAATGGTCAAAAAAGCATTCAAACTTACTATTGAATTCAAAGAGTAATAAATGTGTACAGTTGGTAAGTGCACTGAATTCATTGACCAACTTTTTTGTCTGGTTTCAAGTACTCAGCCTATATAAATCTGTCCAAAGGCAAGCATATACATCAAGTTCAAGAAAAATTCTACCTTTAATAATTTTTCTAGTGATGAACAAAGGCAAGGGAAATTCTAGTGAGCCAACTTTGGGTGATTCAAATGATGGCAAAAGTTGGAAAATATACATGGTGTGCTACCAAAAATTCATCTATGGTCATCTTGTTGTTTTGTAGCCTTCTTCTGTAAATGGAACTCCCTCATTTCGTTGTCCATTGGAGCCATGTAATGGACATAATTGTAGGGATAAGGATTATGTGGGGATAGTCAATCATGCTCATGAGTTTGGAAACGCTCACAACATTGATGAAGCTGCTAGGATTCACCACAAGGCTTTGGAAATGTATTTTGAATGTATTTTGAATGAATATGATCCAAAAAACAAATTGAATGACAACGTAGGCGATGATGGAGCAGGTGGTAGTGGTAGTGTTTAATGGTACTAAATTCTGTTTTTAATATTGTTGTGTTTGATGTATTTTGTAATATAGGTGATGTATTGTTATCCGTGACTGTTTTTGTTTGAAATTTGGTACTATTGAATCCATGACTGTTTTTGTTTGAAATGTAGTTAACTATTGAATCCGTGACTGGATATTCATTTGTAAGTTTCTGGATATACATTTTGATAGTTTCTGGATATACATTTTGATAGTTTCTGGCCATGACAAGGACAATGCCAAAGTCATGGCCAAGGCCAAGGTCAAAATCAAGTTCAAGGCCAATTAAAGTTTCTGGGTATTCAATATGATAGTTTCTGGATATACATTTTGATAGTTTCTGAATATTCAAATTAAGAGTTTCTGGATATAGAATTGATAGTTTCTGGATATTCATATTGATAGTTTCTGGATATACATTTGTAAGTTTCTGGATATACTTTTTGATAGTTTCTGGATATACCTTCTTCAACAGTAATAAATAATGATAAGTTTGCTTGTCTTTAATGGTCAAAAAAACATTCAAACTTACTATTGAATTCAAAGAGTAATAATTGTGTACAGTTGGTAAGTGCATTGAATTCATTGAATTCAAAGAGTAATAAATGTAAGTGCATTGAATTCATTGACCAACTTTTTTGACTGGTTTCAAGTACTCAGCCTATATAAATACCATACACCACCACTCCTACCATCACAACAAAAAAAAAACAAATTTCTCAAAATGAATAACAACAACAACAACCAAGCTGAGCAAAACGAAAGTTTTGATTCTGATGTAGGGTTTCAGCCTGAGGAGGTTGAATATGTAGATAATAATGTGGATGTTCCTAGGGTTAACAGAGAGTTAACCATGGAGCAAAAAGTTACAAGGCACAAGCGATCAATCCAAAATGGGCGTTTTCCCCTCTTTAATGGGGAAAATAAATTGCAATGCCCATTCTGCCCCCCTAGGAGCTTTCCAACAAGAACCTTGTCTTGTGACCAACTCTTTGCGCATGCTATTCATTTTGGATCTATTTCTGCGTATGGAGAAATATCCATGCTACAGCACATCGCACTAGAGCAGCATATGACAGAAGTCAATGATGGGAATTAGGGGATGTTGATGTTGTTCTTGTTGCTGTTGTTGTTCTTGCTCCTCCCCTTGTTGCTGTTGTTCTTGTTGGTTTTTTTTTTTGTAATTATATTTAAAATAATTTACTTAGTTTGTTTTCTTTCTTAAATTTTATATTTCCTGTTTAATTTGATAATTTCTGGATATACATTCTGATTGTTTCTGGATATACATTCTGATACTTCTGGATATATAATTGGCCTTGGCCAAGGACATGGCCATAGCCCATGCCAAGGCCAAGGCCAAATCCATGACAAGTCCAAGGCCAACTTGTCCATGGCAAGGCCAAGGCCAAGGACAAATCAAGTTTAATGCCAAAGCCAAAGCAAATAAGCAATTTCTGGATATCAATTTATTTCATTTCTGAACATAAAAACATCAAATATCTGTATATAAAATATTTAACTAGTCAACTTAATAAATTGTACTTCAATCTAAAAACTATTAAATCAAATGTTCATTTGGTGTTTTTGAACCAAACTCATCAGTGATTGGCTTTCTTCTATCAAACTTTGTCTTTAGCTTTCATTTTACGCCTTTGTATTTGCACGAATTGGATCAATCACACTGGAGCACTTGTTATACTTTACGAACCAACGCTATCATTAACACTTGTCGTAGATCTACAATCTGTTGATTTTCGACAACAATTGTTGTATAAGAAGTGAGTCTCTATTGAACCCATCTTCCAAGATCTTTTTGCGGCTCTGTTTTCATGACAAGCCATCATCAGATTGTGGTATTTCATTGCCATCTTTTGTTTCCAGGGAATGAATTCATTTTTCTCTGTTGATGTATTATCTTTTCCTTGATAGACTTTGTCCCATACATCTTTTTTTTTGCCATCTTTGTCTACCTTTTTTCAATGTAGATATTTGGTATCCTTGTGACATTTGACAAATTCAGTGCCTTTATGCAATGAAAGCACAACCAACCGACTGTAGTAAACTGATTGCAGCTGCATACAACTGTTACACTTTCATTATTCCTAACAAAGAGTACACTCTCATATTTATCTAGGTACTTCTCATGAGCAACATGTATGAATCTGCAATCTTCATCACTTTCATCTCCAAATTTGTATACAGCAGGAAAAGCTCGTTTTACCTCAATCTCAAAGAACTTGAATATCTGTGGTGTGTATACCTGAGCTGCTTGTTTTATGGTACCACCATACATGTCTGGTTGAGGGACTGAGATTGATGCTTGAAATTCCTTCTCTTGTTCAGTATTCTCCAACGTTTAATTATTTCATTGAATATGTCAAAGAACTGAGTGAGGGATGTGTTTCTGTTTGCTTTGAAACAAAGGGCATGATTTGTGCTCTCGCTTCTTTGGGATGACAATATTCCAGCTGAGAAGAAATTTGTGCTTAAAGTTGTGCACCATTTCTCCCGTAGTCCATATAGACGCTTGAACCAGGAATTTTCAACGAGATTGTATTTCACGAGCATTGACTCCCAACATCTTTCAAATTCATCCTCACTGGTACATCCCATTAAACAATGATCAAATTCTTTTTTTAAATTTTCATTTGTCTTCAATTGTCCAAAGTGGGATACAACATTTTGTTGGATGTGCCATAAACATAGCCTATGCCTCGTCCGCCCTTCAAATACCTGTATTAGAATAAAGATTCTGGATATTAACATTATATGCTTCTGGATATTAACATACAATAAATTTTCATTGACCAATTTTTTGTCATGGCTTTGGTCTTGGCCATGTCCAGAAACTAACAATTGAATATCCAGAAACTACCAAATGAATATCCAGAAACTACCAAATGAATATCCAAGAAACTTTATATTGAATAACCAGAAACTTTAGAATGACTACCTACTGGATATTCAATCTGGTAGTTTCTGGAAATAAAAACCAATGACATCTGGGTAAAGTTAAGGCACATTTGAAATATTGTTAGAACTTTATAGCACAAATAAAATACTAGATAAGAAATATTATAAAAGAACTGGTTATGGAATTTTATAACCATACCTCTTCAATTGCATTTGACATTGCTTGGTCTTGGTCTGTAAATATTGTTTTTGGTTCTTTGCCTCCCATTGGTTTTCTAAACTGCTTAAGCAACCAGATAAATGTTTTTTTTTCATTTGCTATGAAAGCACAACCAAACATGACAGTGTTCCAATGATTATTAATGCCAACTATTGGGGCACAAATAAGGTTGTATCTATTTGTAGTATAAGTTGTGTCAAATATAACCAGATCTCCATAGAGCTTGTAATCTTCCTTCATCACGCTATCTCTCCAAAATATAGCCCCAAGTCTTCCTTCATCATCAAATTTGATTTTAAAATAGAACCCTTGATCTTCCAGTGAAATTTCAAAAAGCCTATCAACAACATTCTGAGCATCACCATTTTCAATTTTTTCCATTCTAAGTTTCTGAACAAAATTGATATGATCTTTCTTTGTGTGACCAACATGTTCCTCTCCACCAGCTGCTTTTACCAAAAGACTATATCCATCAGTTGGTTTTATACCAGCTTCTTCCATTATTTCAATTATTTCACCCTGATCATCTGAGATACACCTTTCACTACGCTTCAAATGGTTCCAATCTGTCCTTGTCATTGGATGATTGTGCTCTGTAACATGGCGGTCAACAACATACATATCTTCCTCTTTTAGCAATTTCGCCCTCAAAAGAGCCTTACATTGAGTCCTCTTTATGTAATTTCTCCTTCTCTTTTGTTGTTTTTTTGGTAACATCGAGTTGTTCAACTGGTGAAGGAATTTGAACTTCATTAACATCAACTGGTGATGGAACACTGATGTTATCCTCTTGGGTTGATCTGGTAACTCCTTCACATGAGCAACGAAATAGCTTGTTAATATCCTTGAAGACTTTTTTGAAACATAATTTGTTGACAACTTAATACTAAATCCTAGTGCATTTGCATGAAGTTTATACAGTTTGTACAATTCCTCCCATGTCTTTCCTTTTGTTCCCAGCAAATTTTTGCTTATATCAATATTAGGTTCCTCAGTTACTACTGCACACACAAAATATATTTAAAAGAATAATGTTATATGAAATCAGTAATTCTAAATCAATATGTCAATAAAGTTAAGAGAGAAAACCTATTTGTAGCCCGTTTTCGTGGATCTCGTAGGTTGTTGAATTTGAGATTCTAAATCAATATGAGAATATGATTCTGCAAGAAAAGGCAGCAGTTAGTTAGTTTCTGGATATTCATTTTGAAGGTTTCTGGATATTCATTTTTGTAGTTTCTGGATATAGCATTGGCCTTGGCCAAGGACATGGCCATATCCCTTGGCCTAGTACATTGCCAGTTTAAAGTTTCTGGATATTCAATTTGGTTCTGGATATACATTTTATTGTTTCTGAACATGGTCAATTGTGTATTTCTGGATATTCAATTTGGTAGTTCTGGATATTCATTTTGAAGGTTTCTGGATACTCATTTTGAATGTTTCTGGATATTCATTTGATGGTTTCTGGATATACATTTGAAGGTTTCTGGATACTCATTTTATAGTTTCTGGACATGGTCAATTGTGTGTTTATGGATATTCAATTTGGTAGTTCTGGATATTCAATTTGGTAGTTTCTGGATATTCATTTTGAAGGTTTCTGAATATTAAGATTTCTGGACATAGAACTGACCAAAGCCATAAGCAATTTCTGGATATGTACCTAACACATTTCTGGATATACATTTTTGGTACTTCTGGATATCATTTACATAAATATCTGGATATCATTTATATAAATATCTGAGTATGGATATAGAGATGGTCATGATATATAAAATATTAACAAGTAAGTTTTATTGAGATCAAACCTGTAGCCTGTAGAATATCGATTTATGATATTTCTGAATATCTGTCATGTAATTGAGCTTCCATTTAAGCTATTGATGGATGTTGGTCCCAAAGATGGCAACAAGGGTGAAAATACAGCTAGAGGGGGGGGGGGTGAATAGCTGTTACAAATTTTTCGCCCTCAATTTAAAACTAAACCTCTACGCTTACAAAACCTCTTGCAGTGTATAAGAAACTGCAAGTAGAGTTGTAAAATGCACAACGGAATATACTTAAAATAAATGCGGTTTTGAGGAGGCGGTTTTGCAAGGCGGTTTTAGTGCAATTTTCTGAGCAGTTGTAAAACTGAAAGTGTAGTTTGACAATGTTAACTCCAAACACAATTTCACAATAAAGGATAACTATAAAGATCAAACAGAGACAGAGATAAATAATTAGCAAGCACAGAAAATATAAATGCAGTAAAGTATAAGAACAAGCTATTTGGAGTGGTTCAATCGATAAACGATCTACGTCCACTACCAAGATGGTTAGTCTTGGATTTCTAAGAGAGATTTTATATTGAGTATTTGAGATTACAAAGTACAATAAAATCTTTTCTATGAAGAACAAATCCTAGACTATAACCAGTGTATCTCAAATGAATAAACTATGTGTTTAAACAAGTGAGGTGTGTGTGTGTGTTCAAGATCAAGGCTCTTTTAAATCTGAGAGATGTAGAGCTCAATGATTCTTGAATGTGTTAAGGCTTGATTTCTGGGCTGGGGAATATTTCTTGAAGTATGAAGATGAAGATTCAAAGGGTTGAATAATTTCTGGGCGGAGCTTCAGCTTCTATGAACACAACACTTCTCAATTTTTCAAGCAAACTTCAAATGATGAAGATTAGGGGTATTTATACTCAAGCATCAAGAAACTAGCCGTTGGATACGAAATTTGTTGTAAGGGGCGGAGTCCTTGATGCAATTCCATTGGTCCACAAAGAACCACTTTTGTCCTTTGGAACTGTTGCAGTAGAAAACTGATCAGGCTTCAGCTGCAATCAAGGAGGTTAGGACATCTGTCACTTTTTTAAGATCCTTGCAGATCTTGTCTGAAAAGTAGTCACGTGACAAGATATGGTGGTTGACATTTGATATTGCTGACGTGGATTCCAACGGTCAAAAGAGTTCACTTCAAGTAGCCAATCATTGGGGCGGTTCTAGGGTCAAGCGGTTTGACATGAAAGCGGTTCCACTAGAAGAAGGATTTCCAAGAGTGCGGTTTGCACTTTAATAATCAAGCGGTTTCAGATGAAGGGAATCACAAGGCAAAAGGCGGTTCTGCCGAGCGGTTCTAGAAGGGCGGTTCTGAAACCCTTGAAACTGCAATCCTAAGATCCAATGATTCTTGTGCCAGTCTTCAAACCTAAATTTAACCTATTCTATAAAATGGACTTAGCTAAAAAATTGAAGTCTAAGCTTCATTACATAGGGTCCTAAAGTCCTTAAAATAAATAGGAGGTTATGGTATCAATCAAATCTAATACAAAATAGGAGGGTTAAAATATGCATACCCAACAATGGATAGATCCAAAATTACGTACATCAATCTCTGGAAATAACAATCGACCTTAGTACAATAAACGTTGATTAAAATTAAAAATAGAAGATGTTGATTTGGTTCATATTACCTGATTTAATCAATATCGATTTCTGTATTGTTTCTGGATATTCATTTTGATTGAACTGTCCTGCTCGTCTCCATTTGCTGTGATCGTTGTAGTGTGTATGTGTGTGTATCTACGCAAATATTGAATTTATGTAGGTTTTTGGACAATAGAACCGATTTAATTCAAATGGTTGTCGATTTTTGAATATATTAAAAAATTCGTTTCTCCATACAGAGATGGAGAAACGCTTTTTTCGCCAGACCAATTCTATTATTATTATTACTCCCTCCGTCCCAGACCAAGGGTTCATCTTTCCCTTTTGGGACGTCCCAGACCAAGAGTTCATTTCCAAAAAAGGCAAGTTTTTGAATATATTAATACCCTTATCATCTTCATATATTTACAAAAAAACCATTCATTATATCCTTATACATTCTCTCTCCTATTTCCTACCACACATTTAACTACTATTCCTCCCACTCATTCTCTCTCCTATTAAATATTTTTAACTTTTACATTCTCTCTCCTATTTCCTACCACACATTTAATTTTTACATTATCTCTCATATTTCCTACCACACATTTAATTACTATTCCCTATCTCACATTTAACTTTTATTCATTTTTTAAAAAAAATCTTAAGAAGCGTAAAATACCCCCCATATACCCTTGGTCTGGGACGGAGGGAGTATTATTATGAGAGAGAGAGAGGAAGTAATAAATACTTTTAATTTGACACGTGTGTAAATAAATGCTCTTGAATAAAGTCCAAGTAGATAACAAGAGAAAGAAAAACGTGAAATAGAGCTGACAAGGCAAAAATGTAACAAAGTGACCAATAGCAACCTTACATCAAAACATCAATAAGATGAGGTATACTTAAAAAAAAGGAAAACAATCGTCGACCGTTTGAATCTATCTTCCCCACCGCCCTGTCTCCTTCTCCCTCTCTAACTTTGGTATATGCTTCCGCATATCGTCTTATCCTTCCCTCCAAATTTTCCTTCATAAACCCCCAAGCACACACACTGACACACACACACACAACACTTCATATCCATGGAGCTCACAGCTCCACCATTCCAGAACCTTCCATCCTCACGTCTTCGTTCTAGAAACATCCATACTGCTCTACTCTTCAACAACTCTCACAAGTCTCTCCTCTTTAACAACAAGCCCTCAGATCCTCTATCGTCATCTTTGCTGTTTTCTCCGTCTTCGCAGCCGGCACGATTGGGCATCACGCGCGTCACTACCGTCCCCGTTGAATTCGCGCCACCCACTCCTGACTTCGATTTCCACCAGGAACTCGCGCGCCTCCGTACTCTCCGCGCCAAAATCGCTGATTCGAAGACGCTGAGTGATAAACTCCGAGTAATTGACTGTGATTCTAGAGTAAAGCTGTTTTTTGCCGCTCGTGGCAATGGATTTTCTAGGGTTTTAGAGTCGGTTAATTTGGACAAGTACGAGCTGTTTTTGATTAAATGTGTGGTTGCTGCGGGTCAAGAACATGTTCTAGGGTGGGGATCGGGTGGGGATACAGGCGAGGACAAGGGCGAGTTTGGGTCTGCTAGGGATTCGTTGAAGAGCGCACTTTATGCTTTGGCGGAAATGATTGAGAAATGGGATGGGACTGGTCGCAAGGGTGTCAGTTTACGGAAGAAAATTGGGCGGGAAGAGATTGGAGCATTGACTGCATTATTGAAAAATCTTAGACAAGTTGAAGAATTCTACGACTGCATTGGAGGGATCATTGGGTTAGTTCACATTCATGTATTCTCGCATTTGATCATGGATTTTATTTATTTTTTCCATAAATTAGTACGAAGTGTTTCATAACTTAATCTATGTGAAACCTACAACTAGCCACAAGCAATGCTGATAGAAAAATAAATGCTGATAGAGTAGTGGGGTTGTTGAAATAGTTTGAAATACTAGTGTGCGCCCAGGGTGATCTATAGTAAGACACTACAAGAAATTATGTCACGATTGACTTTCCTTGCGAGCTAGTTGCTCCATTGACATGCTTCTTCCCTTCAAAGAAACATTCAAAGAAGAGTCACGTGTTATGGCATATACTAGTAAGAGTAAGGTGATGAAGAATCCTGTTCTAATATTTCGAGAGACTAAATGATCTTCTCTTTGTCAATAGTTTATTTTCATGCTTACATAATATGCTTCTATTTTATTGATTTAAACTTCACTAAATCAAGAGACGGGCTTGCAGATATCAACTAATGGTTCTGGAGCTTCTCTCTCAATTGGCAAATAAAGGAAAAGTTTTAAATTGGTCCCCACATATAACTAATTCAGCAGAATGCCAGTACTTAGAAATTCACCCTCCTACTGTGCTTGACCTTTCTCAAGATACAGAATATGCGTCTCAAGCAGCTCTATGGGGAATCGAGGTTGGTATGAGCTTCGTGCTGTCTTTTATTACTTAAAGGTTGTCTAAAGTTTGGTGGAATTATAGAATTTTATTTGATTTTAGGGTCTTCCAAACCTTGGAGAAATTTATCCTCTCGGAGGATCTGCAGATAGGCTTGGTTTAGTCGACTCTGTGACGGGTGAATGTCTTCCTGCTGCAATGCTTCCTTATTGTGGGCGAACTTTGTTGGAAGGTCTAATAAGAGATCTTCAGGTAGGCAATATATGTGTTTTTTCTCTTCTGTTGGTCTATTATGATGATTCTTGATGATAAGAACTTGGCTTTACATTTAGTGGATGATGCCTGTATGAAATACTACTAAAAATGATTATTTTCTTAATTATCTGCAAGGCGAGAGAGTTCTTATACTTTAAGTTATATGGAGAACAATGCATCACGCCTGTTGCAATAATGACAAGTTCCGCGAAGAAAAACCATGAGCATATCATGTCACTTTGTGAAAGATTCAAATGGTTCGGAAGAGGTCGACCGAGTTTCCATCTTTTCGAACAGGTTCTGTAAGTAGGAAAATGATGTATTCTCTGCATCTGACTAATTTCTGTTTAGGTTTGAGTGCAGTATGTAATTTGTGTTTTCTATTTCAGCCGCTTGTTCCAGCGGTTAGTGCTGAAGATGGCCAGTGGCTAGTCAAGGGGCAATTCATGCCTGTCTGCAAGCCTGGTGGCCATGGTGTGATATGGAAACTTGCTTACAACAAGGGTGTTTTCCAGTGGTTTCGTGATCATGAAAGAAAAGGTGCTACTGTACGACAAGTCAGGTTGGCTTCAACTCACCTTAATGTTTTGCTCTAAGAATCAATTCAGTTGTTATGGAATATTTGGAAATGTGTTTTGCAGTAATGTTGTGGCCGCTACAGATGTGACCCTCTTGGCATTGGCGGGGATAGGGTTGCACCATCAGAAGGTAGCCTTTTACCATCTATCTGGGCATCCATAACATTTTTAATCTTTTTTTTTCCTAGAAGCAAAGATAATATATTAAGGTACCAACCTGACGGCATAAGTCTTCTGTAGACTTGTAGTATAATTTTTTTTCAAAAAATATTTGGAAGGGGAATATACCTTGCTCAACTCAAACTTTTCCATTGTGGCATTGTCTCCCACAGACCTCAAAGGGGCAAATGGGCTGCATAAGCCTGCATTGACATTCGGGCTGATAGTTATCCGATTGACAGAATAACACATACTCCCTACGTTCCAGATGCTTGTAGTTGAAGAAGCTAAATTTTGTCCTGAAATACTTGTTTCACTATTACCTAGAAATCTTTACCATTGTTTACCAAGTATACCTTTATTATGGTTAGAAAAGTACATTGTTAAAAAAATTGATACCTAGGTAATTGCATCATTCTAAGGGTAATTTAGTCAATTTTATACGAAATAAATATATT
Organism: Adenophora triphylla var. japonica; assembly: GCA_022495995.1. NCBI lineage: Eukaryota > Viridiplantae > Streptophyta > Magnoliopsida > Asterales > Campanulaceae > Adenophora > Adenophora triphylla. Next base: position 164,625 of record JAFEMH010001707.1, on the reverse strand, counting down.
TCATAATATCTGTGCACAAGTCTAAAACAACAGGTATTTTGGGACCGAGGGAGTGCAAACTTTAAGGCCATTTGAGATTCTATCCAAGAAACATGGTTTCTTGTGCAAGGAAGAGACCTTCTGTCACTCTAGACTATGGTCCCTTCTCTGTAAATACCACATTGTTCGACATAGACATGTTTGTCTTTATTTTTGATAGTTGATTGATACCACGTTGGATATTAGGCGGAAAGAGAGCATTTGAAAATATTATTAGTTATTAACATAGATAGGGCCTTAAAGATGGTTCTTCTATATGGAACTAAGTGGGTAAAGTGTATAAATATTTACTCTCTATATAAAATTTCCCTTTTAAAGATTGAGCTCCTCATCTCTTTGAAATGTATATACAAATCAGCCATTTTAATCACTCATTTCTCATCTTACAGAAGCTTGGATTTGCTTCGTGTGAACGGAACATGGGTGCTACTGAAGGCATAAATGTTTTAGTTGAGAAAAGGGTCTCTGATGGGAAGTGGGCATATGGCTTCTCATGCATCGAGTACACCGAATTTGATAAGTTTGGAATAAATGATGGTTCTGGTCCTCCCAGTAGGTACTTCTCTTTTAAAATTCTTTCTCAATTAACAACATTGCCTATGCTCACATTTTTGGATTATGGATTGGAAAAAAGATGGCAAAAGGGGTCCACGGCTTCCCAAGAATTAATTAGCATACTTTTTTCTTTTCCCCTTCACAAAAAATGCATAAAAATGAGCAATCTATTTATGACATTACATTTATCACGCTCTTAACTTTAGGTGCTTTCAAAAGGCACAACTTTTTTTTTTCTTTCTTTCTGAAATGCCTATCATGATCTTGCTCAACAAAGGAACCATTATAAATACTTCTTAATATAGATCTTGTCTTCTTAACATACATGCATCCCCTCCTCTCGTGGCTTGTGTGTGGTGGATGAAAAAAAAAATGCTTCTCCAAAACTGTCATTTACCAGTTTTTTATGCTCAACATTAGCAACTAATATGCATACTAGTTTCTTAAAGCCAATCTTGTTAATTTTAATTCCCCGGATTGAAGAACAAAACATATATCCTTAATCTGATTGATTCGAGTTGATAAATAGAAAATTAGTTATGCTTTTCTCTTGCGGGAAACCTCAAGTACCAAAAAGTGTGATGGAGAGAGGAGAAATAAATGTTTGAGCTGAAGTTAGGAAAGCATGATTTTACTGGTTTCCCTGTTCCCCCCCCCCCCATTCCAACCAAATAGTCCACTTTCCATTACAAATGTCAAACTGTACTATATTATACTCCCTCTGTCCCACCTCAAATTGCAAAAAAACGTCACGGGAATGAGGAGGTGTATCTAATATTAAGTTGGTGTGAGTATGGAGGGCAAATGGCACATTGGTGCCCTTAAGTTTTACCGGAGTTGCAATGTGCCAACGTTTCAATTTTGGCAATTCAATTTTAATGTTCACTCTTTGTGTCAATGTGAGGCATTTTTTGTACCAAAAAAAATGTGAGGCATTTTTTGTACCAAAAAAATGTGAGGCATTTTTGGATGGACGTGAGAAAATATGGATGAAAGTTAACAAGATGGACAAAAAGACTACTAAGCTTTAAAACTGTTCTCATAATTCTTCTCATAAATATGAAGGGGCTAAAGTTAAAATATTAAATTTATTTTATAAATTAGAGAATTTGGGATAAATCGTTTTCCCTCAATTTCCTGATTAAATCTAAATGACCCGAAAGTTTTTATGTAGTAGCATATAAAACTGCATGCATTATTATAGAAATATTGCATGCAATATGATATTCGCTCATGTATGAATATAATACTGCATGCATTATTATAGAAATAATACAACATGTGGAGGAATTTCTCGGGCATTATGATACTTTTTTAGAACTTCCCGGTTACTCTCCCTATAAATTATTGTATCAGCAACATAAATAAAATAACAATTTTTTATTTAGACATTATTCATAGCATTTTATATTAAATTGTGATAATTATTTATTATAAAAAGTTTCAAATAATAATTACATTAAAAAATATGTATATTTAATTATTTATTGATACTAATTGTTTACATAAAATAAAATAACTTTCTTAATTGTATTTATATAAAAACAAGTGTAAATCCATATCAGAAACTGCACCAAAAGAAACCAACACTCATCAGTCATCACCAATATTCACCGTGAATCAAAACATCCATAGCCTAAACTATTTATCTGACATCATAACAAACTTTTAAAATCTTTTAATCAAACGAAACAACAAATCAAATCATTATCACTTTCAAACCCAAAATTCAACTCCATCCTATGTAAACTATTAAATTTGAATAATTAAAAAAAGGTAAGAAAACATATACTTGTATGCTGCAAGATTAAACAATTTAATCTGAAAAAAAAAGGTAGAGAAAAGTAAGCAAATGAATGGGTAGATTTATCTCTAAGGATCGACGAGTTCCGCGAGTTGGGTTCCATAATCCATAGCTTCCTCCATCACTTGAGATCTGAGTTAATTTTATTCAGACCTAACACTCTTTCTAGATCGACCTTAATCTCTTCCAATCGACCCACCCTTTTCTTCTGGTTTGCCTAGTCGACAATGTAAGAAACATGGGAGAAGAACCCTGATGGAGGAGGCAAGATGGTGGCAGATTGGAGTGGGGACTGTCGGAGGGGAGGGGGCCGGATAACGTAAATTTTGGCCCCTTTAAAATTTGGGTGTGCAAAATTTTTAAGTTTAGAGTTTTTCTATCGATTTCGTTAACTTCCATCCATATTTTCTAACGTCCATCCAAAAATGCATCACATTGCCACAAAGTGTGAACATTAGGATTGAAATTGCTGACATTGAAACGTTGGTAGTCACATTGCAACTTCGGTGACACCTTAACGCACCAATATGCCGTTTGCCCGAGTATGGATAATGGGGTAGGGAATAGTAAGTGGGTTAGTTGATGAGTCTGACAAGTGGGTCCCACTAATTAAAAAATATTAAAATCTTTCCATTTTTGGATTTTGCAATTTTTGATGGGACATCTAAAATGGCAATTGTGCAATTTGAGGTGGGATGGAGGGAGTAATTCAAAATTGATCATTCTTTTTTATGGTTTAGTAAACAAAATCTCATCTGTTTAGAACTACATTAAAGAATGTTTAGATTGCAACTTCTATAACTTCGCGTTAATAATAATTTTCTGTAACACATGGAGTATCACAAACAAAAGAGGTTTTTAGTTGGTTATCCAGTATTAATATTTGAAAGTCCAGCTTTTACTATAAGAATGATGACATGATACCTCATTGGCTTACCTGTTATCAAGCAGTAGTTTCATTTCTGCTGTTCATGTCATGTTTGAGAGGTAATTGTATATTTGATCAAATCAGAGAACCGGTAGGGATTGTTCTTTAATCTTCTTGCCTTCATAATATCTCAATTTCTGTAATACCTAGATAACAGGGAGGTGTATCTTCATTATAACATCCCATTGTGTTTTACATTGTTTTCCACACCTTATGAGGTCAAATTTAAGAAATTGACGTAAACAGGGAAATTGAAAAGATTGTCATCTTTAATGGAACAGAGGGTATAACATCTTTAATGGAACAGAGGTGCATCTTCATTATAACATCCCATTGTGTTTTACATTGTTTTCCACACCTTATGAAGTCAAATTTAAGAAATTGACGTAAACAGGGAAATTGAAAAGATTGTCATCTTTAATGGAACAGAGGGTATATAATGTCACAGATAAATGGTCCGACCAGGTCCCATAAACTTTCCAGTTAAGAGTACCCACTTTCCTCATACGTACATTAATTACTGAAGTGGCCATTTAAAATAGGATACAAGAAATGTAAGGAAAGTGCTCCAGTTTCAAAATTCATCATAATCTTCCATTTGCAATGTAGGCCTACAGATTTGTTCTTTCTTGACTTTGTATATATTTTCCCATGTTCATCGCATTCTTATTATTATCCCTTCCTTTGAGATGAATTGATTCCTCAATTCCAAAGATACATGTTATGCCAGGGTGGACTTGACCTGTCACTACTACATGATTTATTCAAGCACTTGATATTGATTGCAATCATCATATTCACAACGATTCATTCTTGTCAAATCACTTCCAAAAATAGGCCTCTTGTATGAAAATGCTTAAACTAATTTAATCACTTGCAAAGTCCTAAAATAATATTGAAACCGATATAGCTTAATGAAAACCTGTATTGTTTTCTAAACGAAAATCCTGCTTAAACTAGTGACATTCCTGGTTGCATTCCGTTGAGAGTTGCTAATATGAAGTGTATTTGTCAACTAATTGATTGGAATTTGATTTAGTTATTTTCTTATTTATCAAGTTTCACGTGGGGATATGTAATTTGCATGGTACAAAATTGTGCATGTTATTTGTAACTAGCTTCCCCAAGCAATTAATAAGTTTCCCCTTTTTTTAAATGTTTTTTTAACCTTAGTATATGAAGTCTTTGTGTCTCTCAAGTTCACTCTTCTTCCTGTGTAATGTTCAGTTAGACCAATACGAACCTATTTCATTGTGTTAAGTTTGCAGACAGAGTTCCCTGCAAATACGAACATCCTAT
>JAFEMH010001707.1:0-155000 GCA_022495995.1 Adenophora triphylla var. japonica | reverse complement strand
TTACACCAATGAACATAAAGAGAAGAAAAAAATAACCAAAAACTCTCTCACATAAAAATAACTTTTTGAATCAATGAGTATTCACCAGAATAGTCTCAAAAACCGTATAAATGAAAGAGCCAACGGTTTGTATTTATAGGCAAGGACTCCTTGTTTGTAGAAGTTGATTTGCTCAAAGAGATCTTCTTCAAATAGACTTCTAGCTTCCTTAATAAACCAATGCACTCCTTTCTTATCATGGACTCTTTCCTTGTGTGAGAGATCCTACAAAATAACCAAAATATATACTAAACATATCCAATATTTGGTTAGTAGGTTAGTCAATTAAAATAACCTAATTACAATAAATACAATGTTTACCTAAATTAACTAATATAAAGAAAGTAACAAATCTTAATACAAGTTAACCTTTGACTTGTTAATGTGTGTGAGACATCACACACTTTCAATCTCCCCCTGATTTGTTGCTTTCTGGTCAAAACAAATCATATGCCAAGATCATAAAGAATAAACTAATGATCGCACATTAATCTCTCCTTAAATAAGCAAATGATCCAACTCCCCCTGAACTTGTTACAACTTATCCTCAAACTTTCAGTTGTAACTCCCCTTTTGACTTACTCTCCCCCTTTGTCAAAAACCAATTTACCAAATATAGAAAACTCCCACTAAATTATCAAACAAGCTTCAGTTTCTATCTTCAACTTTGACTTACTTCTCCCCCTTTTTGATCAGAAAGGATGAAATGCGTCAGATGTGAGTCTAGATGTGGCCACATCAGAAAACACACCATATGTAACACTTTGTGTTCCCTCCAGTAAAGTAGAAAGAGACGGTGGGAGAAAAGACCTAGAAGGAGGACACCTAGGGAAATATAGTTTAAGGAGGAGAGAACTTAATACCTTGATATCCGAAATAGAAACTAACCTCAATCACTTGGAATTCCTTAGATGATAAGGATCAATTTTTATCAAACCTTGAAGAGGTCAAATTCCTTTCTCCTTTGTGAATAATATATTTGCCATAAAAAGATCACAAAGATCCGCACAAATACTCCCCCTAAACATATGGACATTAAATAAAAGATTCAAAATTTTTGTTGTGCACAAGATCTTTTAACCAAATTAATTAGGAAAGAAAAAGATTTGTATAATATTTTCACCAAGGACCAGGTTGACCTAATTTATGACTAAGATAATAATGCATAATGTACACACATGTGAAGGATAAATCTCAGTATTGTGTGGTATGGGATGTGATCACACCAGGGGACACATCTCCTCTAAGAAAGTCAATGAATTGAATTCTTGTCTTGCTTGACCTCTAGGATGCACCCACCCATTTTTTATTGGTGGAAAAAGATTTGTGGGTAACTTTCACTCTTCTTTACCTTCATGGATATCCCGCTTTCGAATGATCTTATCAATTTGACCCAAACTTTCTCTTGATGTCATTTTAATCACATTGAAATGACTTCATACCAAGAGTGGAGCAGCTGTTTCCCTTAGATTAGGCACCCACCAAGAGACATCCAATAGGATAAATTTGAGTCAACAGTTGTTGACACCTTTTAAAAAGAATTCACAATTCAGAGAGGAGTGGAGTCAGAGATGTAATACAAGTGACCACACTGAGATGTATCGTGCAATGCACTTTTTTTTTGTTAGAAATAAAATATACAGGTGTAGATTCTGATGTGATCACACGGGGGATCACACCATCAGAAGACACAAACTCAGAGACTTCCTTAGGGTAGAAAATCTCTGAAAATCAAGGGCTTTGGTGAAAATATCAGCCAATTGTTTTTCAGTACTTATAGATTCTATGCTAATGATTTTCTGCTCAACAAGATCACGAATAAAATGATGTCTAATGTCAATGTGTTTAGTACGTGAGTGCTGAACAGGATTTTTTGATATTTCTATGGCACTTAGATTATCACAAAAGACAGTTAGAATATCACTTTTAAGCTCATAATCCTTAATCATCTGATTCATCCAAAGAATTGAGACATAATCCAATTTTCATCTTTCATTTCCTCATTAACATTCTTAAGCTCAAGATGAGAAACGAAACAGCAAAAAGTTACCTTGCTTACCTGTGAGTTCACACAACTCAATCCAGCCAGTTCTCAGTAGTTGACCCGTGGCTTCTCCCTTGTGTTTACCTTTTCATTAACATCACCAATCACCTGTGTGATTGGGTGGTTCTTCTGAATCCTGCTTGGTATGTCTCTGGTTCTGTCCAGGTTCCCTTCTGTACAGTCTGAACTGTCAGACGAATTTTCAGAGTTTGATGTAGACTCATTTGGTCCGGATGTAGGTGGTGATGTGATCACAACAGGACCTGCATCATCTTTCTGTATCTCTGTTTGCAGTTTCTGTTCAGCTGTATTTTGGGTGTCTTCCATCATTTCCACGCAACCTGAGACATCATCTTCAAGAGTTTTTAGATTCAAATCAGCAGTATCATCAAAAGTGACATTAATAGACTCCATAACAGTATTGGTTCTAAGGTTGTAAACCCTATAAGCACGGCTGTTTGTGGAATACACTAGGAACACATCTTTGTCACTCTTAGAGTCAAATTTAGACAGATAGTCTCTATCATTCAGAACATAACATATACAACAAAAAACATGGAAGTACTTGAGAGTAGGTTTTTTACCAAGAAGTATTTCATAAGGAGTTATGGTTGACCCAACCCTAAAGTAGACTCTATTTCCTATGCGACACGCCGTGTTAAGAGCCTCAGCCCAGAATCGTTTAGAGATGTTCTTAGAACTAAGCATGACACGAGCCATCTCTTGTAAAGTACGATTCTATCTTTCAGCCACCCCATTTTGTTGAGGAGTTTTAGGGGCTGAAAAATCATGTGTTATTCCTTTGGAGTCACAAAATTCAGAGAACAAAGTGTTCTCATATTCAGTTCCATGATCAGACCGAATTTTAATTACTTTCTTACCATGCATGTTTTTGACCTTTTTATACCACACTTTAAACACCTCAAGTGCTTCAGACTTTTCTTTCAAATATAAGACCCATATGTACCTAGAAAAATCATCTACACACACAAAATAATTTTTCTTTTTACTTGAGCTTTCAACTTCAATGGGTCCCATAAGGTCAATATGGATTAGTTCCAAGATCTCAGAAGTGGAACTTTGATCAACCTTTTTGTGGGAAGCCTTAGTTTGCTTTCCCTTTTGACAAGGACCACACACACTTACTTGTTTGAAATCAAGTTTAGGTAAGTGTTTAACAGCATTAAATCTCACCAACTCTTCCATTTTCCTAAAACTTGCATGACCTAACTTTTGATGCCAAACCTCAAGATCATTTACTTTGGAACTAAGGCAAGATAAGTTGTCACCAAATTTGTAACAGTTATCTTGAGACCTTACTCCAGTGAACAAGCACTTATCAGTGCTATCAAAAACTTTACACTCATGCTTGTCAAATTTAACATATAAATTGTCATCACACAGTTGGCTTATACTAATGAGATTAGCTTTTAATCCTTCCACATGATAGGCATTTTTCAACTTAGGCATATGACTAACATATAGAGTACCCTTACCAACAATCTTACCTTGAGCTCCTCCCCCATAATTCACGTTTCCACCGTTGATAGTGGTGTAATCGGTTAGAAACTCAACATTACATGTCATGTGCCTCAAGCACCCGCTGTCGAAGTAACATGAGCTAGCTATGCTGCTCTTGAGTGAGGTGAAAACGACTTTGCATTCCTCACATTTCTTTTCCACCCACACAAACTGCCCAGATTTATGGTGATGTGAGTGGTGATGTGAGTACATCCGGGAGCTCATCTGAGGAGCAGATTTTCCAAGATCATGAATTCTTTTGTAACAAAAAGGTTTGATGTGACCTGGGACAAAACAGTAATGACATACAAACTTCCTTTACTTAGAATTTATTTTATGATTTTGAAAAACTTTGGTTTTTGAGGAACTCTCTCCTTTTTCCACAAAAGTGGATTCATAGCCAAGACCATTTTTCAGATTATTTCCCATACTCAGAATTTTCTCAAGTTTAGCCTTTCCGGTATTTAATTTTGCAAAAGTTTTATTGGCTTTTTCGAGTTCTGATTTGGTCTTCTCGAGTTCAATATCACGTTTAGTGAGCATGACCTCAAGTTTGGCTATGGCATCCTTTTGGTTGTCATTTTCAGTGGTAACCTTTTCAAGATCACCTTTTAAAGTTGAAATTTTAGTAGATAGTTTTCCATTAACCTTTTTGAAAACTGTCAATTTTTCTACACATTTTTCCCAGTCAGCATATAAATTAGCATAAGCATCATGAAGTTCTTGATAACTTCCATCAATTTCTTCTTCATTCTCTGTTTTTTCAGTAAGGGAAGAATTGAAACAATAGAACTCAGAGTCAGAAGATGTGATGGTTGGTGTGACTACATCTGAAGCTACATCAGTTTGATGTTCGTGACTAGGAGGCGAGACTTCCATGATTGCTAACTTTAGCGTTTCATCATCGTCCTCACTATCACTAAGGGTCGCACAAAAGCTCATTTCCTTTTTCTTCGAAGTGTTGGCACACTCGTTGACATAGTGCCCAAAGCCTTAGCAGGCTCTACATTGAACAGTTTCAGATAATTTCTTAGCAAAACTAGTAGGTTTCTTGAAACTACTCTCAATATCCTCTGTTGTTTCTTCGAATGTGTTTTGATTTTGTGAAGGAAACTTGTTGTCCTGTTTCTTTTTGAGAAAATTAGTAAATTTTTTGGTTAAAAAGGCAACATTTTCAGTTTTCAAATTTGAAGTGTCAATTTCTTTAGAAATTTCTTCAATCTCTTTTGGTACTTTGGATACGTTAGAGAGAGCAGTTGCAAGAGCAATATTTTCAGCTTTATGTTGCTGTTGAATTGACGTGTCCATCTCAAACATGGTCAGTATACCCACAAAATATCTAATCCCATGGTTGTGGTATCATGTGCTTCTTCAATAGCAGCAATTTTAATATTGAATTTTTCAGTAACAGTTCTCAACATCTTACTAACTAACCTAGCATTTGATATAGGCTCACCTAGGGAGAGAGTAGAGACATTCATTTGAGATCGCTCTCAATTTAGCTGAATAGCTTTTTATGTCCTCAGTCTCATTCATTCTCAAGTTTTCAAACTTGGTCATGAGAATTCTCAACCTAGTGGCTTTAACACTATCATCACCTTCACAGTGACCTTGCAAAATATCCCAGGCAATTTTTGCTACATTTTGATTTATTACAAGTCTAAACATATGTTCATCCACATGACTTGATATAGCACCAAGAGCCTTGAAATTATAGTTAGCTAGAGCAACTTCACCAGTGGTCCATTCTTCTTCAGGTTTGAGTTTGAAGATTTTTTCTGAGCTTTCCCCCTCTTCACTCTTACTTTCAACTTTAGGAGGAGACCATGGAATAATAATACTAAGCCACGCCCTCTCATCAATTGCTTTGATGAAAAGACGCAATTAGCTTTCCAAATAGCATAATTAGTTCCATCCAAAACATGAGGACGGTATTGATTTAAGTTCACGTGTCCTTCCATAATGGCCACTCTTTCTTGGATCTCACTCAGTGTAATCCAGTGGAGCTTTGATACCAATTGAAAGAAATTGAGCTGCTAGGAACAACACAAGAACGCACAGACATCTGATGTGAGTCCTGATGCTATCACACCAGCACTAGCATCAGCGATAAAAGCAGCGGAATAAACAGTTTTAAAAAGATTTAAAACACAAATATAACACTTATCTAAAGCAACTTGCTGTAGACAATAAAACTTCTCTTATTAAACTCGGTTTTGAATCGGTTGCACCAATGAACTTAAAGAGAAGACAAAAATAACCAAAAACTCTCTCACATAAAAATGACTCTTTGAATCAATGAGTATTCAGCAGAATAGAGTCTCAAAAACCGTATAAATTTGCATCAAGTGGTTTGTATTTATAGGCAAGGAGTCCTTGTTTGTAGAAGTTGATTTGCTCAAAGAGATATTCTCCAAATAGACTTCTAGTTTCCTTAATAAACCAATGCACTCCTTCCTTATCATGGACTCTTTCCTTGTGTGAGAGATCTTACAAAATAACCAAAATATATACTAAACATATCCAATATTTGGTTAGTAGGTTAGTCAATTAAAATAACTTAATTACAATCAATACAATATTTACCTAAATTAACTAATATAAAAAAAGTAACAAATCTTAATACAAGTCAACCTTTGATTTGTTAATGTGTGTGAGCCATCACACACTTTCATTTCCAAATCCCCACAATCGATTTCGAAGGAAGTCCTTACCGTAGCAAGACAGATCCAGTTCTCTGCTAATATAGAGACCATCTCACATCAAAGTCTCCAAGCAACTGAACAATGTAAAAATAGTTGATCATGAGAGATTCGCTTTGACTATAGCACATCACGCAAATGTTTGGGGACAAAGCCTTATAAGGGCGTTGCCGCTGTCTAAGATCATTAGTGGAAGGTCTTAGAGACGATGGCTAGTATTTCGGAGATACAGGTCCAATTTGCCCAATGAAACTTCTTAGGGACGAAAATCTTAAATTTCTGTTACATCATTTTTATGACCATATGGCAAATCAGTACATGGTTCTATTGATAATTTCTTCCAAATGCAGGGTAATCATGTTTTTGAAGTCCCTGATGGCTACAAGATGAAAGTTTCATCAGGAAATTCAGGTATTCAGTTGGTTAATATAGCTCTGGCAGTATTGTTTCCCTACCCACATGATGTTTTGAGTACTTGCATTGGCATATTGTTATAACTTTTCATGCTCTCTTGGGGAGTTTCAAACACGAACCTAGTCTTATTGCCTCTTCATTCTAGCTTTCATTTGTGGCAAGTTGACGCTTGGTTTGAATAATCTTTGAAAATGCAGTATATTCCATCCGTTCCTCCTAAACATTCCACTTCCCTTTGTGGAAAGTCAACCAAGGATGATATCAAATTACTATTTCACATTCATTTGTCATGTAATAGGCTTACTCAGTTAGAATCTTTGAAAGAAACTCGAGGAGAAAGTCAGTAACTCCTGGAGTTTCTTATGAACAAGTAAGTTTTTATGATCCTACCTCCGAGTGCGTAGACTGGTAAAGGACTGTTATAGCTTAACCAGAGGTAAGTTTGAGCGTTGAGAATGCAGCTGTGTTAGAACTTAGTAGGCAGAGCTTTATGGCCCTTGTGGTCCTACCAGGCTTGAAACCAAATAAGTTGGCATCCAATAGAGTGGCCGGATACCTGTAGTTCATTCAGACAGTAAAAAAGTTATTCTGTTTCTTAAGTCAAAGTTTAGTATTATCACAAAAAACTTCGGATTTCACCTTTTCTTGTGATATTATTTGAAACATGCATATATTGCAGTTATTGGAAGAAATTTGTGATATACTCCTTCCGTCCCATATCAAATTGTAAAAAAACTGTCGGACATTGGAATTAAGAAGAAATATATAATATTAAGGTGTTGTGAGTATAGATAGGGGAGTAGTAATTATTAGTGGGGTAGGAATAGTAAGTGGTTAGTTGGTGTGAGTATGACAAGTGGGTCCCATTGATTAAAAAATATTATAGAGTTTCCATTTTGAGCCTTTGCAATTTTAAGTGGGACACTTAAAATGACATATTTTGCAATTGAAATGGGATCGTGGGAGTATATCCAGTATCCCGCATGATGTAGTCATGTTTTAATTTTGGAATAATGCACCAAACAGATTTTGAACTACCTACCTCACAACTAAAGTACATGTGAATATACCCACTCAATCCACTTCAAGCTATTAGCTAGTATTAACTTTGACTTTATGAAGGTAGCTAAAAGCTACATATGACTCGAGCCAACTCAACTCAACCTTTATGGCAATTGCTTGGGGCCAGTTATATGAATCTTTTTCACCATTCAGAGCATTGCAATAGTAGTTGGTCACATAAATCACGCTCATATGTATCCTTCTATAGGCCAAAATACGTTTACCCTCCCCCTAAAGTATACACCAAATCCCACTTTGCACCCCTGCGCGAAATTCGTCCCACTTTGGTACCTCATGTGAAAATTGTCCCACTTCGCCTCCTAGACCCTAACGAATGTCAGAATTTTTTTTTTTTTTAATTAAATTTATATTTTTAATTAGTGTTTTATTTTATTATTACAATTATATATTTAATGTTATATTTTTTTTAAGTGCACGAGACTTTTTAATATAAAATTTTGCTTAGCATTCCTATTCTTTTATATAAATTAAAGAATGGTATTAAAATTTGATATATTAAAGGATAATTAAAAATTAAAATAAGAATGACCAAAGTATCCATCATGTGAGATGCACATGACAAATATCGTTAAATTTCTAACATTCGTTAGGGTTTAGGGGGCAAAGTGGGATTATTTTAACTTGAGGTACCAAAGTGGGACAAATTTCGTGCGGGGGTGTAAAATGGGATTTGGTGTATACTTTGTGAGGGGGGGGTAAACGTATTTTGGCCCCTTCTATATTACAGATGTCCATGTCAGTTTTTGTCTTCCCTTCAGCCTTGTTGCTCATGTGGTACAACCAGACTTCCTAACTGGTGCACTAAGGGGTCTGCTTGTACGTGTGTAAGAACCATTTTAAGCAATTTTCTCTCATTTTATCCGCTATTGAGGCATGTTTACTGTTTTACGAATCTGATGTTTATAAATTCTTTCATAATATCCATCTTAACATATATGGAGTACACTGTGTTACCCGGACTCTTCAAATATGTTGAAGAACCCCTGTCCGACAAGACACCCCGACACCCGCATTTTCATTCGGATACGACAAGAAAAATTAAGAAGAAAAAAAGGAGTGAGTTGACTTCATTTATAAAATTTTTACAAGTTTTAATGTTATTTTACTTGATCATACATTATATTAGCAAAAAAAGAGTGAGTTAACTTCATTTATAAGTAAAGTATATGAATAGACTCAATATATTTTGTTATTAACGTATTCCCGTATCCGTATCCTAATTTTAGGACAGTGTCCCCGTGTCCAATTTTTTGAGGAAAAGTGAATCCGACACTAGGATCCGTACCCGTGTCGGATACCCGATCCCGAGTCCAGGTAACATAGGGAGTACATCTTAAATCTGCGACTTCCACGCTTAGAGTCACAACCTTGCATAGCTGGTTCCGAGCCTAGATAAAGGAGGAGGGTTGCATTAAGTAGTCAGATAACAAAAAGCTGAAAATTATCTTCTATATACTTGCAACAATGTTTTAAATCTGCATGTGTAACTAATTGAATTATAAGCAAATGATATTTTTTTTTTCAAAAGTTTTTTAGAGGCATTCAAAAGTTTTTGAGAGACATTCAAAAGTTTTTTTTTTTTTTTTGACTGTCTTCTAACATTTTCTTCTTAGTTTTCTTTCTTGTTGGTTTTACAAATTTCAATGTCATAGAAGTATCCTAAAAATACTTTGCTATCCCGACAGCGAACAACTTTTGTATCCTTTATGCTAGACATTCCTTATTCCTGAGATAAATATTTTTCTAGCAAATGGTTCCCTCTCCCAATCCCCGCTTGGCGGGGAGCGCTTGGCGCACCGGGGTTTGCCCTTTGCCCTTTACTCATTCTTTTGATCTCAATCCTTTCTAAATTCCCATTAGTTTTTACTGTTTTCTGCCCTTTTCTTGCTTTATATTCTACTTTAACCAATGTGAATCTATATGCATTGCTTTGTTCAGTTTCATTTAAGTGAAGCTCTTTGTTTTTATTTTGTTGCAAAACATCTAATGCCTTGTATTTGGAACCAATAAAACAGATTTTACTTGATCTCTGTCCATCATCATCACCTTTTTAAACCAGTCTATTCATGAAATATTAAATAACATTGGAGTTTTAATCAAAAATGCCAAATTTATTATTTATTCTCTTGTTATATTTGGTTCAGGTTTAACAGTCCATTTAAATCCTATTGAGAAGGAACTTATGAATAGTGGAAGCTGGTTCTGGAAGTACATGTTAAATGGCACACATATTCAGTTGAAATTGGTGGAGTTGTAGAGGACTGACATGTCTTTACCCTCTTGTGAATCATGGTTCACAGATGGACTCAGAGCTGACTTATTACCCTTCTCTCTTGATTGGTTGAACATAAGTTAAACCTTTTTCACCATGGAATGTCTGTTGTAATAACATATTGAATTAGAGCGTAACATGACAATAGGGTCTCGGCTGCTGCAATTGTAAGTTGTAAATTAGATGTAAATTGTGTGTATAAACAGTATTATATCAAAATAAAAAAAATGAATAATTTACTTTGCCTTCTCTCTCTCTCTCTCTCTCTCTATCTATCTATCTATATCTATCTATCTATCTATATATATACTCCCTCCGTCCCGCTACAAACTGCACACTTTCCTCGTTGGGCGTCCCATTACAAACTGCACACTTCCTAAAATGGCAAAGAATCTTTACTATTCCCTCCACTCATTCTCTCTCCTACATTATTTTAATACTCACAACACCATTATAATTTACTATTCCATCCACTCATTCTCTCTCCTATTTTACTTTTACACTCACAACATTTATATCATTATTTTTTTCCTTAATCCCTGCGCAAACAGTAACTGTGCGGTTTCTACCGGGACGGAGGGAGTATCTATATATTGGTGCATGTGTGTGTGTGTAGCTTTTTATTACTAATATCATTTTTCTCAGTGAAATGCATGCATGTCATCTGGAACTCCATACTCTATGCATTCTTCCTTGCATACTGATATTTTTTTTTCCTTTTTGTTCAATTCTTATTTTCTTCATTGCCGTGATCC
Source organism: Adenophora triphylla var. japonica (assembly GCA_022495995.1). Taxonomy (NCBI): domain Eukaryota; kingdom Viridiplantae; phylum Streptophyta; class Magnoliopsida; order Asterales; family Campanulaceae; genus Adenophora; species Adenophora triphylla. The sequence goes on along the minus strand of JAFEMH010001707.1, from coordinate 144,170 downwards.
CATGAAGCGTGGACGACATACTGGGAAGAGTACACTGATGGCAGGTATGTACCCACAGAATATCTTTGTATTAGTAGCTTTTGTAGTTGCTGCAGGATCATCAGTCATCATTTCTCTGTATTCTTATTCAATTTGAAATTTTGTTAGTCGTGGTAATGCTTTTATTCATTGTCCTCCGTGAAGCACTGTTCACACCTTGATTGTTCAGATTCTCAGTAGTAAGGAGGAGCAGCAGCATCTCTGGCTGCTTCCCTTAGATCCACTTCTTAATGGACTTTTGACTCAAATTCTGCTGCAAAGGACTGTAATGTGTTTAGATACTGAATCTAAATACATTTGCAAACTCTTTATGCTATGCTTTTCATAGCTTAGTTCAGTCCTTGCCTACTTGGTGTAACAGAATATTGAGATATGTTATATACCAAAGTTTAATTACAGTAACATAGAAATACATCTCTGTTTGTATGATTTTCACAAATATACATTTAATTTGCAATCATCTCTCTCTCTCTCTCTCTCTCCCCTTAGTGTGTGTGTGTATTTTATCCAACATAATTTTGAGAATGTGTGCAGCATCTATTAAGCAATCTCAGCAGAGCATCAGCCTTTCTTCGAGCTTTCAATGACCCATCTGCAGCCAAACTTTGAAGAGAAGGAATGCTCCTTGGGTTCATTAAAAGTCTTCTTGCCATCTCCTCACCACCATCTTTACAGAGCCCCAAAAGCAGAGTGATCGAATTCTCCTTACCCTTTGGAGATCCAAATCTCAAGAGATCAATGAGAAGAGGCACCAAAACTCTACTCTTCCTTATCTCTTCCACCCCCTCAGAGCATCCCAAAAGCATAGAAAGCACGGCCAATGCATCATCAGTGATGCCTGCCTTGTCATCCATCAATAGCTCAATCAGCAAAGGTACCGCCCCAGAAAGCACAATGCTTGTTTTATTAACATTATAAAATGCTAGATTAATAAGTGCTGATGCAGCATCCTTTTTTCCCGCAGTTGTTCCCTCTCCTAAAAGACCCACCAATGCTGGAATTGCTCTAGGACGGCTACCAATGATCACTTTATATTCGTCTACTAACGACAAGCTGAAGATTGCTGCTGCTGCATTTTCTTTTGCCTCCATTGTCTTTCCTGATTCCAGAACGCTTACTATGCTGTCTATTGCCCCTGCAGCCATTATCAGTACCTTGTTGTTATCAAATATAGAAAGGTTGAAAAGGGCAGTGACTGCATTTTCTTGGATTCTTGGATCGTGGGAATTAAGCAATGTAACTAGAAATGGAATTGCTCCTGCCTCTGAGATCATTCTCCGGTTATCCATCCCTGTTTTTGCTAGTAATCGTAGCTCATATGCTGCTTGCCTCTGGATGACAGGTGATCCTGTTGCTAGTTTCCCTACCAGAAATTCTGCAGTCATTTTTACAGCGTCCATTGCAGTTTTCGTGGCAGAGATATGATCAACAGCATTTTCAGGTGACTTTATCTTGCTACTGCTTCTCTCCAGTTCTGAAGAGGAAGATGCTGTAGGATCAGAGATGGGTATATTATTTTCTTGGCAAAATTGATGGATTAAGCTCTTAAGTGTATAGTTGGGTATGAGGGCCATGTGAATTAGCCTTTGTCCGCTTTTGGGGCATGTATGGTGTCCTGAATTTATCCACCGAGCAATTGAATTCCGATCATACGTGTGGCCTGATGCAACAATCACTGGGTCCCGCATCAAGTCGAGTGAAATCGGGCACCGGTATTCATCTGGGATGTTGAAGATCATTGACTGAGAAGAATAGTCATGATGGGAACTTGAAGGCAAACATGGTTTTACTTCCTCTCGGGTATTCTCATTTTCTTCCTTGCAAAAAATTATGGATTTTGATAAAGAAACAAGAGATATGAGATTGTTGATATTGGAAACCACAATGAGCCCACCTGTTCCCGCCTGCTTCTCCGCTTCTGCCTCCAGCTTCGAAATCTCTTCTTCATAATCAAGTGGCTTTCTCAAACCAATCCGATTCAAGATCAGCCTCAGTTTCTCAAAATCAATGATGCTCTTGTTCTTGCTGTTCATCACCTGGAGAAGCTCCTCTCTTCTTTGAATCTCACGGGGGTCAACTAATAAGTCAACCCTCTTTGCTTGCCTATGAAGAAGCTCAACTTGCTCTCTAGTATCTACAGTTATCTTCAGCAAACTAAGAGGTAATATATCAAGCGCCCGTCCCATTTCCTTTACAATTCCATAAAACTGATTTGAAACACTTTCAGTACGAACAAGATTCCACATACAGCTACTCTCCTTGCAGGCTTGAATCAAAGACTTAACTCTCCGAATAACAGAATAAAGCTCAGTAAGACACAAGATTGAGGAAGGTGGAAGTGGGCTATTTGTTTCTTGAATCTCTTCAAACAACGAAGAAAGAAATTTGATTCTTCTAATCATTGCTGACACATTTTTATCCTGCACAAATGGAAGCTTCTCGATGGAAGTAACTTCGTTGGAGATGTGGATCAATGATTCTAGCAAAGACTCGGTTGGGAGAAAGCCTGAAGAAACCATGATTGGAGGAGGAAGAGATATATCCATGGCTGGCTTATTTGTACTGTACAAATAAGTATGTTTTTTTTCTCATTGTTATGTTAATGATTAGTGGTTGCCTTGGAGATTTAGATGACTTGAAGAATTCTTCTACGTTATAAAATTTTAAAATAATGAGACGGAGTATTGATTTTTTCTATTTGGACTATTAACGTAGGTGACAAGAACAATGAGGTTAGGAGAAGAAAAGAGGAGTCTCAGGCTGCTGCCACTTGGAGGACTCACAGCTCTCGTCGGGTTAGTAATATTTTTTTAATTTACAGAAACTTATTTAATCCAATATGAGCCATGTCAAAGCTTAGTTTTCTATTGGCTTCTTTTTGTATAATAATAATAATAAAAAAAGGCTGCATGTTTTTGTAATTTACTTGAAGGGCAGTTTCCAACTTTGCAAAAGAAGCAACTAACCCACAATACTTTCATCCCATCCTAGAAGAAAAACATCCGTTAACACTTTCATCCCATCCAAGAAGAAAAACAGCCGTTAAGGAAGAAAAGTCTTGGGTGGTTTAGTCAATTTGACTTTTTGAAAAAGCCTTCCCTGGTTAGAGAGAGACTGATATTGAAGCATGATTCATGTACTCCCCTCCCGGAATAAATGTCAGCACTTTCCATTTTGGTTTGTCTCAAAATAAATATCGCATTTTCAAATAAGAAAAGTGATATATTGCAATTTTAACATGGTACGAGCTAGTAAAACAACTTTATTAAAAATCAATTACAATTGATGGTGCAGGAATGTGTTTGGGCTCAGGTATTGATGTCCAGCGAGATGATTGAGCTGACTTCGTGATCTGCACACCACAAGAAAAGAACCGTGAACTGCGCCGGGGGTTTTCCGGCAAACCCCTCCGGTGTGAGAATCAGCGTATGGACTGGAAAATAGTGATAATAATATGAAGAGTGTGTGTGTACGTAAATATACAGAAATGCATTACCTTTGTCCATGATTGTGTTCCCATATTTATAGTGGATGAGGTGGAATTAGGGTTTTCATATGAACCGTTGGATTGAGTTGCTGCCAACCGTTGGATCATCTTGGTTTCCTAGGCGTACACGTGTCATGCAGTGATTGCTCCGCCGGAATAAGGACACTGCGGTGTCTGACATGGATAAGTAGTTTGGCTTATAAAGGAAAGTCAATCTGCACGCCTTTTGGCGCTATTACTGTTTCTATGATTGCATGCACAGAATGTCCCAGTGTCAGGTCTGACTTTATCCCAAAGCTAATTAACTAAGCTTATTGAGGAAGCTAAGTAAAGGGACGACCTTGGAGCTGTATGTCCAGGAAGATCGTCGCCTTATCAAGACTCGACGAGCGAGTGGATAGCGAGTCAGGTCGCTCAATGGCGACGACCGTCGCTCTATGTTGGAATGGATTCTGGCTTGTGAAGGGAAGGCTCGTCGTTAGATGGGCTTGGTCACTCATTGGCGACGACCGCCATCTAGCGTATTGACGGGCCATATCCCTAAACTTTGATGGGCCTCATTGATCTTGATCCGTTTGTGGGCTTGGTAGCCCATAGCTCGTAGATATGTATTGGGCCCGGTCCATCACGAAATATCCCGTTCAGTGGCCCCCAACTCATGGGTCGTCTTGACGGGCCAGGAGTTCGCGCTTTTTCTTAGGGTTATCCATACGACCGTCAGTTTTGAAATTTGAATTGTGATGACGTCAGCATCGATGACGTGGATGGCCAGGATTCCTTCATAAATTGACACGCGTCCCATGATGGGACATTCTCCTTGGAAACCACAGCGGGTATTTAATGCACCCATCATTTCGCCGTTTGGATTTCCCAGGTACAAACCCCTCATCTTCCCCAAGTATAAAAACTTTCTCCCTCCTCCATTTCAAACTTTTCGTAACCTTGAGCATTGAGAGCATATAGCAAGGGCAATTTCTGGCAACCAGCAAGAAATACTCCGGCCACCGTACAGACGTTTTTCGGCGATTTGAGGATTCTGGCTTCTCCGCCTCTGAACAACCCAGCAGCGTGGATTAGGGATTTCTTTGACTTGCCGCCGGTAAACTCATCGGAAAACGCATCTTCTAACCCAATACCAGGTAATTTCTTCGTTTGTTCTTCATTTTCTGGATTTTTCTTGGGGTTTAAGAATTTGTTTAATGGGACCCATAACGGTGAGCTTTGAGAGAGGAGTTAAATTTGGTTTTGGGTTAAATCAAAGGGTATATAAATGTGCTAGGGGTATTTGGAGGGAAATCCCATTGATTGAGTGTTCTTCAATTTTGGTAAAGTTCAGTTTTGAAAATGAGAGCCTGGGTTTTCCCACTGAAAAGGTCCTTGGAGAATTTGAGGAAGATGACCCAAGGGTAACACCTTTCAGGTCAATGAACGACCTACCCAACCATATCCAAACTCACTACTCATTGTCCCGTCGTGATTCACTTAGGGATTTGGTCTTAGGGGAATCTAGGTTGCCCTTAGATAGGTCGTCGCCTACGGATGTTAGGACTGATTCCCCTTCTCTTTTTCCTTGTTTTGTAGACATGGATCACGACGGCCGCCCTAGTCAACCAGCCCAAGAGGCAAATGAGGCCAGTACAAGTGCTGGGGACGTTCGAATAGTTGACGCTTTCCACACCGGAGTACGAGTTGGGAGGAATGAACGAGGCTTTGGAGCCAGGCCACAAGGTGATTGGGCCATTACCAAGGTTAGCACGAGGAAAGGAATTACCGGGAAGCTGATGATTGACTCCCTACGAGACTCCTTCAGGGTTCATGCTGCATCGTACAGGCTTGAGTATCTCAGCCAAAAAGAATATGAGCCTCGTAGACAGTCCCTCCTTTCCAAAGAAAGAGAAAGTTGCCTTCTTCTACAAACAGTTTGAGCTCGGTTTGAGGTTGCCCCTAGACCCTTTTATCAACGAGTTCCTTGAGGATTCAGGTTGTGTGCCCATGGAGCTAAGTGGCAACACCGTTAGGATCTTGTCTTGCTTCATCGTAGTATGCAGATTTCTTGGCTACGAGCCATGTAATAAAGTTTTTCGCCAATTCTATCAGACGACCCGAACCACCTTGAAAGGAAAATCTGTAGTGAGCGTGTCCTCAATTCGAAATGTACAAGGTTTGTTTTTGGACACTCAGAACAAGGTGTATGGTTGGGATCACCATATGATCGTCGTTGAAAGTAGGGTAGGTTGGCAATTTCCCTTCCCGGAAAGTCAAGATATGGTTGCGGACGAGCATGTGTGGCCGGCGCCTTGGGCCGACGAGCTGAAAAAGAAGATTGATGATTTGCTGAGTCTTGGTTGGGTGTCATGGCAGGACATTGAAGCCTCTCATTGGAGATATATAAGGGTCGGCATTATGTCCAGGCCATCTAAAGGCCCCGATCTCTTGGTGAAGATTGAACTTGATGCTCGTTACCCAGTCTGGTCGTTCACGACGACTTGACTTGGGAAGAAAATTGTATAAATTGTGCCGGTGCCCGCTTCGACCATCCTGAAGATCGTTGCGAGAACCTTGAAATGACTGGGGGTTGGGCTCTTAATACTTGCCTATTTATTCTGATAGTTTGTCTTTTTGTCTCGTCGTGAAGGACTTAACCTTTTTCTCTGTTTTTACTTGGCAGTTCTTTCTGCAAGGGATATCGACCACATCGAACGGGACACCATGAGCGGAGTAATCAGAGCCAACGATCGAACCAAATCGAAGAAGGACAGGGCGGCGTCCAATGCCATCTACGACCGCTAGGAGAATATGATGAAGAGGAATGACCAGCTACCTAAGGACAACACTGTTGGTGCCATCCCCATGATTGAAAGGGAGCCCGTAGTTGGGGGGCTGAACACTGGGGGTCGTCAAGCGGTGGTTGACGAGCTTGAGAAGACTACGGGCGATGGGGCCCAAGCTGCTGGGACAAGTGCAGAAGGGGGCCGACAGTTGGTCGTTGCTGAGGGCGTGTATGTTGGCCCTGAGACCGTTGGAAGCTTTGACTCCAATCCGGAGGTCGTTGGTGAGGGGAGCCACGTCTCCAGGAAGAGAAAAGATCACCCCGTTGGTTCTGGGGGAGAGATAGAGAAAAACAAGAAGGCTGCCAACGACCCTGTTAGCTCCTCCGACCCCTCAACTCCGCAGACTGAAACTTCTGGCTCGTCGTCAGGGGTCCTTACTAGGAAACAGGCCATGGAAATGGCAACCAAGTTAGCCAAAGTTCCTCAGATATCTGGGATTCCTTACTTGGCAAGAAGTGGTCCCCCTCTCATCCTGGGGGCGGCCTTGAAAAAACGGGGCAGGGACGCTGATCTCGTCTGCCAGATGAGGGAGGCTAAGATCAAGCCTGAGACCTATCATGCTCGCTTCGGGCTGATCCAGACTGAGGTAATTCAGATTTGCGCTCTTCATACATCTCTCGTCATTTTACACTGGTAATAATAATGACCTTGTTGTTGCAGATGATGTCGATGATGGATGCCATGACGGCAGACTTTAAGGCATGCCTTGATGCCGAGCAAAAGGACAACGAGCAGCTGATCCAATTTGTTGGGGCTAAGGAGGCTGCTGAGAAGAAACTGAAGGAAGCTGAAGATAATGTTGTCCAACTGACCACTGCCTACGAGTCTCTGATGGCTCAGAAAAATGAAATTTTGAAAGAAGTGGATGCCCTGAAAGCTGCCAAGGCTAAGTTGGAGAAGGAAGGAGGGATCTTGACCACCGGCCTACGCGCCGCCGAGGGAAAAGTTGACAAGCTGACATCTGACTACGAGGCTGCTCGAAATCAGATTGAAGCGATGAGGGCTGACCATCAAAGTGCTTTGGAGGAGGCTAAGCTGGACGCCGTTGCGGAGTTTAAGGGAGGCGCTGAGTTTCTTCAGGTCGTCACTGAGAAGGCCAGTGGCTTCTTCCAGGATGGGGCCAAGCATTTGGCAAGGCGGATCCTTGCGGATCCAGAGACGAAGGAGTTAATGTCTACGAGGAAGTTGGCCGACCTCTGCACTGAACAGTCGCATGACCAGAAGGCTCGTTCAGTCCATCCTCTTGTTCCCTTCAATGACAATGACTTGCTTATTATCAAAGAAGACGATGTGAAAGATGGAAAGGACGAGTGGCCCGTCCCAGCCGTAGACCCAAAGAACTTCGACGCTTATTATGCTTACTTCCTTGGAGACGGTCCTGATCCCGACGAGGCTCCATCCACCGTCGTTGATCTCCATTAGTTTTATCTTTCTGAAGTGATGTGATGTCTCAAACAATGTTTTACCCTGATTTTGTGGTTTCAAACAATGTTTCAAACAATTTTAAGTTTTTGTAATGTAATTGACCTGTTTCCTCGTAGTTTAGAGGGGGTCGTACAGTTTGTTTGATATTTCAGTTATTCAATGCCTTTGTTTTTGTTTGTTAATCTGTATGTTAACATAGATAGCATGTGATAACTTTTTATATGAGTGAGTTTGAGGACAAGTGTGTATGGTCGTCGTCAGTGATGACCAGAACGTGGATCGTCTTAATATGATTGTCCTAGTTCATACTTGTGCTCTCAACTTCTCAATGGCTCGTAGGAATGGTACGAAGGTCCGTAGGTATTTGCTCGTAGGCAAGATTATACAGACGAGTCGTCTTATTCCGTTATAGCAGTCGACGAGGTCTGGCCTCGTCTAGCCTTTATACTTGGCTAAAGTGGGCGTAAGTGTCGAAGTCTTGGCTTCGACTGATCTCTATACTTGATCAAAGTGATTGTAGGGGTCGAAGTTTTGGCTTCAACCGATCTAAGTTTCTTGAGATTGTAGAGAATGTTCATCAAAGCGACGAGTTTCATTGATAACTTTTGTCGACAACGATATTACATTGACATCTTATCGCTTTCAAAAACTACCGGGATTTATAGTCTATCCCTTACAAACTTTCAAAAACTTCAAAAATTTCTTTTGACAAGAGTTAGATAAAGAACCACGAGTAGGGTGCCCTGAGGGCTCTGAGGGACGACGATCTTCAGAAATAATACTTCATGAGGTGGTTGGCGTGCCACGGATGTTTGAGCTGTTCACCACTTGGCTTAGCAAGGCGATATGTTCCTTCTCTAACCACATTGGTGACAATGTAAGGTCCTTCCCAGTTGGGGGAGAGTTTGTTCTGACGGGCTTTGAGTCCCGTTGCATCAATTTTTCTAAGAACGTGATCTCCGACCTTGAAAATTCTTTTCTTCACTCTCTTATCATGGTACGCCTTGGTTCTTTTCTTGTAATTTTCCATCCTCAATTGAGTGTCCAATCTTCGCTCGTCCACAAGGTCAAGGTCGACTCCGGCCGTGGGATATTCTTCTCGCCGTCGTAGAATGCCACTCGATCGCCGGAAGCCGAAGCTTCAAGCGAGAGCCATGGCCTCGTGAGCCATAGGCCAAAGCAAATGGGGTTTCCCGTAGGCCCCCGGTGGTTGTGCGGACGCCCTGCAGAGCCGATGGGGAGTCCGTCCAACCATCTCGTATCCCGTCCTTCAAGATTCTTACACAAAGCTGACAAGACGAGCTTGTTTGCTGCTTCAGCTTGTCCATTGCCTTGGGGATAGGCAACGGACGACTTAGTATGTTTGACGCCCATTCTGTTCAACTCTTGTTCAATTTTCCGCGAGAATTGTAGACCATTGTCAGAAACAATTACCCTTGGAATCCCAAAGCGACACTATATTGAATCGTGGATGAAGCTTAGGGCATTGTTTTCTGTAATTTTGTTCAGGGCTTTGGCCTCCACCCATTTGGAAAAATAATCAACCGCCACAATCACATATTTCACTCCTCCCTTAGCCTGTGGGAAAGGCCCAATCAAGTCAACACCCCACATGTCGAATGGCCAAGCTGCCATGATCGGGGTCTCTTCCGTCGTTGGAAGTTTGGGGAGGTCGGCGAAACGTTGGCAAGTGTCACATTTCCTTACAAACTGCTTTGCATCCTCTCGGAGATGGGGCCAGTAGTACCCCATGGTGATTAACTTGTCTGCCAATGTACGGGCCCTCGGGTGGCCCCCACATTCTTCTTGATGCACTTCGAAAAGCAACCTAACCACTTTATCAGGGTGGATGCACTTCAACAGTGGCCTGGTGATGGATCGTCTATAGAGTTCGCCCTCTACGACCGTGAATCGGGCGGCCTTCCTATTTACTTGTCGCACCAATACTTCATCAGTTGGTAGCGTTTCAATAAATGCCTTTAGGTCGTCTACCCAACATCTTGGACCATTATCTCCGGCACACATGATCTTTACACGATCGTAAGCTGGTTGTTCGAGGTAGGTCAGGTGGTGGCCGTGTTCATCCTCAGGGCAATTGGGCGGTGGCCAACTTAGAGAGCAAGTCGGCGCGTTCATTGTCTTCTCTTACTATTCTTTGGATGGCCCAAAATTCTAGCCCCTGAATTAACTTGCCGACCAAGGCATGATACTTCTGCAGGGTTGAGTCGACGACCTGATAGTCTCCACGAACTTGGTTTACAATTAACTGAGAATCACAAAAAGCGGCAATCTTAGTGGCCCCAAAACACTTGGCATACTCGATCGCCGCTACAAGCGCTTCATACTCCGCTTGGTTGTTCGACGCTTGGAATTTGAACCTCAACACTTCTTCAAAGACCGTGCCACTTTCTGGCTCGACGAGCACGATTCCCGCCCCACTGAGATCTCTGGTTGCCGATCCGTCTGAAAAAATCTTCCAACAGCCTACGGGCAAGATCAATTCTTCTGGTTTGTCGTCGACCTCCTTGCCTTTGTTGCTTTTCTGAGGTGGCCTTTGGTCGTTGTCTATACTGAATGATGTTTCAACCAGGAAATCTGCCAATGCCTGTGCTTGTAGGGTTTTCCTTGCTCTGTACTGAATGTCAAACTCAGTTAATTCAATGCTCCAATTAAGAAGACGGCCGGAACTTTCAGGACGATGCAAAATCTTCCGTAGTGGGGCGTTTGTGTAAACAATAATGGGGTGAGCAGAGAAGTAAGCTCGTAGCTTTCGTGCTGTGATGACGAGAGCATAAGCTATCTTCTCAGCGTTGAAGTAGCGGGTTTCTACGTCGGACAAAGCTTTGCTTACATAATATACGGGCCTCTGTATCCCATCCTCCTCTCTTACCATTACGGCGGCGACGGCCTTGTCACTCGCCGAGAGGTATACAAATAAATCTTCCCCTGCAACGGGGCTGCTGAGGAGTGGTGGGGAGCCCAGATATTCCTTAAGCTGCTTGAACGACTCGGAACATTCTTCTGTCTATTCAAAATCCTTGGCACCTCGGAGAGCTTTGAAAAATGGGAGTGATCTCTCGGCGGATTTGGAAATGAAACGGCCCAAGGCTTCCACTCGTCCATTCAACCGTTGGACTTCCTTGATGCTCTTTGGTTCTGCCATATCAATCAGAGCCTTGATTTTTTAGGGGTTGGCTTCAATTCCCCGCTGTGAAAGCATAAATCCCAAAAATTTTCCTGCGGCCACTCCAAACACGCACTTGACCGGGTTACTCCAAACACGCACTTGGCCGGGTTAAGAACCATATCATTCGCTCGAAGGTTGGTGAAGGTTTGCTGGAGATCGTCGACATGCTTTCTTTTCTTGGACTTGACAACCATGTCGTCGATATATGCCTCCAAGTTGTCACCGAGCTATCCCTTAAACACTTTGTTGATCATTCTCTGGTATGTGGCCCCGGCATTTTTGAGCCCAAAGGGCATCTTTGTGTAGCAATAAGTTCCCCCTGCGGCCTGGAAGGCCGTCTTCAGAATGTCTTCTTCGGCCATCTTGATTTGGTGATAGCCAGAATACGCGTCTAGAAAGCTCAAGGTCGTATGAACAGCCACCGAATCGACGAGCTTGTCGATTCTGGGCAAGAGGTAACTATCTTTGGGGCATGTCAAATTCAGGTCGGTGAAATCAACGCAAAGTCTCCACTTTCCATTGGTTTTTTTGACCAGGACCACATTAGCCAACCACGCTGTGAACCCAGCGTCCACAATAATGCCAGCACTCAATAGCTTCTCAATCTCTTGCTTTATAGCGACCTCTTTCTCAGTTGAAAAAATCCTGCACCTTTGCTCCTTGAACTTCATCGTGGGATTCACTCCGAGCCTGTGGACGGCTACCTCTTCTTTAATACCCTTCATATCCTCAACTCTCCAGGCAAAAACGTCGAGGTTTTGTTTAAGTAGGGAGATTATCTCTTCCCTCTCCTCAGTAGATAACTGAGACCCCAGTTTGATTTTTTGCTCTGGATAGTTTGGGTTAATGATCAGCTCCGTTAGCTCGTCGACCAGCTTCATTTCAGGAGCGTCGTCTCTAAAGTCCATGGATTCAATAACAATTTCTTTAATTTTCTTTCTTGCCTCGGGGGTGAGGTCTGGAACCTCGTCTTCAATCAGCTTGTCTAGCTCGGCCCCCGATTCATGGGTGACCAAAAGTTGCGGTTCTGCAGCTTGGTCGTCCATGAATGTTTTGACAAAGGCTTCTGGGTCGTCTATACACTTGATGGTAGAGACATTAACATAAGAGGTCGTCGTTTGTTTGATTGACTTAGAGAGCTTCACCATGTGATCTGGGTCGTCTATTTCGATAGTCCGCTTTGTCTTCAGCACATGCTCCAAAAATTCCGGGGCCGTCCCCAACACACATTCAATTCCCGCACGCGTAGGAAATTTAACTCGTTGATGAGGGACTGAAGCGACGATCCCTAAGGCAGCTTGGCCGAGAATGGCATGGTAGTCACTGACGACATCAATCACAATAAAAGTCACTGTTTGAATGGTTCTCAACGGGTGATCCCCAATATCGACTGGAAGGTCAATTTGGCCCTTTGCATCTACCCTGTGGTTGGTGAATCCCTCTAGACGACCTAAGTAAGGACTTAGGCGGCTATCGGGTAGACCCATCCGCTGGTAGACATTGTAAAATAAGATATCTTTGGCCGCTCCAGTATCAATTAGAATCCGTCTCGACTCACAATTGTCGACAAAACCAGGGATGACCAGTGTTTGTTGACGAGCCAGAGGATTGGCTGATAGCTCGTAGGGAAAGAAACTTATCACATCGTTTGGGATTTCAGACTTTTGGGGAACATGGGGGGCTTTTTTCAGGTGATAGATGGCGCTTTTGATTTGATTTTTACTGGTTTCCTCAGAGATTACCAAGACCATCCTTGGTTGTCTCTCCGGAGGGTCGTTGTTAGCAGCTCGAGTGTTGGCTGCTTGACGATCCTTCCTCACGTACTGCTCAAGACGACCATCATCAATCCATCTTTGAATAACTTTCTTCAGACTGAAGCACTCCTCAGTGTCATGTCCCTTATCCCGGTGATACTCACAATATTTATTCATATTTTTCTTCCCCTTTCCATTTGGGTTCATCTTTGGCGCCGGGCCAAAATCTACATTGCTCAAAATTTTAGCTCGCGATACGGTCAGTGGAGTGTATGACTCTGGAACCTTTTCCGCTTTTACTTGCTGGTTCTTTCATTTCTCTCCAACCTTATCCTTTTTCGACTTTGCCGTCTCACCATCGTCGACGGCCTTTCCTTCCCTTTGTAACTTTCTCTCCTCAGCATCGGCCACAGCGTATGCTTTGGCGTAGAGATCCTTTCGGGATTTGGCTGGATGGACTTGCAACTCGTAGTCCAGAGTGGAGGAAACAATGCCGTGTCTGAAACAATTGATAATTTCCCTATCCGTCAGATCTTCATCAATCTGATCTACCAACTTTTTAAATCTTTTGAAGTAGCTCATGGAGCTTTCATTGGTTCCCTGGGAAATATTACTGAGGTCGTTGACAGTCTTGCGACGATCTCCCGCTGTCGCAAATCGTCCCAAAAACTTTTTCCTCATTTGCTTCCATGACTCAATGCTCCCCTTAGGGAGGCCTCTAAACCATCGTAAAGCAGCGTCAGTTAGCGTGCTTGTAAGGGCTTTGCACATAACATCGTCGTGTCCTGAAGCTCTTGCCACCACATACATCTGGGCTTCAAGATGCTGTATGTGATCTATGGCGCTTGTAGAGCCGTCATATTGTTTCAAATCGGGAAGTTTAAAACCTGGTTCGGGAGGTCCCGTCTCTAACATCCACGGTGCCAAGGGATTCATAGTACCACCATCATCTTCCGAATCGTCACTATCCACCTTGTTTCTTTTGGTCGTCAACTCCTCCACCTGACGCTTGAGTCTTAAGAATTCTCTCATATCGACTTCTCCGCCGGGCCTACTGGGGGATCCTATCTTGACGAGGCCCCCGGGCAACGGTATTAGACCGTTGCCTCTCGGTGGGAGCGGGTCGTCGGGAGATGGATCTCTCTCTGTAGCTTGGTGGTGGAGTTGGCCTGTAAGATCTGGATCTCTCTCGTTCACGACGAGGGGGAGTACGCGTTCTTTCCCTGTAACTTGGAGCTCGTTCACTTCTTAAGGACGGGGTCATTTGACGACCTCGTACAACCTGGTTCTGGACAGGATTTTTATTGGCTAACGATCGACGAGGCTCACCATCTGCCTCCTCCCGTCGTCGTTGAGATGGGACTCCCTCACTTCGTCTTTGGTTGAGGTGCTCTCTTAGATCAAGTTGTGGCACAATTCGTTCGTTTTCAGCGGCGGTTCCTTCACGACGACCATTATTCTTCCTCTGGTTTCTTCTTCTCCCCGATGAGACAGTGTTATGAGACGCCTGTGGGGGTTGGTCCTCAGCCAATTGTATGAGCTCATTTTGAATCCTCAGGAGTTCATGAAGGCCGTTGGCTCTCTCGACGAGGAAAGCTGCTCGATCTAAGGGGGGTTGGATGGACCTCCCAAGTTTCGTGCAGCAGCTCCTTCGGGTCTCCTTTCCAGTGGGGGTCGTCGTGGTCTCTCTGTTGCTTGCCTTTTATCTCTTCTCCTAGCAGTAGGAAGGCCAGTGTCATCTACCACACCATGTGACCTGGTAACCCTTTGGTTAGGGTTCCTAGGTTGAGGCGAGGGAGGTCTGGGCTCCTCCTGTTGGCACTGCTGAGGGGAAGGTGGTCTGGTTGCGTCTCCGGTGGACTTGCTGGCGGTGTGCCCGTCTGACACCATTTTCCAGGTGTTTTTCGGCCGTTATTCTGTGGTTGAAAGGTCACTGACAAACGATTCCCGACAATGGAACCAATCTCATGGTGCAGGAATGTGTTTGGGCTCAGGTATTGATGTCCAGCGAGATGATTGAGCTGACTTCGTGATCTGCACACCACAAGAAAAGAACCGTGAACTGCGCCGGGGATTTTCCGGCAAGCCCCTCCGGCGTGAGAATCAGCGTATGGACTGGAAAATAGCGATAATAATATGGAGAGTGTGTGTGTACGTAAATATACAGAAATGCATTACCTTTGTCCATGATTGTGTTCCCATATTTATAGTGGATGAGGTGGAATTAGGGTTTTCATATGAACCGTTGGATTGGGTTGCTGCCAACCGTTGGATCATCTTGGTTTCCTAGGCGTACACGTGTCATGCAGTGATTGCTCCGCCGGAATAAGGACACTGCGGTGTCTGACATGGATAAGTAGTTTGGCTTATAAAGGAAAGTCAACCTTCACGCCTTTTGGCGCTATTACTGTTTCTATGATTGCATGCACAGAATGTCCTAGTGTCAGGTCTGACTTTATCCCAATATAGCTAATTAACCAAGCTTATTGAGGAAGCTAAGTAAAGGGACGACCTTGGAGCTGTATGTCCAGGAAGATCGTCGCCTTATCAAGACTCGACGAGCGAGTGGACGAGCGAGTCAGGTCGCTCAATGGCGACGACCGTCGCTCTATGTTGGAATGGATTCTGGCTTGTGAAGGGAAGGCTCGTCGTTAGATAGGCTTGGTCGCTCATTGGCGACGACCGCCATCTAGCGTATTGACGGGCCATATCCCCAAACTTTGATGGGCCTCATTGATCTTGATCCGTGTTAGGCCCTACATTTTCAGTCAACTTGTTTTCAACTTGCACATAACATCTTGGTACTAACAACTTGAGTTCTCCTACTACATCTTGATCATCTTGCAGGTTGAATTATTGTTACATTAAACCCTACTTTTCAGGGAACGTGCCAATGGATTAGGAGACTGATTCAACGTCGTTTCTTCATCAAAGTATCCAGCAACGGACCACTCTCTCCTCCATCAACAATGTGGCGAGAATATCTCAACAAGCTCAACTTATTTCCGAGATTATAGGCCTATTCTTATCTTTGTATTTTACCCGTTATTAGAGGTATAAAAGGGGGATAACACCTGTATTTTACACACACACTCTCACTAGCATAAGCTCCCTTACATACACTCTTAGTTTTGTACTCAAACTCAATCATTAATATACCTTTTGGTCAAGGCAGGTTCCTAAACCTCCCGGGATTTTGTGCCGGCGAACAAGTTGTTTAAGGGCTTTCCCTAGTCAACAAATTCCTTGTGTTCATTTCTATTTTATCCAATAATCATTGTACCCTGATTCTTATCTCTTTTGTCATTTTTCTTGTCATTGGTTGTACTTGTTGAAATTTGACCAAAACAATTTGGCGCCGTCTGTGGGAATACTTTGATTATTTGCCTAGAAATGACCAATCCGCCGTCCGGCAGTCAAGGTGAGAGGAGTCAGCCGCTTCCTAGTTCCGGCACCCAAGGCAATCCATCTTCGAATTCGGAAGCTGTCAATTTGGAGCTAATGTCCAACATGGTCAATATGTTGAAGAAAGTGAATGACCGGTTGGATGCTCAGGAGCATACGAACACCATGATATTCAATGCCATTGATACCATGCGTCAAGGGAAGCAAACTGAAACTCAAGTATCTACTCCATTTTCACCTTTGCATCCTAGATCTTTGTTTGGTGCAGTGCATGTGACCAAGCCATTTTGGAGATATCCCTATGTCCAAGATTTGCCGCCAGAAAGCACAATCATGACGTCCATTCCAATCACGCAACCAGATTCGGCCCTTACACTAGCCAACCCGTGTTGTCATCTTGCTATACCTATGCCACACCTTCGATGGGGCAAACAGGAGTTTCTTTAATGCTTTTAATACTTCGCATCTCAATTTAATAATAATCCTCTTTTCGCAGAGAATCAACTTGTTAAGGAAATGCACTATAAAAGATTTGCTTCGAAGCGTGCACTGGAGTCAACTTGCCTTATCACCAAGTTTCTCCAACTTGCTATAACGAATCTCGTTTTGTTCCAAAGAATAGCTAATGTAGAGATCCCAAAAAGTTTTCACCCTCATATGAAGAAGTATGACGGGAGCACCGATCCACAGAGCATCTCGTTGCCGTATCAGAATCGATGGATATTATAAGTATCCCCATTTGTTTTTAAAGAAGCATGTTTTTGCAGGGGTTTTGGCTCAACTTTGTCGGGACCAAATTTTTAAAATGGCTAACAAGACTTCCTCTAAACTCTATTTCTTCTTATGCTCAACTTGTCAACATGTTTACTAATCAATTTTAGTGCAACATACGGCATTCGACAAGTCGACTTGTGACCTTTACAGTAATTGTGCAAATGTACTCAACGAGAGTCTTAAAGAATATTTGCACAGTGTTTAACAAGGAGGCGGTGACTATACCCACTTGGATATGTCCATGCCTACGGAAGCATTCCGTATAGGCTTGAGGAAGAGCTATCTATTTTATAATGAGTTGGTAATGACTCGCGAAACAACTTGAAGAAATCGAACCAGAGCCTTGCGTTTCATCGATTGGAGGATGACACTGGCAATGGAGAAGTCAACTATGAGGACCCCTACTCCTCTATTTGAGCCCTCGTATGTAAAATCGATTCCCATCATTATAAGTCTAACAGGCAAACCCCCCGCTAAATCTGAATCTTCTAAAGTTCATTTTGTAGATGATGATCAAGATGGGGATGATAATGACTATCCTAAAATTTCGACACGCTTTTACGTGGACATTGCAGGAGTCCTTTGCGCCATGGAAAATCTTGGAGACAAAGCAAGATGGCCTAAGAAGAGTGACAAGTCCTCAACTTGGAAGGATAAGTCCAAGTGGTGCACGTTTCAAGAGGATTTTGGGCATACCACTGAGAATTGTTTTGCCTTGAGGAAGGAGATTGCTCATCTATTGTCAAAGGGTCTTCTTAAGGATTTGTTGGGTAAGAAGAGGGTCAGAAATGAGTCCAAAGAGCCTCGATTCTCGGGAGCGCCCAGATCCCGAGAAAGTTGCACCTCCTCCAGCCACCAAGGTAGTAAATGTTATTTCAGGTGGATCCCATATTTGTGGTACAACTTATTCTGCAGCCAAGCGTCATGCCAAGAGTTCTAAGGAGGATCAGTTAGAACTGCCCTCAAGGTGTCGCGACTTCACAGATGGACAAGTTATCTCCTTCGAAGATGAGGATAAGGATAACACGTTGGACCCCCATCATGATGGTCTAGTTGTCCAGGTGCAGATTGCTAATTGCGTGGTCAAGAGAATTCTGATTGATGGCGGCAGCTCAGTTAATATAATCTTCACTCATGCTGTGGAAGAGATGGGCATTCCTTTGTCCGAAGTTGTAAAGAATTCGTCCGTACTGGTAGGGTTCAATGGTGAAGTAAAGCAAACAGTCGGAGAAATCAAGTTGCCTATCTATTTGGAGGGTATGAATTCTATGGAAAGGTTCTGTGTGATTGAATGCTCATCCTCGTACAATGTCATTTTGGGAAGACCTTGGATCCACAACATGAAGGTCGTGCCGTCAACCTATCACCAGTGCGTTAAATTTCTAACACCTTGGGGTGTGGCCAAGTTGAAGGGAAATCAGCAGGTTTCTAAAGAGTGCTACAAGGTTAATATGAAAGCAAGTTCAGTCCCTCGTCAAGCATAGCAATTAAAGAAAAAGGCCCAGGATGTTCTTGAAGCAGTGGAGCATGAGACGAAAAGTATTTCTGTTGATGAGTCAAACCCTGAGGCCCAAGTGAAAGTTGGTACAGATCTTCCATCCGAAATTGAGGAGGAGCTGATTGAGTTCTTGAAGAGTCAGAAATGTTGTTTTGCGTGGAAGCATGAGGATATGACAAGAATAAGCAAGGACATCATTACTCACAAGTTGAACATTGATCCAACCATCCGTCTTGTCCACCAGAAAAGAAGAAAGTTTGCCCATGAGCGGAACCAGATTATAAAGGATGAAGTTGAGAGGCTTTTGAAGTCCAAGGTGATCAGGGAAGTTCAATATCCAAGGTGGTTAGCTAATGTTGTGGTGGTAGAGAAGAGGAACGGCAAGTGGCGAGTATGCGTGGACTTCACAGACTTAAACAAGGCCTGCCCGAAAGATCCATTCCCTCTTCCTCATATTGATTCTCTAGTTGATGAGACACCGTGCCACGATATCTTGACATTCATGGATGAGTCCTCGTGTTTTCAAAGCAAATTCAAATGGAGCCCTCAGATCAAGAGGATACGGCATTCATGACTTCGGAAGGTATATATTGTTATATTGCTATGCCATTTGGTCTTAAAAATGCAGGGGCAACTTATCAGAGGCTGGTGAACAAGATGTTCAAAGATCAACTTGGCAAGACAATGGAAGTCTACATAGATGATATGGTAGTGAAATCCAAGCATATTGAAGATCACGTGGAGCATCTGGCCGAGGCGTTCAACATCTTGAAAGCTTTCAACATGAAACTTAATCCAAAGAAAGTGCAATTTTGGTGTTAAAGCGAGGAAAGTTCTTGGGCTATATGGTGACTAAGAGAGGAATTGAAGCGATCCCGAATGTATCAAAGCTATTCTCAACTTGGAATCTCCCAAGAATATCAAAGACGTCCAAAGGTTAACAGTAGAGTAGCTGCCCTAAATAGATTTATATCTAAATCATCTCGATAAGTGCAGTTATTCTATGAAGTGTTAAGAAAGAATAAACTCTTCCAACGGATCGACCAACATGAGGCGCCTTTTTAAACAACTTAAAGAATACTTGATGATGTCATCCCTACTTGCTAAACCGTAACGTGGTGAACACCTTTATTTATATTTAGCCGTATCCGAGAATGCAAAGTTAGTGCGGTGTTGGTGAAAGAAATCCAAGGTGAACAAAGCATCCTGTTTATTATATAAGTAAGTCTTTACTAGATGTTGAAACGAGGTACTCTCATCTTGAAAGTTAATTTTAGCCTTAACTACTGCTGCTACAAAACTGCGTCATTATTTTGAAACATATTCTATAACTGTTAGAACTAACTATCATGTGAGAAATGTGTTGAGAACTCCAGAGATGTCAGGCAGATTGGCCAAATGGTCGGTCAAGTTGAGCACGTATGACATTTCATATGAGCCAAGAACAACTATCAAATCTCAGGCTCTAGCCGATTTTATAGCAGACTTTAGTCCAAGTTTGCAGCCGAGGTGGAACTGGAAGTACAACAGCTTGAAGGTAAAATAATTTCTAGATTTTGGACACTGTATACAGATGGAGCTTCAAATTCCAAAGGAATTGGCTTGGGAATAGTTCTGAAATCCCCTCAAGGTGATATCATACCTCAAGCTGTATCTTGTGAATTCAATGCGACGAATAATGAAGCTGAGTATGAGGCTTTAATCATGGGTTTAACTACAGCTTTAAGTTTGAATATTACTCATATAAACGTATATGTTGATTCTCAATTGCTCGCTAACCATTTCAATGGCAGTTATATGGCGAAGCATTCCAAGATGACTCTGTATCTCCAACATGTTAAAGCTTTGGCTTCAAAATTCCTGTCATTCTCTTTGGAACAGGTCCCTAGAGAAGAGAATACGAAGCGGACGCATTGCCAACTTGGGTTCAACTTGCAAGTCTATGTTGCATACTAATATTCCCATTATTTATGTTAAGTACCCTAAGAATAGACCAAGTGGAGGAAACTCAAGAAGTTACTCAATCTAATGGGGCACAAGATACAAGTTCATCTTGGACCCAACCTATAATTGAGTTCCTTCTTCTTGGAACTATTCCACCTGATATTAAGAATGTTAGATCTTTTAAAATGCGTACTTCAACTTTTGTTTTAATAGATAATGTGTTGTTTAAGAAATCTTTTGCAGGACACTATTTGAGATGTATTGACAATAAGCAAGTTGAGCTCGTGCTGAGTGAAATCCATGAAGGAACATGTGGAAATCATTCTGGTGGGAAAGCATTGGCATCGAAGGCCCTCAAGATCAAGCTATTACACGGCCAACCATGTGTCAAGATGTCAGCGAGCTATGTGCGAAATGCGATGCCCGCGTAGACACAAGAACATCTTGCATCAACTCCGCCGAGCCTCTACACTCTATCGTCTCATCTTGGCCTTTCATGCAATGGGGCATGGATATTGTGGGCAAGTTGCCTAAAGCCCCTGGAGGCAAAGTGTTCATGCTGGCAATGACTGATTATTTCTCAAAGTGGATTGAGGCAGAGGCCTATGTGCAAATAAGAGACAAGGAGGTAGTTTCATTTTTAAAGAAAAATATTATTAGCAGGTTTGGCGTACCATCAGAGATCATATGTGATAATGGATCCCAATTCATAAGTAAGAAGACTAGAGATTTTTGTGCTCGTTGGGGCATCAAGCTGATCATGTCTACGCCTGTCCACCCTCAAGCCAATGGTCAAGCTGAATCAAGCAACAAGTTGATTGTGAACAACTTGAAGAAACGCCTGGATCAAAAGAAAGGAAAATGGGCTGAAGAATTACCACTTGTACTTTGGGCAGACATGACCACTACAAAAGGGGCCACATGTAGAACTCCATATTCCTTGGTATTTGGAGCAGAAGCTGTAATTCCGGTCGAGGTGACAATCCCAACAACAAGGTATGGTTTATTAACTCAAGATGAAAATAATCTCTTGCTAACCCAAGATTTAGATACAATTGATGAGATCAGGGATTTAGCCAAGATAAGGATGACAGCCTATCAACAACGGATTGCTAGATCTTACAACAAGAATGTCAGAATAAGAAGATTCCAGGTTGGTGATTTAGTTTTGAGAAAAGTGTTTCAAAATACAAGAGAACTGAATGCAGGTAAATTAGCTCCCAAGTGGGAGGGACCATATCTTATTGATGCTGAAGCTAGCAAAGGGGCATATTGGTTGTCAACCCCAAGTAGAGATAGGGTCCCTAGGAGTTGGAATGCCATTCATTTAAAGCTCTATTTTATGTAAGTCAAGTTATTAACAACTAGACTTCTCAGGTATGATTTAATTTATGTCAAGTTCATTCGTGTGTTTCAATTCTCAATTTTATTGGAAATCCTTACTAACTTAAGCATCGGAGGGGTGTTAGCTACGCTAACACCCAATCCTAACATGAATTTGTTTTGCAAGGTATACGACTTGAACAAGCGGAGTACGGCTCCGACACGTTGAGACCTAAGATGGAGCAGGTTCAACATGTTAACACGCCAGTACGACTCCGACATGTTTGGACCTGAGATAAAGAAGTTCAACATGTTAACACGCCAGTACGGCTCCAACATGTTGAAACTTTAGCTGGAGAGGGATGGAACATGTTGACACGTCAGGACGGCTTAGACTTGTTCTATTTCTTCAAACGACTTACCTTTGATCAAAGGTACATTTTACTTATGGTTAAAAGATTTACATCTTTTCTAAAGAATTAAGGTTATGACACCTTCGCCCGTGCGCACGATTTCACACTTATTCAAGTTGTGACTATTGGTTGTAACATTGACATGTTACCTACTGTTTATAACATCAACATTTTATCTATTGAACAAACACAAGTATTTCTGAAGAACCTTCTATAAAACTTCAAAATATTCCCAAAAGATTTCACAACTAATGGATAAGTTGGATAAGCCAACAAGTCCCTTAAAACCTACGGAAAGCTTGGAGTACTAGACCAACCTAGTACCCCCAAATAAATTGTCTGGGCTCTTATGAGCCATTACATAACCGAATAAACAAAAAAGAAATTGTTTTTGTTACCCTTCCTTCCAAACTACTTAAAACATTCAAATTTTTCAAACATCTTGGCCCGCTGCCGCTGGTGCTACAGTTGTCTCCTTCTCTTGATTATTCTCTTCAACTTGAGTCACCACTATGGTACTCAAAAATTTGTTGGCATCATCAACCAGTTTGACAATAGCTTCGAGGGCCGGTGAATTCACCTCCTCCCCATCCACCGATTCGCTAATGAAGTCTTCTAGAGTTCTTTTCTCTTCCTCCAAATCCCAATTTGGAGCCTGCCCATTCTTGAACTCCTCCGTGAGTTGAATCCTAGCCTCCAACAGTGTCTTGGTTGCATTAAACTTGAAATCTTCCCTTCCTGCTTCAAGTTCCTTCAAACTAGCCTCGTTTTCCTTCACCTTCTCATTACAAACATCTGCCAACTCCTTTCTCAAAGTCCCAATGACTTTCTTCAGTTTCTCTACCTCACCAGCATTTATTTTGGCTTCTTTCTTTGATTCCTCGGCCTCATAACTGCATCTAGCCGCTTTGATTTTCAAAACATTGACTTGGTCCATAATAGGACCCATCATCTCCGAAACCTGCGTAAAAGAAGTATTAATACTTTGTAAATTCTTTGGTATAAGATTCAAAATTTCCTTGTTTTACCTTGTCAACAAAATCTGTCATCAAAGCACCAAACTTCTCTCTCATCTTTTTCACATTCAAAACATCACCCACTTCCGTGGCTTCAGCCTCCATCAGTTTCCTTTTCTTTGTTTCATCCATCTTCTTGGATGCACTCACTTTAGAACTGGATGCCATGGAGTTGGGAGTTGGGGGCTTGCCATCTTTCTTTACAGTCCTCTTTGCTTTAGCATCAGCAAGTAGGTCCGCGGCACTCACATTGGTCTTAGAACGAGTAGCTGCAATAAAGGACATAGAATTAGAACAACTTGAAGGATTAGAATAATTTGAAGATAGGCAAAAACTTTAAGATGTTAATCAAACCTGTAGACATCTTGATGGAACCTGGCAGAGACTCTTCTGGGTTAACTTTTTCTTCCAAACCCTCAACCTTTTCTGCGGAAAACAGGACAGGGAACGCTTTGAAAGACCTGACAAGTGGATCCAACTCAAAAATCTTCTTCACGTTCTCTTCTGTCTCTTCTTGTTCTGGGAAGAGCACGTGTAATTTGGCGACTTCTACAAAGGAAAATTTAAGTTGATTAAGATTAGGTGTGCAAAAAATTTAAGAATGTGTGAAATCAAAGGAAATTTCCCCCACCTTGGGACCTCCACTTCGAAATTACACCAGCCTCTTGACCTAGGCTATCTTTCCTAGCAAAGAAAAACTTGTTTCTCCATCCTCTATCGGTAGGGTCATTGTTGGAATTCAAGATGGGATCACCACCACTCTTAACTCTAAAGCAATACCTCCCAAGACCAAATCCCCTTATATCGGTAGTATAAGCCAACTCTTCTAGACCCACATCCAAACCAGTTTCCTCCTTCAACCTAACTAGGGTTTGTAAACACCTCCAACCTTGAGGCATAATCTGGGCATAGTTAAGTTTGGCAGAAGTGAAGAACCTAGTAACTAAGTCCGGAAAAGGGAATTTTAGACCAATGATGAAAGGGTATTCTGGGAAACACACCCATTCAGGGGAATAACACTCGGAGGTTAAGTTGAAGAAAATAGTTTCGGATGGCAGTGCATGATTCTTCTTAATGATTTCCAGATCTGCCTCAGAAATCAAGCACTTTTCCTTATCAGGTTCTTTCAATAGATTTTGGGTTACGAAATCCTCAGGAAGACCATCATCACTCTCGATTATGCTTAACTTCTTTCTTCCCATTTTTTACAACTTGAGAAAATTATCAACAAGAAATTGAGAAGGGGACGAAGAACTCACCAGAATTTTTACTTGTTTTTCCTCTTGCGTTCCTCCTTGATTTCTCTCCAAAGAAAACCCTTTTGTTAAAGATTTTTCTGTGAAAGGGAGAGTTGGGGAAGGATTCTAATTTATTAAAGGAGAGGTTTTAAACGGTTGCAAGTCTAAAAGAACCATCTTGACCTTTGCCTTGGAAATACACAAAACCGTCCCATCAAACCTTTTTCATTAAAAACCGCCGTACACTCTATCCATTTTTGACAAACTTTTTAAATTTTTATCTCTTTATATTCTTTATTTTAAAATTCAAAAAGTTTGGGGGCAATTGTTAGGCCCTACATTTTCAGTCAACTTGTTTTCAACTTGCACATAACATCTTGGTACTAACAACTTGAGTTCTCCTACAACATCTTGATCATCTTGCAGGTTGAATTATTGTTACATTAAACCCTACTTTTCAGGGAACGTGCCAATGGATTAGGAGACTGATTCAACGTCGTTTCTTCATCAAAGTATCCAGCAACGGACCACTCTCTCCTCCATCAACAATGTGGCGAGAATATCTCAACAAGCTCAACTTATTTTCGAGATTATAGGCATATTCTTATCTTTGTATTTTAGCCGTTATTAGAGGTATAAAAGGGGGATAACACCTGTATTTTACACACACACTCTCACTAGCATAAACTCCCTTACATACGCTCTTAGTTTTGTACTCAAACTCAATCATTAATATACCTTTTGGTCAAGGCAGGTTCCTAAACCTCCCGAGGTTTTGTGCCGGGGAACAAGTTGTTCAAGGGCTTTCCCTAGTCAACAAATTTCTTGTGTTTATTTCTATTTTATCCAATAATCATTGTACCCTGATTCTTATCTATTTTGTCATTTTTCTTGTCATTGGTTGTACTTGTTGAAATTTGACCAAAACAATCCGCTTGTGGGCTTGGTAGCTCATAGCTCGTAGATATGTATTGGGCCCTGCCCATCACGAAATATCCCGTTCAACAATATTGAACGAAGGGAATATTTATTAGATCCGTTCCGATGTTGCTTGGAATGAACCTTCAACCTATGCTATCCAATACTTCACTCCGTATTATTTTATTGAGTGCGTCTGGGGAGAAACGCGTTTCTCCGTCGCGTATGGAGAAACGGGGCTTATTATGTCGCGCGACATAAGTAGCCAGTTTCTGGATATCCTTTACAAAGCTTCTGGATATCCAGAAGCTTTGAAATGGATATCCAGAAGCTTTGTAAAGCGATATCCGTAAATCAAGTATTTTTCCTGGATATCCTTTACAGCTTCAGATATCCAGAAGCTTTGAAAATGATATCCAGAAGCTTTGTAAAGGATATCCAGAAAAAATATTTGGTTTCTGGATATCCTTTCCAAAGTTTTCCTGATATCCTTTTCAAAGCTTCTGATATCCTTTCCAAAGCTTCCGGATATCCGTGTTCGATGAAGTGATATCCAGTTTTTGTGGCTAGGTATGTCGCGCGACATAACAAGCCCCGTTTCTCCATAAGCGACGGAGAAACACGTTTCTTCCCAGATTTTGTGTATTTTATTTGTATTCCTCCATTTGATGTCTAATACTCCCTCCCTCCCTCCTATAATAAATTTTGCATTTGTCTTGTTATTATTTTTTAAGAAATATGCTTTACTTGCTATTATTGTATCGTATTTGTATTGGAAGATGATAAATCTTTAGTCAGATGGAGCAACCTTTTGAATGGAATCTACATCATTGTTCTCTATATTCTCCCCTTTTTATTATACATATCCAAATATATAAGATAAATCTTGTGATTAATTAATAATTGGAGAAAAAATAAAGGGTATTTGAGCTGTATGCCAGGCAGGCAGGCAGGGAAGGATTTTTGTACAGGTGTGCTTGGATTATCTGGTGGATTTCTTGATGTATTGAGTCCACCAACTTAAAACGTCACACAGGACAATTAGGCTTGATTAAGGAGGTAAAATGTTTTATAATTTTAATACTCCAGTTTAATTACTTAATTAATGGATCATTATCATATGATATTGCTATCACTATCACACGTGCGACGCCATCCCATCCCCCAATGGCTAGGTGGATTCTGACTTCGTAGCTTTGTGAGAGAACAAGACAATTGGGCCAATTGAAGTGCTATTCAACCCTGGGCTCTATGGGCTGTGGACATCCATTTTAAGACAATAATTGGGCCTTCCTTGTATTGTGATTTCAAACATTATGATTTGGCCTTCCCTTGAAGTTGTACTATGATCTTACATGTGGTAGTAAGATTATGTACGAGGGCGAAAATTCACTTACCAAACAATTTTATTTATTTATTATTATTTTTTTAATTTGTGAGCGAAAATTGGTTCAGCACTTGTAAGGGTGAGCGAATTTTCGTTCAAATTCTTGAACAAAACTATTTCGCTCATTTTTTGAGTGAAACTGGAATGGATCAAATATATAAATACTCCCTCCGTTCCGGAACAATCTTCACACTTTTCCTTTTAGGCGTCCCAAAACTTACTTCACACATTTAAAACTTACCTAAAATGGAAAGGAATCTTAACTATTACATCCACTCATTCTCTCTCCTACATTATTTTAATACTCACAACACCATTATAATTTACTATTCTCTCCACTCATTCTCTCTCCTATTTTATTTTCACACTCACAACACTTTCAATATAATACTCCCTCCTTAAAATCAGTGCAAGCAGTGTTTGTGAATTATGTTCCGAGACTGAGGGAGTATATGTTTTTAATTTTGCTTTGCCCAAATGAAGTCATTTATGCCCATACATAAAAAACCTTCATGATTTGACTTTCCCCGTAAACAGAGCCAAATATTGTATATATATTGTATGTGTTATTTACAAATATATACTCCGTCCGTCTCGGCCGATTTAGGATTTTTTGGGCCGGCACGGGGATTAAGGAAAAGGTAAATGTTGTGAGTGTAATTTAAAAATATGAGAGAGAATGAGTGGAGGGAATAGTAAATTATAATGGTGTTGTGAGTATTAAAATAATGTAGGAGAGAGAATGAGTGGAGAGAATAGTGATTTAAGGTTTCCATTTTGGGCCGTCCTAATTCGGGTGGGACGCCCAAAATGGAAATAAATCCTAAATCGGCCGGGACGGAGGGAGTATACAATTAGAGTAATGCAATAAATAGGAAGTACTAATATTTTTTGTGATGTGGATTAATTAATAAAAACCTATTTTAATAATGATTTATGTTCATTAAATGTGTGTGTGATACTTTGTATTCCTTTTTGTTTTATCTTAAAAGAACAGTTTCTGTTTAAAATATGAGTAATATTATGACACAAAATAATTACAAAATTTTGCTAACAAAATTTTAGGTGTAATAATTTTATTAATATTTTTAATTGTAGTGTAACAGATTCACTATCGATACAATCAATAAAATATTGTTAACTCATTTTGTGACTTTATATTGTTACCCTAACATTGCTCTTAAAATATAGGAAAAATACAACAAAAATACCCCATTATTATTGGGGATTCCGTGCCTACCTTCACTCATTTTCTTGCGAACATAGTCTCATATGTTTTTAATACTCATTCAAAGTATAACGGAATAGCTACATTCATTTTTTTTTTCGTTAAAAGGGCATATAATATGTAACCTGCGAGTCCAGATCTCCTGTATCACTATGTGTGTCATTCTCTGTGCCACAAGTGATTCAATGGCTCATAGTTTTTAAGATTAACATTTTATTAATATTATTCAAACATATTAACGGCAGGATTACTTGTGACACAGGGAGTGGCACACATAGTGATACAGGAGATCTGGACTCGTAACATGCATGTGATCCAATATTCAAGAGGTAAAATAGGAAAGTCAATACAAAAATACCTCCATCTTCCACTTCCTCCTTCAATTATAAAAACTTAACAATTAGGACCTAATGGGCCATGGCCCAATGGTATCTTGGGTGGCTTTCCGTAGGGAGGTCAGGTTCGATTCACGAGAATCGCTGTGGATTAATTCTTCCGCTTGGGTTTCGGGGTCGCCCAGGAGTCACGAGCACATCCATTCGATTAAGGGAAGCGGCATTCTTTGGACTTTGCAAGCCTCGCCGGTGTGGGAAGTTCAACTACCGGTGTTGTAGGAGGCTCACTGAGGCCAGGAAGTATAAGGAGTCTTTGGCGCAGGCGATTTAGGCGTATCCGCGATTCCTCCATTGGGCAATTTGTGGGCCGTGTTAGTGGTCAGGGATTGCTTCGGCGAAGCGAGGGAACGCGCAGGTATCAAAAAAAAAAAAAAAAAAAAAAAAAAAACTTAACAATTAGGTATAAATAATTCATGAAATGTTAATTTGTCATATGTGATAAGTATCACTTTAGATTGCAGGCAGCCAAGGGCCATAATTGAGACACATTTCTTCCCTTTAATATCAACATCACAAATATGAACTGCAGTAAATAGTGTTATCATACCGACATTAATACACCGAATGTCATCAAAATTTCGCAGTTAAACCTGTTTGGTTGGACAAAAATAGTTGTAGATTAAGTGACCACTGAAAAGTCTTCGTGTTATGCACCCATTCCATTTCGCTCTCCAATTTCCTCTATAATTTTTTTTTTTTTTTCCCTCTATAATTCAAATGGGGTTTGTCTAATAATTCAATTTAGTTATGGAGTGAATGATCGAAACGTGCAATTGAGCTTTCTTTTCTTTTCAAGTGGTAGAAAAGACGTTGGTGGAGAGGAGAGGAGAGGATTGGATTGGATTGAAGCAAATATCAATTAAGTCAAGAACACAGTGGACAACACCAAAAAGCACTTCTTCCTTCCTTTTCCAAACATAAATTATCAGCCTAACTTGAACGTGCTCGCCTTTCTTTTCTAACTTAAGTGTGCCCCGCCTCTTTTTTGTGATACATCCAATCCAACCCCTTTTTCATTGATTTTTTTTATACCCACCAGGTTTTCAGTTTCGTCGGACTAATTCTGAACCACCAGCTACCGGTCTTTCAGTGAACCCCTTATACTCCACGTATAAGATCCCCAGGGAAAATCGAACCTATGACCTCCTGAAAGGGAGACCAGTTAGCATATCACAAAACCAGAAAGCCTTAAGCTTGAATTTTTTTCCGAACAACATACTATCAATTTATTTCAAGTTCTCTTTTGTACTATCAATACTATAACTATAACTAATACTTTTTAAAACTAATACTAACACAATTTTTAATACCATCATCTGATACTATTTAATACTACAACTGACAATCATTAACACTACTATCAACACTATTTAACACTACAAACTGCAATCCTCACTATCATTACTTTTCTTTTAGCAAATGTTAAAATGTCAGTTTGAATGTTTATAAGTGTCGATTTGAATGTTTATAAGTGTCATTTCTAATCTGACACTTTATAATAATAGAACTGGCAACTACGAAAAATCCAATTTTTCATCTCTAAGTATAAAACACGTATTTTATAAAACCGACTTTTAAAATTTTCTTGCATTAGACTATAAAAACAAAGACATGTTAAATTTCTAAGGAAATGATATAGCTTGTACATGATAATTTAAGAGACGTTTTTAAAGTGTTCTAGGAGCTACACATCCGATTGACATGATTTATTTTTTAAATTAAATTTAATATTTAAATATACAACATATACTCCCTCCGTCTCACTTTACTTGATATTGAAAAAATTGGCATAAGATTTAAGAAAGAGTAGTAGATAGAATTAGTAGAATAAGTTGTTGTGAGTAGAAAAAGTAAAGTAGGAGAAAGAATGGGAGAGAGAAATAGTAATTTGATTAGTGTTGTGAGTATAAATACTTGTCATTCTCTGGGTAGTATCAAGTGAAGTGAAACAAAACAAAATGAAAATTAATATCAAGTGAAGTGTGACAGAGGGAGGGAGTATTTTTTTGTTCAATTTTTTAGAATGGTTTATTATATATTAATTTTTAATATTAAATATTGAAAATATATTTAAAGTTAGAAAACATGGAAAAAATAATCCCAAAAATACAACTTCTCATATTTGTTTTCCAGTAAGTAAATTCTACATGTTAATTATTAGATTTATGAAAATATTCAATGCACAGGAGAGAGAGAGAGAGAGAGAGAGAGAGAGAGAGAGGAGAACAAATTGAGGGGAGAGTGAATGTGGATGGGGTGATGGGGGAAGGTTGTAGACTTGTAGAGTGGAGGAGGAAAAAAAGAGAGGGGAAGATGGAATGTCACGGTGGGGGAGTGATATTTTTTTTCTTCATATTTTCTCTTTTAAAATATTTAATATCTATAGTATAAAACACAACAAGGGTGAACAGTTAAATGAACAGTACCAAATGTCAATTTTCTCATTTTGTCCTCACTAAGTTGTTCCTTTCCCATTTTGCCCTTAAATTTTTATTTTTTTTTTTAAATTAAAAAAAAAAAAACACGTGTCCTTGGACACGGACTTGCTCTAGTTTATCATAAATTTAAATATTAGATTCAATTAAAAAAAAAATTATGTCGATAGGATATGTAAAACTCCAACAACACTTTAAAACAGGTCTGTTACTTATAGTGGAATTATAACATTAGTAAATGGAAACTTTTAATGATATAACCGTATTGTGTTAGTGTGAATTATAACTTGTGTGATAAGAGAGGATTTAATAACATTACAAAAAGTTTAAAATCGTCAATATGGGATTGTCCCGTCAGGACCGTCGGGACGTCCCGTACCCGCTATACAAATGAGACGGAATGAGATAGTATATTCTAATCCCGTATAAAAGCGGATCTATTTGAGACATTCCGTTTGACACACGGGACAAGTCGGGACGAAACGGGATGGAATGGGACGTCTCACATTTTTATAATTTTAATTTTTTTTTAATAATAAAGGTATTTAACACTTAATTCTTATTATTTTTTTTCAAATATCCATTGATTTTTTGTGTTGATTAAACTATTTTATAAATTTAACATGTTTTTATCTTGTAGGATTGCAAAAATTAACATTATATTTTCAATTTAATGTTTTGGCATCATCTTAGTTAGATTTTAGTTATAATATTAGTGTCTTCTTGTTCCGCATTGTCCCGTGTCCCGAGGTGAGATGAGACGGGACGAGGATTTTCTGTCCCACGAAGAATTTGGGACGTCCCGTTCCGTCCCGTAAAATTGTGGGATTTCATAGTTCCATCCTATCTTATCATGTATTCCCGAATAGACAACTCTAAAAAAATTAGACATTGATTTTAAAACAAAATTTTAAAAAATTTGAACATTGAAATGTTCCACGAAGTGAGTATGTGTAAACTTTTTGGGCTCGTTTGGTAGGCCGATAGGATTAGCATGTATTAATAGGGAGGAGTTTATTAATTCTGGGATTAATAATACCACCTTTTTTTTTAGGATAAATAAGAAGGGAATAAGAGGTGTTCAGATATTTATCTGGATTGTACTTTGAATAATTATTACGATTGCATTTAATCTATCAAACATATTTTTATTGGATTAATAATCCTATCGATCAGACCTACCAAACTGCCCTTTTTAGCACTATTGCATGCTTTTAAGCGTGATTCATGGGAGTTGGGATATGAATCTGATCTGATGATGGGTAATCGTCAATGCAGTCAAAGGTTATGACAATTATTTCTTGGTTCGGTTGAATATAGCTGATTGATTGAGTTTGAACTATTGTGATATACCTAATTGTCTCAGGGTTGATTCTAATATTTTAGGCCCTATTTGAAATTTAAACTTAGACCTTAATAAAATTATAAAAATTAAATTATCTCTTTGATTTTTCTTTTTACGTGTTTTATATTCAAATTTAGATTTCCTAATTTCAGAACTGATAATTTAATATTTTAAGTATAAAAATAATGAATATCACGATTGTTGCAATGGCCATCGGAATATCACAACTAAAAACTTAGAGGACTATGAGAGCACATACAGAAATTCAGATGAAAAAATCGAAAGTAAGTTTGGCTATTTAATGTGTAGTTTAGAAAAAAATTGCTGAGGAGAAGAAGACTAGGGATGCGTTGATGAACAACAATTGAAGAGAGGAAAACAAGGGGTGGATTGGATTAACGCGCTGATCACATAGCGTACGGAGTTATCGATATCTATAGTATAAATGAGAGTTGGGAGTGAATAGTTGTTTGAACAGTGTCACATGAGGAAATTTTCATTTTGCCCTCACTATTTTGTCCATTTCCCATTTTGCCCTTAATTTTTTTTTAAATTAAAAAAAAATAAAAAATAAAAAAACAAAAAACGTGGCCTTGGATACGGGCTTAGGCTAGGCTAGTGAATAATATAAAAAAGTTTAGTTTCTTTTTTTTTTAAGAATGATTTAGGTTTCTTGAATAATTATTATTGTAAATTATAAATGATAACATTAGAATATGAGTTATTTATTAAACAATTGAATTAAAATTGATTAATTAGATTGAAGTTACTTATTCAAATACAATATGACTCTTTTTTTTTCCCAAAATAAATGTCTAAATTACTCTATCAAAAACAATTTTTTTTTAAATATTTATTTTGAAATAGAGATAGATAATAGCATAGTTAAAAAAAATAGGGATCCTTAAAATGGGGACCCGAAGCGATCATGTCGCAGTAAGAGTCGACGTGGATGTGCGAGTCAGATCCGTAGCGATCTTTTGGTTTTAGGAAAGTCGTTTTTTTTAGGAAAATAACGGAAAAACCTTTATATATAGAGAAATTAGGACCTCGTAAGACTTCGATTTGCTTCGTTTTCTTCGTTAGTGATGGACGTAATCTCGAAGATAGCAGTCTCTTGAGATGAAAATTTACCACTGAACTTTACTTTAATGAGGAACTTTAGGGGACTTTACTTTACAGTTATTGGGTAGAGTGACTTTAGAACGATTGGGGGATTTTTGCACCTTACTTTTATGCAAAATTTAGGAAAGATTAGTGTGAGAATGTTGTGTGAAAGTTGTGTGCTTTAAGAGGGTGTGGTGTGTTTGAGGGAAAAATTGTGTGTTTTTATAGAGGGTGAAGGGTTCCTTTTATAGGTGGAGGAAATGAACAGTTAATAGAAGTGGGCTAATCTTGCGGGAGATTGCTTCAACGTTCTAGGTTAGTTTGGGATTACGTTTAGGGCTCGTTTGGTAGGCTGATAGGATTATCATCTATTAATAATCAAAAGACTATTACTCCAAGGATTAATTATACCACCCTTTTTTTGGGATAGATATGAAGGGGATAAGATGTGATAAAAGACCTTATCCGGGTTGTTAGAATTATTACACCAGTTGCATTTAATCTACCAAACATCAAGCTTATTGG
The DNA here is from genome assembly GCA_022495995.1 of Adenophora triphylla var. japonica. Lineage (NCBI taxonomy): Eukaryota > Viridiplantae > Streptophyta > Magnoliopsida > Asterales > Campanulaceae > Adenophora > Adenophora triphylla. The sequence goes on along the minus strand of JAFEMH010001707.1, from coordinate 110,496 downwards.
ACTAATAATCCTATCCAATGCTAAGAAGGACTACCAAACGACTCCTTAGGGTTTTGGATAACCCAACATAAAAAACGTGTCGAAATCAACTATGGCACCATCAAGGTGGTCCTAGCCGTTCTCACGTTTCTCCTAATGTGCAATCCACATGTCGGTGAGTGTACTAAATGGGTGTGCATAGGGAATTTTCACTAAGTGTGAAGTGTCTTTAGTACAAGTGGGTGCAGGCTGAGATGGAGTAAACGACTTTTCTGACATCCGTACTATTCCAAAATTTCAATTTGACCTCTGTATTATCGAAACAACAAATGTAACCTACGTATTATTGATAAATTAGAAAAATAAACCTAATTACTAACGCTCGTTAATAATTTAATGGGGATTCCTAGTAAGCAACAAATTGTTCGTTTCTTGCTGCGTTGAACAAACAAAATTAAACAAAACTCGTTAAAATGCTAATGAAATTGTTAGCTCATTGTGACACTTTGCTTAAAAAATCAATTAAATAACCAATACCCCACCCCTCACCCAATTTAAAATTAACATAACTAAAATATTACATAAGGATGGGAAATGACCTATCTACCCTCAATTGGGTATCAATAACCAATACCCCATCTCTCTCCCAATTAAAAAAAAACAACCTATTAAAGAAAAAAGGGCAAATGACAATTTAGGGCCTGAAGTAGAGGGGGTGGTGTCGAAACAGGGCTCCATATCTAATTTTCGTCAAATCAGGGCTCAATATTTAAACTTTTCGTCAATTAAGGGCTTTTTGACGATTTTCGTTAGAAAAGTCAGTTAAGTGACATGTGTCACTCATGTGATTAATTGATTTGGCTAGTTTGCATTGATATTGATATTTAAATTTAAGGGGCTAAGTGAAATAAATTAAAAGTGGGGGTGAAATAAATAAAATCAACAACAAATAAAACCCCAACCCTCCCCTGTCAACGTTAATCCCAGCCTCTCTCCCTTCCTTACCTCCGACATCTTCTCCGGCATCCATCCCACGTTCTCCGGCGACGCCCCCCCCCCCCAAACACCAAAATCTGGTCGGCCTCATCTCACTCTAAAGAATAACCATTCCTCTCCCTCCCTTACCCCGTCCTCCAACCCACGGCTATGACGCCCTTGTTTCTTTCCCCTTCCCCTTCCCTTTCTCCGGCCCTAAATAATTTGCTTCTTCCTTGCACCGCCGCCCTCCCTCGCACCTCTACACGAAGACCAGTTCGAAATGAATTCCCAATTTTTTTTTTTAAATCTGTTCTTGATCAAGAGCAAATTAGATTTTTTTGTTATTTCATTTTGGGACGGTCGAAGTATTTTTTATTTTAAAAACCCAGATTTTGAAATGGGAAGAAAGTTTGGATTTGCTTTTGATATTGGTGTATAGATGTTGTTGAGTTTTGGTGAAATACCCAGATTTTGAATTTGACTGAGAAAGACGAAAATTGTGTGAAAAATCCAGATTTCAAATTAATTGGTGGTCTAGGTGTCGGTAGTTTTGGCGTTGGTGGTTATAGTGGTGATATTGGTGGTGGCTGATTTAGACAGTGATGATGGGGTTGGTTTTGACAATGGTGGTCGTGGGTGGTAAGATTGGAATTGACTGTGGGTGTTTTGATTTGAATATGGGTTCTTCCTTGCACCGTCGGCCTCATCTTGCGATGTTTGTGTTTTATAAGGTAAAATTAATGTGGGTGTTTTGATTTGAATATGGGTTTAATGAAAAATGAAGGGTTGTTATTGGAGATGGTGGGTTGATGGTGGTGGAGATGGTGGTGGGTTGATGATGGAGATGAAGGGTTGTTAGCGGAGATGGTGGGTTGATGGTGGTAAAATTAATGTGGGTGCTTTCAATTAATAAAGAATTAATTGAAAAATATAATGTAAATAAAAAGTATTTTTACATTAAAGAAAAATTTAATAAATTTTATTCATTCAGAAAAATGTAATAAAATGCAATTAATAAAGACTTTAAATGATAATTTCATATTTTTTATTATCTAATACTAATTCAATGATAAATATATTTAATTTATATATTTTTTTAATTTATAATGTGATAAATATAATTTATTAAACAAATAAAAAAAAATTGTATTTTAAAAAAAATACTACACAATTTATGTGAAAATTTTATATTTTAGAAAAAAATACATAAATCATAAAAAATTTATTTTAAAAAATTAGTAAAAAATGGTATTTTCAAAAAATATTATTTTTAAATTTACAAGATTTACGTTAAAAATTAATTATTATTTTTTTTAAAAAAAATAATTTTTTGCTTTAAAAATACAATTTTTTTTTATATTTATAACATTTATTTTACAAGATTTACGTTAAAAATTAATTAATTTTTTTTAAAAAAATAATTTTTTTTATTTATAACATTTATTTTAACATATTTTAAAAATTATAAAAAAAAGTTAATGCTTTTCACAATATACTATATATTTTCAAAAAATATTATTTTAAAAAAATATTTTGTAACAGTCATCAATTTTTAAAACATTACATTTCACTCCTTAATAACTAATTTGCATTTCAATTTAGTCCAACTTGTCCAGCACATGCGTGGCACATGTCACTTAACTGACTTTTCTAAAGAAAATCGTCAAAAAGCCCTTAATTGACGAAAAGTTTAGATATTGAGCCCTGAATTGACGAAAATTAGATATGGGGCCCCGTTTCGACACCACCCCCTCTACTTCAGGCCCTAAATTGTCATTTGCCAAAAAAAAAAACCAGAATCCTTCCAGACTTCCTCCCATTTAACTGACTCTTCTAGAATTGTATCCAAGAATGGCTTTCTTGATCCGTAAACTGCCAACCTATAATCAAAACCCGGTGCCTTCGAACTCAAACTCGGCCGATCCTCCTTTCCCAACAAATTATCACCCTTCTCAGCGCCTTCATCTCTACTGCTTCGGGCAACAAATTACTGTTTTTTACCCGACTCAGATAACTGCTTCGCCGCCACACAAAATACGTTCATCTCCGCTAGTGTGATCATCTAAGTCACTCTCCTTATCGGAAACATGCCGAATTCCCGGTCTTTATCGGTGGAGAATGGCGAAAACCTTATGTTGATGTTCATAGACATAGAATTGATGAGGAAGAAATAGGGCTATCGAAAAAAAAACAACGAATCCATGATTTTAAGCCCCAGATTTGAAATTTTGAAGATCCAGATCAAGATTTTTTAAATTCTTGATATTTGATTTGGCCAATTTGTTTGTAAATAGCGGAATGGTGTTGAAATTTAGGATTTTAAATGTGGGTTTATTTGTTGGTGGTGGTGATGATGATTTTTTTAACGAAGTGTCACAATGAGCTAACAATTTTGTTAGGATTTTAACGAGTTTGGTTTAATTTTTATTTAGTCAGCAATTTGTTACTTACTAGGAAACCCCGTTAAATTGTTAACAGGTGTTAGTAGACTAGGTTAATTTTTCTAATTTATCAATAGTACGCAGGTTACATTTGTTGTTTCGATAGTACGAATGTCAGAAAAGTTGTTTACTCGACTAAGATGTGGGTGTCAACAGCTGCTCTGAATTGATTTACGTCATGAATTCCCAACTTCACTTGTCCCAAAATTCGGTAAAAGAGACTCCCATTCCCGTCTTTCTATTTTCTAAACTTTTATTATCAATTCAATCGAATTTAATTATAATTTTATGAATTTAACCTAATTATTCCTATACAATTATAAAAATTGTTATTGATTGTATCTCTAATTGAAAGAGTACGAGTAGTACTCTAGTTTTTTGTCAAAATAAAAGTAGCGGATTTCCCATAAGATTGGGCATGAGAGTCAAGATCAGAGCCTGTAGTTGATCGGTCGATCAATCTAGAAAAGTCTCAAAGTTCGGTCAATGAGACCTTCTTTTGACTCCTTCTTTGAAGGGCTATCGAGGAGACAACTAGGTAGATTCAAAGCTGTACTCCCGTATTACATACAGTCTGACTTACTTTATTAACAGAATTTCTTTCAGTCCTCTCCTAATAGATTCTTGCTTTCTTTATGGATATACCTCCTCCCACTACAAGCTAAGGGCCATGAAGGCTACGAACCACCGAGCTCAGCTCGAACTTAAAGATTTTTTTCTTTATTGGAGATTGAATTTTCAATTAAAAAGATTTTCCTAGTTAGGATTGAATCATTCTTAATTATGGAATCCGGTGCTAGATATATATGTGTATATTTGTATATTTTTTATTTCTTAATTTTTAGATTATAGAGTTGTACATATATTATGTTTTCTTAAAATATAACAATTCTTTAATAGATAATAATTCATTCCTCTTAATGGACTATATAAATGCAGCTCTTCTTAGATAAAAATACAGATTTTCATAGAGCAAAATACAGAGAGAAATTACAGAAATTCGTGAGAAGTTTTCAAGAAAGTTGTATTTGGATGTGTGCGGAGTTGTGTCTCACATTTCGATGCACATCTGTTTTCCTGCAAAGTATTTGATTCTTAAGCTTTATTCCCACTTCTGTTTTGCTGCTTGTTTAGCATAGGGATTGCTTTATTAAGATCACAATCTTTGTTTTTAGTATTTTCATATTTTCTTATTTCACTAGTTAGGTTTTTATTCTGTAAATCGGATATTTTAATAGTGAAATCTTTTTTAGGCGTAAGCCTTGTTTGCTGTAGTTGAACTAGTAAACGTTTAACACTTTGTGTTATTTTTATTAATTTTCCTCTGTGTATAATCGATTGTGTGAACAGTTGTGTCTCACATCTATACACACATCTAATCCTTTGGATTGTTTGAATCTCACATTCCTAGCTACGCTAAAACTTTCAATAGGTATAAGAGTCAACATTCGACTTCAGGGCATCCTTACTCATAAACCCCTTCAAGGGGTTTATCGGTCCGTCACATCACCACTTTATACATTTTTATTTTTATAAACATTTAACAACTTTTTCCCCTACACAAGGGATGACCAAATCGAAATCGCAACCGGCCCGAAACCGTTGAACCGCCACGAACCGGAATCGGTCGGAACCGGAATCGAAACCGTCTCGAACTAGAACCGTTTGAAACTGTAACTGGCGGTTTGGCGGTCCGATTCTGGTTTCTACTTTTGAAAAACCGTGAACCTACGGTTTTGAACCGCCTAAACCGGAGCCGGAATCGTCAGAAACCGTAAACCAATCCGTCAGAAACCGTCAGATTCATCAAATTATATATGTTATGCCCGTTATCTAACGGCTAGTTGACCGAAAATAGTTGTTTTTGAACTTTTTTTAACCAGGTTTCAGTCCTAAAAAAATAAAAATTTTGTAATCTTAACAAATTTTCTCAACTCTAAATACCATCCTCCTCCCCTCACATTTTTTTTACACAAACTCCATTAACTCTCTCTTAACTTTCTCTAATGAATTTAATTAATTTCTTTGATTCTCGAGCTCAAATCATAATCCAACTTTCTTATTTTCATCCAATATCCATATTTCCACCCAACATCTTTATTTCATTTCATTTCATTTCATATATTTTCATATTTTACATTATGAATATTTTTAAAAACCTCACAAGAAAGAAGGGTTGCAAAGGTAGATGGCAAAGAGAATCTTCTTCTCAAGCACCACCACCACCACGATTTGTTGAAAATGAAGGTGGTCAATTTTATGATATGAGGCTTTCGGGGCAAAATGAAAATGAGTGGGAAGATTGGGAAGATAATGACAAAGTGGAAAAGATTCCAAATTTTGTGCCACCACAAAATGTTGATAATCCAACTCCAACAACTCAAAAAAGTGATGTCAATACTAAGGAAGTCACAATGGGAGAGCCGCATTGTAAATCAAAAAAAATCCCCTTTCGTTCCAAAAATCAAGAAATTGAATCCGAAGTATTCACGAAATTCTACAAAAAAGTTCCAATTGACGCGACGGGGAAGAATTTCAAAGCAGTATGCAACTTTTGTCCAACGAATAACAAACAAACATATGATTACTCTACCGGTGGCGGATACGGTACTTTGAAAAGGCATACAAGAGAAAAACACCCTGGGGAATATGGCATAGATACCAATCAAGCACAAATGTAAGGATTCGCTTATTCGGAAAATATTGGTACATGTTCTCAAAATTCTTCTAATTTATTTACATATAATCATCTAAATCATAAAAGAGAAATGGCTAAATTTGTTTGTAAGCAACCTTTTCCCTTTAATTCTCCCGATAACGAAGACTATAAACATTTAATTAGATGTTGTTTTAATCCCGCCGCTAGGAAAGTAGCTCGTACAACTCTCACACGAGATTTTAAAAATATAGTAGAAGAATATAAATTTGATTTATGTAATGTTTTTGCTAATATGTCAACTAAAATTTCTATTTGTTTCGATATATGGAGTGATAAAAAAATAAGACATTTTTATATGAGAATAACATGTCATTGGATTGATGATTCTTGGAAAATTCAAAAGAGGTTAGTTGCATATATATTATTTGATGAGATACATACCGCACATAACATTGCTAATATGTTACAAACAATTTTGAATGAATATAATCTTGTTGATAAGGTTTTTTCAATGTCTTTTGATAATGCTAGTTCTAATATCGCTAGTTTGCCTGAATTAATTTTAGTTTGTACACCATCACTAGGAGGTAGATTTTTTCACATTAGATGCATTTGTCATATTTTAAATTTATGTGTGCAAGATGGTTTGCGTGTTTTGCAAGCTTCTATTAATGCAATTAAAGATACTGTTTATGGTATTATGAAAATATCAAAAATTACAAGGCTATGGAAGCAATATTGCACAAACCATGTGAAAAAACAAAAAAGATTCTCAATAGATGTTCCAACTAGATAGAATTGTACCATTCATGTTTTAGAAGAAACTTATGATTGGAGAAATGAAATTTGCATGTTTTTGGGATACATTAATTATGGTACCCAATATGGTACAAATTTATATGCTAAACAATGGGAAGAATGTGCAAGTATGATTAATTTGTTGGAGAAGTTCAAGGCAACAACCTTGGCGTTATCCGGTACGTATTACCCTATTTCTACTTTAGTTGTTTATCGTTGTGTGAAAATTGCTAGTATATTTTCTGAATTTAAAGATGATATTATTCTTAAAGATACAATTTTCAAAATGTGAGAAAAATATTTGCTTAACATTCCTGATTTTTTTTTGGTTGCTAAGTTATTAGATCCTAGAGTTAGAGAGTATGAATTAATTCAATTTTTAGAATATTATTATTCGAACTTTTATTTAGTGGAGATATTAATATGCTTAACGTATGTCAAAAAGTTGCTAGTGTTAGACAAACAATTTTAGAAATTTATCATGAATACAAGTCAATATATGGTGTGCAACAACAAGTGAGCCTTCTTCTTCGGTACTTCTACATTCCATATCATCATCTGTGGCAAGGTTTTATGAAATACAACAATCCCGTGGCGGTGTTAATGACGAATTTGATAAATATTTGACTACCGAATTTGAATAAGAAAATCCATTTGATATTTTGAGTTGGTGGTCAAGGAGAGCACACGATTTTCCTATCATTTCTAAAATTGCACGAAAAATACTTGCTTATCCCGTATCAACGGTTTCGGTGGAGAAATCTTTTAGCATTGGTGGAAATATGGAGCATAATCGTCACAATTTATTATCCGATAGTTTTGAAGCTTGTAATTTGTTGAATGATTGGATTAAAGCGAAAAGAAAAAAGCAAAACGACAAGCCAAAATATCTTCTTGATGGTGAAGTTGAGTAATTTGATGAAACTAAATCGGGAATCGATTAAGTTAAGTAAAATGTAATTTATTTAATTGCTACTATAGTTTTTTTTATTAGTTAGAATTTAGATAACTATTGTAATAAAAGGAGGTAAAAGCTCATAATATCCTCCCTTAATTATAAAAGGGAAAGGTTTGGTTTTCCCCCTCATGTAATATTTTCCAATAATTAATAAAATTTAAAGGGTACGGTCCCTTTTTTCTTTTATATACGTTCAATTTTTTAGTTTTTTCTATACCTTTTTGTAAAAAAAAATCACTAATAAATAAAGTCTAAAATATTATTTACTAGTCAATAAAAAAATTAAAAAAATAAATAAATATAGGGTAGTCTGTCCCTCTTTTCTTTTATATACTTTCATTTGTTTAGTTTTTTCCTATCTTTTTTATATACCTCTTTGTAAAAAAAATCACTAATAAAAAAAATCTAAAATATTATTTTTAGTCAATAAAAATTAATAAAAATAAAAAATAAATATAGGGTAATACATCCCTCTGTTCTTTTATATACTTTATTTTGTTTAGTTTTTTCTATCTTTTTTTATATACCTTTTTGTAAAAAAAAAAATCACTAATAAAAAGTCTAAAATATTATTTCCTATTTAATAAAAAATAAAAAAAATATATGGTAGTCCGTCCCTGTTTTATTTTATATAATTTCATTTGTTTAGTTTTTTCTATCTTTTTTATATACCTTTTTGTAAAAAAAATCACAAATAAAAAAAGTCTAAAATATTATTTGGTCAATAAAAAATTAAAAAAATAAAAATAAATATAGGGTAGTCCGTCCCTCTTTTCTTTTATATACTTTCTTTTGTTTAGTTTTTTTCTATATTTTTATATACCTTTTATTTTAAAAAAATCACTAATAAAAAAAGTCTAAAATATTATTTCCTAGTCAATAAAAAGTAATTAAAAATAAAAATATATAGGATAGTGCGTCTATCTTTTCTTTTATATACTTTCATTTCTTTAGTTTTTTCTATCTTTTTGTATATACCTTTTTGCAAAAAAAAAAAAATCAGTAATAAAAAAGAGTCTAAAATATTATTTTCTAGTCAATAAAAAATTAAAAAATAATAAAGGGTATTCCGTCTCTCTTTTGTTTTATATACATTCATTTGTTTAGTTTTTTTCTATCTTTTTTTATATAACTTTTTGCAAATATTTTCAGTAATAAAAAAATTCTAAAACAATTTTTTCTATTCAAAAAACCAAAAACAGTTGAACTGCCGGTTTCGAGCCGTGAACCGCCGGTTCAGAATCGAAATTGAAATCGTGAACCGTAAGTTCACGGTACGGTTCCGATTTCTTCTTTTTTGAAATCGGAACTGGCGATTTCGAATCGAAACTGTAATTGTCATCCCTACCCTACACTCATAAACCTCTTCAAAAGCTTTTAAGGGACACCTTTTAAAAAAATACATTTATTTTGTTAAAAAAATATTTTGGGCCCATAATACTGTTTTTGTTTTAAAAGCAAAATGTTTAATTTGCAAAAAAAAAAAAAAAGTTAAGAAAAGTCAGAAAAAGCCCCTCCATCACAATGGAGCGGTCCATTCCAGTTCTACCTAAAACATCCTATGTGGCAATCCAAGCCGGAAAAAATCTCTCCCATAAACCCATGTTTTCTATCGATGTGATTGCCCTCACTGAGTGTAGATTCAGAAAGTGTAGTCATTATGAAATGTCAGAATTGACCTCCAGTCTTGGATGGTATTGGTATTCCTTTTGAAAATCTAAAATGCGTAAATACATCAAATCAATTGATAAAAGAGCGTGAATGAGCATCCTTGTTGCATGGCAACCACCCACGGTGGAAAAGAAGCTTGTATCAGGTAGTGGTGAGTCAGTATTTGAAAGAAAACCTGAAGCAAATTGGACTATTGATGAAATTAACTCTGCAAATTACAACTCTAAAGCTATGGGTGCAATATGAAGTCATGTATCTGAAAATATGTATACACTAATTATAAATGAAAGTGTGGTTAAAGAGGCATGTGACATTTTGCAAATGCAGTTTGAGGGTATACATATTATTAAATTTACTAGATTTAAAATTTTAATGAATAAATTTGAAATCTTAAGAATAGAAGAGACAAAAGATATCACAAAATCTGGGGAGAAACGCGTTTCTCCGTAACTTATGGAGAAACGGGGCCCGACTTGTCGCGCGACAATGCAGGCCAAGGCTTCTGGATATCCAGAAGCTTATGAAAGTGATATCCAGAAACCTTCAAATGATATCCGAAACTTTCAAAATGTTTACGGATATTCATTTGATGGTTTCGGATATACATTGAAGGTTTCTAGATATCCGAAACCTTCAAAATGAATATCCGTAAACTTTCAAAATGTTTACGGATATTCATTTGATGGTTTACGGATATATATTTGAAGGTTTCGGATATCCGTAAACCTTCAATAAGCAATTTCTGGTCTTGGCCTTGGATTTGGCTTCAAATCTATTTTTACGGATATCCGCCCAAAGGCTTCGGATATCCGTTTCAATTTCACGGATATCCAGAACCCTTTGAGACTGATATCCAGAATTTTTTTTCTGGTTATCAAACGCATAGCTTCTGGCTATTAAAAACACGTTTCTCCATAGTTATGGAGAAACGCGTTTCTCAGCAGACGTACTCAAAAGATATTGTCTTTAATGCTGATAAAATTTATGAAATCTCCAATACTCCATAACCAAACATATAGATATTAGACATCACACAATTCAAGTGATGTCTAATATCTATATGTTTCTTGAATTGTGTGATGTTTGATGATGTGGGCACAGATGTGAAGACATCCATTTAAACATTTGTATATTATCTAACTTAAAAAAAACAAAAAATTCAAAAATATCATGCATTAGCACGGTTAATCTCAATGTGGTCACTGCTTCACCCATCTGCATGAAGTCAATCCAGTGTTATCAAGTGATTTTCAAGATAATAGTTTTAAATAAAACTTGAAAAGATCACTAAACAAAGAGCTATCTTTGGGTAATAGAAAAGTGAAAGCTACTTCAATTATGTATTTTCTCCACATTAAAAAAAGACAAAAACTTGGGTGAGAACAGCATGACCCGTCTCATCCATGAGACGGGTCGGTTCCATACCCATCACCCGCCCAACAAAGCCAACCCACGCCTCCGCCCAAGCTTTTTGCATATGGGCGGTCGCCCAAGCTGGAATCAGCGGCCGTCCAAGCTGGAATCAGCCCACATTTGCCTTGACCCAATCCTTCAGCCAACATAAAGTAATAGTTTGTATACATTAAAGTAATAGTTTGTATACATTAAAGTAATAGTTTGTATACTTTAAAGTAATACATATATACAGAAAAGTAATAATGTTTTTTCCTATGTTTTTTCTTCGTTTGGCAAAAGTAATACTCCCTCCGTCCCACAATACTTGACACACATTTCTATTTTGGGCGTCCCACTGATAAGTCACACTTCCTAAAATGGCAAAGAATCTTTACTATTCCCTCCACTCATTCTCTCTCCTACATTATTTTAATACTCACAACACCATTATAATTTACTATTCTCTCCACTCATTCTCTCTCCTACTTAACTATCTACACTCACAACACATCAACCTTTTTACTTTTTCCTTAATTCCCGTGCGGAACAGTAACTGTGTCAAGTATTACGGGACGGAGGGAGTACTTATTATAACTAAAATGTAACAAACGTGTTATTTATATATAATAGTATTTGTACATAATTGTAACACATATGTATAGGTATCTATATGTTTTCATGTAAAAGTATTACATTATCTATAGAAATATGTTACAATTTCATCTATCAAAGTGGTACATTTACTTGTATAAACTATTATATTCATATACATAAGTTATTACATTTCAAAAATAATACATATAGTTTGTATTACATTTGAAAAAAGGGATTTTTACCAATAAGCCCCTATAATAAGGTGGAATTTATTAAAAAAAACTCAACATTTCATAATCAACCTTAGGGTCCATTGATTGAAATATATTTTACCAATACACCCCTTAGCTCAATTTAAAAAAAAATTAATACCGAAATTGCCCCTTGTATATATACGTATGAAATTGATGTTTAACAATCCTAAAAGGAAACGGAATCCATCGCATTGTATATCTTCTGCGCCAGCGCGAAATCAATCGCGCCATTCTTCTTTTTGTCTCTAGATTTCAATTCGAGAGAAGATATCTCTCTTTTCTGATCACAATTCGTTTCCATCGATCTCAATTTGAAGTGGAATCAGCTTCAATTTATTGGTTGATTTTTCAATTGATTGATTTAGATTTGCCCAGGTATGTTATATTCGGATTTGATATTGTGGATTTGCTATTTTTTTGTGAACGAAATCTGTGATTGCTTTGAAATTTACGTAATACATTGTATTTTTATGCTTTTGTAATTGTTTTAATGATTCAGTTCTATGATAATCAATATTGTTAAGTGAATTTCTCAGTTGTAATATTTTTCATATTTCTTCTATGCAGCTGTATGGATACTCCAGTTATGCTTTCATTTAAGTATGGTGAATTGAATGCAATAGCAAGATTTGCTCAGTTTTCTTCTTATTTCTCAGTTGTTGAGTTTGTTTGTTCAAGGTGGCCTTCATTGAATAAGGATTCTATATCATTGTTATATGTTTTACCTGATAATTCAAGTTGCTTCTTGGAGAATGAAGAGGATTTCTTGAATATGGGCATCATGTTAGGTTATAGTGGTGCAAACCTTGTTGTTGTTCATGTTAAAGAGAGTCAAGCTATTTGTGCCTATGAATCATCTACATCTACGTGCGTTGTGGTGGTTCTATATCTAATGAACTAGAGCATAGTAGTTCTAGTAGGCTTGCACTTGAAATGCACTGTGAACTTTTTCATCATGGAGAAAAAGAATTGTTAACTACAAAGTGGGCTAAGGAAATAACAGGTATTGGACAAGTATTTGAAGGAGGAATTGCTGAGTTTCGTATCAAATTATGTAAGTATGCTGTGAGGTTGGATTTAGTTTTGAGTATATTAAAAATGACAAAAACGTGTTCTTGCACGGTCTGGCATAAATCTGCTTTGTGAGAGTTTGTCCTTGGAGGATCCATTAGCTTCATTGAAAAGTCAAATGGATTTGTTTACATCAAAACATATACTTCAATTCATACATGTGGTGATGTTCATAGGAGTGAAAAGGGTAGTAGGGTTACTTACGATGTTCTTCTTGAATCCATTGTTGATGTTGTTCGTTTTACGCCTTCGATTGAGTACGGCTAAAATTCTTAGGGTTCTTAAGACTAGTTATGGACTTGATGTAACTTACAAAGTTGGGTGGAGAGCTGTTGAGAAAGCTAGGGCAGTAGTTTATGGTGAAGAATCGTTATCTTATGATAATTTGAGAGGTTACTTTAAGAAGATGAAGGAGTTGGATGCGAGTAATCGGTTTGTGCTTGAATCGATAAAGTAGGTCACTTTAGAAGGTGTTTTGTTTCATTTGGGGCATGTATAAGAGGTTTCCGGTTTTGTCGTCCGTTGCTATTTGTTGATGGTACATTTTTACATGGAAAATACAAGGGGACTTTACTTCTTTAACGGCGAAAGATGGCAATTCGGGTATGTATTATTACGTACGAAACGGTATAGTGTATTTCACGGTTGTTTCTCTAATTTTTCTTCTTGTCGTTTTTCTTATTCGGGGCTTTTTAACATTGCTTTTGCTATTGTTGGTGGTGAAGATCTTGCAAATTGGATATGGTTTTGGAGCAACTTAAACCTCTCATAGATTATAGGCAAGTGACATTTGTGTCGATCGCCGCAAGGCATTATTCAAGCGATGAAAGATGTGTTGCTGAATGTTTTCATTCATTTTGCATTGTTCATACGAAACATAATTTGAAGGATAAGATGAGAGGCTGTCATATAAGCTTTAAGAATAGGATGACCTATAAACTCGGTCGGTGCGCGAAGCCCGACGGAAGAACTTTTCAATAATTTTACGAATGAAATGAAAGGCTGAAGGTGGGTCGGTTGTTAAAGAGTTTTTGGATAACCTACCGGTTGAAAATTATGCTAATGCATTCTTTAATGGTAGTCGATATGGGAGATGTCATCCAATCTTTGCTGAGAATCATTTAATGCTCGGTTTAAAGTTGCTCGTTCATTGCCTATTATGGAGTTAATTGATTCTATTAGATTGAAGATGATGTGTCAAATGTCAAACGGAGAGAAGACTCATCAAAGTGGAATTCAACATTGTGTCCTCTTATGCGGAAGAAGTATGAAGAACTTAAAAAAATTGGTAGGTCATGGGTGGTATACTCTTCTTCAAACAATGTGTTTGAAGTGCATTCCGTTCCACCGATGGTTGTCGACGTAGAAGAATGCACATGTTCATGTGGAAAGTGGCGGCATGAAGGTTTCCCTTGTGTGCATGCGATTCTTTGTTCGTTCAATACCAAACCAGATCCATTCTCATACATTGAGCCATTTTTCCATTGTAGTTACTACGAGAGTGTTATGCTTCACCAATCTAGGCTTATGCTTCTTTTGGTCAAGCTCCCAATCTTGAGCCACTGTGATACTTCCACCGATGTAACAAGGCGTCCTCTGGAAGGCCTAGGAAGAATCATATTCCTTCTAGGGGGAGGTTATGAAAAGGAAAATGAAATGTGGTCGTTGCGGAAAATTAGGAACTCACTGATAGGAAGTCTTGCGGGAACCTATTTGATTATGTTTTGGTTCTATCATTAGTTCGAGATTTTTTTTTCTTTTTCTTTTTAAAGACAATATATGAAATGAAATGAAATAGTGAATTTAATTTCTCTTTTTTTGGTGATTGTTTTTGTTCCTTAACATTTTAATGATTTGTTGTTTCAGGTAATAGGTAAACATACTTACGAGTTTATTTCACTTTGTTCTAGTAATTCTTTTTATAGAAACAATAGAACAAGCTGTTAAAAACATTGCACGGATTATTGTGCATAACGGTGAAATAGGAAGGTGCGGACTCTTTTGCCTTCCGGGCGCGCGCCTCATATAACTCCGGGCGCCGGCCTCGGTTCCTACCAGGTGCATGCCTCAAAAACCAACAAGCGTGAAATAGGTCCTACGAGTTATTTACATCAATACCCGGCAAGCTGTGAAAAACATTGCACATTTATTTACATCACATTTGTCAAGTCTATGAAAAGCTCTGATGAGGTAAACATACCAAGCGAGAAATTGCATAAGCATAGCGAGAATTTGACATTACGGTTGTGCGAAGCTATGATAACAGGTAAACATACCAACCGAGAAATTGTAATAAGCATAGCGAGAATTTGTCGAGTCTTTTTCATTACATATTTTCCGGTTACTTCACGTCTTTTCATTTGTACTTCAACAACCAAAAGAGTGCCTAGACAAAAATAATGTATCTTTAAAGCGACACTACAATCAAACTACGAGACACTTTCTTTTCATCATTGAAATTCGGTAAACATTTTTGCCCTAAATTGATGTGCTTCATCCTTTTCAGTAGCTCTTCCTCCACGAATCCCCGGTCGAAGTAGTCCTTGCAATTCATAAGAACATGAATTCCACAATCAAGACTTGGCAAATTTTGTTGTGGTGTATCTTCAACTTTAATGAACTTTTAATTTGGTGAATCTTCTTGAGTAACATTTGACAAAACACAAGACAAGTTTCGACGTAATCAAACTGAAAAAATGAAAAGATTTTATCAGTTATCAAACACCGAGTCATAAGCGAAAGAAAATTAAAGTAAAATTACGTATCATGTTATTACCATTACTCGAGCATACACGGCATATGGGTCCTTTGTTTCTTTTTTCCTTGGACGCATTGAGTTATAAAACATAAACTCCCCCGTTTCAACATCAAGAACGAGAAGAGTCCAATGTTGAACCAACCTTTGTTTTGATGGGGTGTGTATTGGGAAGAGGATGAACCTTTTATCATCTTTTATCAATTCCAACAAGGCATCATCAATCTCTTCTTTAATGCATTTTGTATAATTATTTTCTAGAAATGGTGCATGTAAACATTTAGTCAATATCTATAAGACCTCAACAAGAACATTTTACATAAATAAATATAAATGTACTTACCATGGCATTAGCGGTGATCACTCAACGGTAGTATTACGTGAGCTTGAAGATTTCATGTCTTTGTATTGCTTTTTCAATATTTCGAGGTAACCATTCATTACTGTCAAACAACGAGATGAAATTGTGAAATATTTTTTAATAAGCGATAAATTGACCTCACAGTTGTCAATTATTCATGATTTAATGTTATTAAATTGCGAGAAATAGATTGCACAATTACATTTGTTAAATAGATTGTATTACAAATGTCAAATAACCAACAAATGTTGCTAAATAGCGAGTAAGGGTTTAATAACCAACAAATGTGAAATAAATTGCCTGAGTTATTCATGTTTGATTGTGCGCACAGATGAAATAGAATTCACGGTTTATCAATTGTTAAATCAATTTAAGAGTAGGAGTAAATATACCGTCACATCGTACATGTGTCATGGGCAATCATCCACAATTCTTCAACACTTATATTGATATTTCCATATACCCATGCACTCCCACCTGCAAGAACATAAATATAACTTGTTATAATGATTGTGATAAATAATCATTCAAAAATATTAAAGTTTGTTTTTGGTACTTACTCCTTTGTTAGAACTTTTAATAGGTTGTGATACTCATCAATTTCCTTTTGTGCCACCATTTTTGTTGTTTTCTTGAATTTCTTCTTGAACTTGAGCCGCACTATATGTTTGCCTTTCTTCTTTTCTCCCCGCATATCATCTAAAATCTCAATGTTTTCAGGCTTGAACTTTCTTTTTCTCATCATTCTTCTTCGCCTTTTTGGTAAAGAAACAAAGTCATCATCGATCTTTGGTTTCCTTGTTTTTCCCTTTAGCCTCCTCACCATTGATCCAGTCACTCCAACATTTTTTCCCTTTTCAGCCACATCCTTGTCCTCCTCAGCCCCATTCTTGTCCTCCTGAGCCTCATCCTTGTCCTCCTCAATTTCCTTTTCAAAAACCGCTTCATTAACTTGACTTTGAAACATCCCAATCCTTTCCAAAAGTTCTTTGTTAATTTCATCTTTTTCATTCAATTTTACCGCTTGATCTTCACTATCTTGAATCAAATTAGCAGCCTCTTCTTCCAATTTGGCTATTTTGTTTCTGTGCAATTCATGTAACTCCTTGATCTCTTTTTGGTGAGCTATCTCTCTTATTCTCTTTTCTTCTTCCAACTTGTTGATCCTTGAAATAGCAACACTGAGTTGTTTTCCCAATTCTTCAATTTTCTCATTCAATGAATTAGTTGTTTCCACTTTCTCAATGAGCTCTCTATTTTCTTTTACAAGCTTGTCATTTTCCTTTTCCAACCTCTCTTTTTCTTTTACAACCAAATTTTCCTTTTCCTTCACGGTTTCAATTCTTTTCTCTTTCAAACCTTTCCCTTATCCCTTGTTGTGACTCTTTTTTTCAAATTCCAATCCTTCAATTCCTATTGATTTATTCACACTTTCCAATGCAGATGTAACCATATCATCAAAATCATCTGCCATCAACGCTATTGGACTTGGAGTTATTGGCACGTAACTATGAACTGGAGTATCAGGGATATTTTGGGGTTGAGCCAAGTGAATGGATAAGGTTCTTTCACTATCTCGTAGAACCTAACTCCCTCATCTCCTCTTCTTTTTCATTTTTTCCATCTTCTTCTTCATCTTTGTTCTCCAAAGAGGTTCACATCATCTGTGATGTTTGCAAAGTTTCTTTGTCCGCCAAACATTATTTCTTCTTCATCGGTCGAGAACTAAAGCTTCAAAGATTAACCTATCAAGGAAGGTAAAATGGAATTCTCGGTTTTTCTATAAAAATATGACATTTAAATAGAGAAATCTATCAAAGTTATGCACAATAACTTAGAAATTTACTTCACAGTTATAAACCGAGAAACCGACCTTACTGATTGTGCACAAACAATCATAACTAATCGTGAAAAACATCTCACATTTATATTCATCAAAATCAACAACTGTGAAATAAGTCCTACGCTTTAGAACTGTGAGGTCAATTTACGTGCAATGTTTTTCACAGTTGTTCTATAAAAAGAATGATTGGGACATAATACACATGTTTGAAACCAAAAAATGAGAAATTATTAAATAAAGCTGCGATAATATTATAACTCACATTCTTCTTTTTCAACACGTCGATTCTCAACTCCTTGAACATTTCCACCTTCTTTGGCAAATCCCACCGGGAATCGTGGAATCGATGTCTTTTTGGTTGCAATGTGTTGGTGTGTTCACCGAACCAATACCGCATCAATTAAAAAATTATTACGTTACAATTTTATAAGAATATAAAAATAACTAAGAAAGAGAAGAACAAAATATATATTGACTTACCGATAGCAAAGAAACACAAATTTAAACTTGATGTGGTCTGTTGGTGGTGTTTTCAATTGAATTCATTAGATTATCAAGGATTTCTTGAGACCAATTATAATCCTTCATGTTCTCAATCTTTTCCACATAGTAAAGAAAAGGAGTAGAAATGTAAGTACCCCGCCGGCAAAGAAACGGTGTTGCCATTGTAAACATTGTTAGTAGCCTCACAACATCATCAATATCTTCTTCTTTATCACTTTGACAAACTTCCATCAACACATCCTTCACCGTGTCCGATCGTGATCAATGAGATGTTATTTTCACCCTTGAACCTTCTCTCGAAACAATTCAAATGTTTTACGCAAAGACAACCCTTCATCTTCATGTTCATACTTTTCTCCCGGATTCCACACCAAATATCACAAAGCAACATCATTGCTTGTTAGATTGACACGAGTACGCCCGACTTAAAGTTATCAGTATCCGGGTCATAACATCTGATAATATCCCATGTTGTCAAATCAGACTTTCTGATTGTGATATCCAAATTGTTGTTCAGTGCATTAAACATATTGAAAAATGGAGAAAGTTTCAACTTTTCAATATGATAATCCTTTAACTTCAACTTCATCAGCAATTTCAAAGTTGCTTCAATGTTTGAACGGAAAGAGAAGGTCTTGGGCCTCTCCACTGATTTTCTTTTAGCTTTACTTGTGGAATCTTTTTTTGCCATTCTTTTCTTAGTCATCTATAATCACACAAAAAACAATTGAATGTTAAAACACGGAGTGAGAGTTACAACCAATGCACATTTATACAGTCATAACTGAGAAATTGACCTCACATTTAAGCACACATATTCATCGACAACATATAAGTAGCAAAACAAATGTAAAGTTAACATAATAATTCTCAGTTTAGAAAATGCCAAAACCCTAATCAGTTCACATTCATAAATAAATGTGAAACTGAAATCACAGTTTTAGAAGTGTGAAAAACATTTCACACTTATTATCCCTCAAAACAAAACAACTGTGCAGTAGATCTCACAGTTGTTGTTCTATGAAGGAATGACATAAAAACTGAGCAATTGACCTCACTGTTGTGCACAATAACTGAGAAATTGACTTCAACAACCATAACTGAGAAATTGTCCTCACATTTGTGCACAAATGTTCATCGACAACAGATTAATCACAAGTAAACCACACATAAAAAGTAGCAACACAACTGTGAAGTTAACCTCACAATTCTCAGTTTAGAAAATGCCAAAACCCTTATCAATTCACATTCGTCAATAACTGTGAAACTGAAATCACAGTGTTAGAACTGCGAAAAACATTTCACACTTATTATCCCTCAAAACAAAACAAATGTGCAACAGATCTCACAGTTGTTTTCTATGAAGGAATGAGACAAAAACTGAGGAATTGACCTCACTGTTGTTCACAATAACTGAGAAATTAACTTCAAAAAACATAACTGAGAAATTGACCTCTCATTTATGCACAAACATTCATCGACAACAGATTAATCACAAGTAAACCATACATAAAAAGTAGCAACACAACTGTGAAGTTAACCTTACAATTCTCAGTTTAGAAAATGCCAAAACCCTTATCAATTCACATTCGTCAATAACTGAGAAACTGAAATCACAGTGTTAGAACTGTGAAAAACATTTCACACTTATTATCCCTCAAAACAAAACAAATGTGCAACAGATCTCACAGTTGTTTTCTATGAAGGAATGAGACAAAAACTGAGGAATTGACCTCACTGTTGTTCACAATAACTGAGAAATTAACTTCAATAAACATAACTGAGAAATTGACCTCTCATTTGTGCACAAACATTCATCGACAACAGATTAATCACAAGTATACCACACATAAAAATTAGCAAAACAACCGTGAAGTTAACTTCACAGTTATCAGTTTAGAAAATGCCAAAACCCTAATCAATTTACATTCGTCAATAACTGAGAAATAGACCTCACACTTCTGAGACCTGTGAGGTATATTTTGACATTTTCTAAACTGTGAAACTTACCTCACAGTTTTAGAAGTGTGAAAAACATTTCACACTTATTTTCCCTCAACAACCAAACAACCGAGAAACTAGACTTTACGGTTCTTGTTCAATGAAATAAAAACAGTGAAATAGACCTCACAAAGTTGTTCCCAAAATAACCGAGAAATTGACCTCATAATTATTGTGCACAATAAGTCATGAACAACTGATAAATGTCAAAACCCAAACGAATTCACATTTAAATATACAACTGTAAAACAAAATCCAACATCTGTGAAATTCAACAATTAAATCTAGTTCACATTTTTCCTAACTAGGTTACTTGAGAAATCATAAACTTCGAAATCGAAAACAAAACAGTGAAATTAACATCAAAATCGACATCAAAACAGTGAACTCGACAAAAACAAGTGAAATAAACTTTGAAATCTCAAAAATAAACTTCAAAATCGAAAAAATGTTGAAGATTACCTTTGGTTTTGAGGACGAAAATGAAGAAATCCGTCGAAGGAAGGAAGAAATTGCTCAATAATCGTTGTCGGTGAGACGAGAACGGGAAGGTTTTCTAAATTTGAAATTTGAGAGATTTTTAGAAACAGGAAATAGAAATAGTGAAAATTTGAAATTGCGGCGAAATAGGGTGAATATGAACGCGACGTCGAGGGCAATTTGGTCCAGGGGTGTTTAGGGGGGTTTTCAAAATGTTTGTCCTTTAAGGTCGTTTTTCTTTATAATAGGGTTATTTTGGTCAAACTCTCAAGAAAAAAATGGGTAAAAACGAGCTTTTATTTTTTTTAAAACAGGTATTACGTTTACTTATGACCAATGTTACTTTATATGTATACAGTCATTACATTAAGAGATGGTAACTATTACTTTTGCTCTGAAAAAAATAATATAAAAAAAAAATTTTTTTTTTTAAAAAAAAAAATTGGCCTATAAAAGGCTGCCACGTGGCGGGTCATGCCCCATGGGTCATGGATCGACCCGACTCATGCATGAGACGGATCTCATGTTCTCACAGGAGACCGGCTCTTAAAAAAAAGGTGAATGCCAAATATATATAACATACTTTTACGTTTTTTACAATTAATGCAATGTAATAGCTAGTGATATCTTAATTATATGAACTTTATCGCTTTTTTACATATAATGCAATCACAATAACGACGTTAAAAAAGTTAACGAGAATGTAGTATGTCATCCTATCTCTGCCACCGCCACCGCCACCACCACCACCACCTTTAACCCACCATTGCCTTCTATTTAAGAAGTAACTGAACCATTACCAACAAACCCCCAACACTATAATGAATGAATTAAATTCCATTATAACACCAACGGAAGTCAAATTATGAACAAAATTGAATGCACCATTCGAATTCGAACGTCAAAATACGAATCGGAACAGGAAATGAATGGGTTTGTCAAAACTATTCATATTATGATTGGAAGTAGCATAGAAGTTGAATATGCTTGAACAATTGGTGGGATCTAATAGAGATGCCGACATGAATTACCCGCGCCAGTACCAATTAACTTGGAAATAAACAAAAACCAACATATTATTACCAATAGAAGCTTTCATGGTATTCAAATTGCAATCAATTTCAAACCATAGAATTTAAACCCCTTCGATGAATACGCCCACGAAAAGGACGAGCACGTGCAAATTAGAAGCTTTCACGATTATTTTTTTTCTTTTAATTTTCGAATGTTGTATTATTAACAATAGAAGCTTTCATAGTACTTTATTTGTGATTTTCAAATGTGGGGGCGGCTGGTCACGAGGGAGTCGGGGAAGAAAGTGGGGGAAGGGGTTGAAGAGAAGTGGGGAATGGTGTTGGAGGAAGGGGTGGGAGAGGACCAGCTTGGCCCATTTTGGTTTTTTATGAAGCTATTGTTTCATAGTATTTAAAAAAATATACTCCCTCCGTCCCTTTGATTAATTCAACATTTTGGGCTTGATACGCAAATTAAGGAAAATAGGAGAGAGGAGAAAGTGTTGTGAATATAAAGTAAAATAGGAGAGAGAATGAGTGGAGGAAATAGTAAATTTGAAAAGTGTTGTGAGTGTAAAAGTAAAGTAGGAAAGAGAATTAGTGGGTGGAATAGTAAAGATTCTTTGTCATTTTAAAAAAGGTGAAGCTTTTAACGGGACTCCCGTTTTGACAAAAAATGAAGTTATCAATGGGACGGAGGGAGTATATACTTGAGTTAAACAAGTACAACAATTATAAATTGATTATGAATTGTTAACGGTTGTTATTAGACCGAGTCTAATAGGTAAACTATCAAAAAACATTCAACTACCCAAATATCACGACACCTCATCTTTTCTCTCCATCCACTTAATCATTAAACTACTTTCTCAACTATCCCCCCCCACAATAAGCTAGTTTAGTTTAAAATTCAACTCCTCCCAACTCATCATTCTATATCCCACCACTTTTTATTTTATTTACAATACTCCCTCCGTCCCAATAAGTGCTTCACCTTTTTGGGTGGGCACGGGAATTATGGAACCAATATTTATATTCAAAAGTAATAGGAGAGAGAAAATTTAATCTTCAATTAGGGGAGGGAGGGAAAACTAAAGCAATCACTAATATTCCCACCAAATTTCAAATAACACATTGTTCCTTGAAAATTCAAATTACAAACTCAGTTTAAAGTTTAAGAGTACAGCCACTGAGAATTTAAACATTCCCTCCATAATTACATTCCCTCCATATTTATAAACCAGTTTCAACCAAAAATTACATACTCCACCTATACCAAAAGTTCTTCCAGCAGGAAGAACATCTTGAAACGACAAAAAAAAAAAAAAAAAAAAGAGAAACAGCAACAACAAAAATGGAAGAACCCAGCAGCAGAAGAAGAGGAGAGTGCAACTTGTTAGCCAAACCAAATTTGACTTCAAATCAAATGAACATGCTGGGCCAATTCTTGATCGAAGCTTTGGTGGATGGGAAACTACCTAGAGGTTATATTCAAGTGGCTGCAACAAAATTTGGAATAACAAGGAGAAGAGTGTTCACATATTGGAGTAAGGTGACTCACCAGAGAAATGAAAGGTAAACTGTCAATTTATGTTCAAACAAAGGAGGAAAACAGAGAGAAAAAAGAATTAAATTAGATGAAGAAAAAATGAAATCAATTGAATTGACGAAAAGAGGAACCATTAGAAATCTTGGTCAAGCATTAGGAATAAGTAAAAGCACAATTGGGAGATGGAAAAAACAAGGAGTGATCAGGGCTCACACTAATGCAATTAAACCAAGTCTCAGTTATGAAAATCAAATAGCAAGGCTGAAATATTGCCTTCTTTGCCGATTTTTCAAGCCGAGGAAAACAAAGTTGAGTTCAAACCCATGGAGCAACAAATACACTTAGATGAAAAATGGTTTTACATAACCAGATCAGCAGAGAGATATTACATGTGCTTAGGTGAAGAAAATCATCATAGGACATGTCAAAGCAAGAGATTTATCACAAAAGTGATGTTTATTTGTGCTGTGAGTAGGCCTATTTATGACAACAGTGGTAATCTTATTTTTGATGGAAAAATTGGTATGTGGCCATTCATCACAAGAGAAGCAGCCAAGAAAAACAGCAAGCACAGATCAGCAGGTTCAATTGTTACAAAACCCATGGATTCAGTCAACAAAGAAGTCACAAAGAACATGTTGATATACAGAGTTCTTCCAGCAATTAAGAGAAAATGGCCTGTAACATCAAGCAAAGACATAATAATCCAGTGGGATAATGCACCACCACACATCAACAATGATGATGTTGATTTCAGGGCAGCAGCAAGTTCAGATGGATTTAACATGATACTAAAGTTTCAGCCAGCAAATTCACCAGACACGAATATCAATGATTTGGGTTGGTTCAACTCATTAGATTCAGTGAGGAGAACTCTTCAAGCAAACAATGTAGATGAGTTAATAAATGGAGTGCAAGATGCATTTGAAAAGTTATCAGCTAACACTCTCAACAAATTGTTCCTCTCTTTGCAATCTTGCATGAGATGCATAATGGATGTTAGGGGTTCAAACAACTATCCACTTGAACATCTTGGAAAAGACCATTTGGACAGAAATGGTGTACTTCAGAGAAACTTGACAGTGGATACAGAATTAGTTCAGTGTTGCATTCGATATCTACAACAAGCTGGGCAGGGACAAGAGTTTGAAGGCATGATGCATGAAATGAACCTTCTTCACATGTCATTAGGTAATGGTATGTAGACCATTAGGACATGTATCTACTCTCAGAAAAATATCATCACTGAGTAGTTTTTGATTGGTCTTTTGTACTCTCAGTTAAGATGTCATCACTGAGTAGTTTTTGTTTGGTCTTTTGTACTCTCAGTAAAGAATCATCATAGAGCACAATTGAGCCAATCTTTTGTACTCTCAGTTAAGAATGCAAATCTTTTCTACTCTCAGTTCAGAATCATCATAGAGTAGTTAAGAATCATCATAGAGTAGTTAAACATGCCAATCTTTTCTACTCTCAGTTAAACATGCCAATCTTTTCTACTCTCAGTTCAGAATCATCATAGAGTAGTTAAGAATCATCATAGAGTAGTTAAACATGCATCTCACCAATTCAAACTCAACATAAGCATATCACAATGCATATCACAAAGTTCAGTTCCAGCAAGAAGAACATTAGAAGAAGAGGAGAGTGCAGACCAAGGCAATGACAGTTCACACCAAAGCAGTTAAGTGTTCATAAGAGTTTGAAGGCATGATGCATCTCACCGATTCAAACTCAACATAAGCATATCACAATGCATATCACAAAGTTCAGTTCCAGCAAGAAGAACATCAGAAGAAGAGGAGAGTGCAGACCAAGGCAATGACAGTTCACACCAAAGCAGTTAAGAGTGAGCAGTTCAACAAAAATCACAAAATAGGTCAAGAAGCCATATTCATCATTTCACACAGTAATTTCAACCAACTCCCAACAAAGAGAACAAAGAGAAGAGAAAATCGAAGATTGGAGGTTATAATTTCTGGTGTAATCGATGAGGGAGACGGAGAGAGAGAGAGGCTAGGGTTTCATCGTAAGATGAACACGATTGGGACGAGAGAGAAAATGTGAGGAGAGAGAGAGAGAAAATGTGAGGAGAGAGAGAGGCTTTTGAAAATGAATTTTGGGTTTTTAATTTTGGGTTGGACTGATAATTTGGGTTGGGTAAGGGTTAATTAAATTTGGGTTTAGTTGGGGTTAATTAAGGGTTATTGTTAATGAAGTGGGCCCCGCCATTAAAATAATAATATTTTATGTCCAAAAAAGGAAAGGTGAAGCTTCTAACGGGACGCCTTTTTGGGTAATTGGTGAAGCTTTTATTGGAACGGAGGGAGTATTTAATTTTATAATTAAAAAAATAATAAAAATAATAATAATTTATTATTAAAAAATAAATTATTAATATTTTTATTTATAAATTCGAGTTTTTTTTAAATTTTTTTTAATTCACACTTAATATTGAAAAAATAGTGTTTTTTTTTCTGTGTCCAAATTAAATGAAACAAGACTCTATTTGTAGATAAAAAAAATTAAGAATTTTGGTGTAAAAAATTTTTTTTTTTTTTATATGAGATAATTGCCTTTGAAAAATTCGGAGGATTTAAACAAAAAAAAAATTCAGTGTCTAATAGGCTCGTGGCGCCCTAGAAAAAAAAGAAAAAAAAAGGCAAACCTTTCACCAACACACGCGCCTCTTCCGCAAGTGTGGTCCACACTCCTTCTCCGACCCAATAAGCTCGCGACACGTGTCTCAGGCGGGTCCCTCCTTTTTCTCTTCAATCGGGTTGAACAATTTCAACCCAACCCTTCAACCACCCCCCTCTCAACTACCCTATTGCCCACCCTCAACTAACTTAATCCCTCTCAACTCCCCTTCTCAACTATCTATTGTCCATGGTCTTAGTTCATTACATTAATAATTGAAATAAGATTGAAAAGTACATTACATTAATATTTCACTAGATATATAGTATGTTACCCTTAGTGAAATAGAGGGTATAGTACATTGCATGATTTGATAATTATTCCCATTAAAAATGACAAATTACAAAATAGGGCTTGAATTCCACGAATAGGTACCTATTTGGAGCATGACTTTTCAATTTTAGCAATTTAGGGTCTGACTTGCCTATTTGTGACCAGTTTAGGGCTTTTTAACGATTTCCGTCCAAAATCCCCTTTAAGTGAACACGTGCGCTGCATGTGAGATTGATTTAGTTTTTTTCGTCATTTCATGTTCAGGGCAATTTACAAAATAGGGCATGAAGTCCTCAGAGACATACCAATTTTGGGCCTGACTTTTCAATTTCAGCAATTTAGGGCATGATTTGATTATCTTTGACAAGTTTGGGGCTTTTTAACTATTTTCGTACAAAATTCTCGTTAAAAGAACATGTGCGATGCATGTGAGATTGAGTGAGTGTCTTTTCGTCATTTCTCGTTCAAGGTAAAACTGCCTTTTATTCTTTTCAATCCTCCAATTTTTGTTTTTTTTCGTATTCGTTTAAATCCTTCAATTTCGTCCTCCTTTTTATTTTTCTTTCGGATCAACCCATGTATGATTGCCTTTGATCTTGCGCACACCTTAGTATCATAACATGAGAAATACCCACAATTCGTCATCAAATTTTTGGCCAAAAATTAGGGCAAAAATTGGAGTTATAATTACTTACTGATTTCATTAGGCATTGTAGAAATCTTCGAGCTGAATTCCTTTCCGTCCATGACACACGTCTGCATTCGTTCTATTTCACCACACTTGTATCTTCCGTTCTTGATCTTCATAATAAAATCCCCATTTTTATTTGGAAATACTTGCCTGAAAGAATTGGATTTCGTTTTGTTTCAATGGGAAGAAAGCGTGGACATTTTTGTGCCTTATACAATAAGTCTTGAATGCGAAATGACGAAAAAAATCATCACTCAATCTCACATGCAGCGCATCACTTAACGGGAATTTTGGACGAAAATTGTCAAAAAATCCCAAACTGGTCAAAAATAGTCAAGTCATACCCTAAATTGCTAAAATTGAAAAGTCAAGTCCCAAATTGGTACCTCTCTGTGAACTTCACGCCCTATTTTGTAATTTGCCATGAACGTGAAATGACGAAAAAACTCTTACTCAATTACACATGCAACGCACGTGTTCAATTAACAGAGATTTTGGACATAAATCGTCAAAAAACCCCCCAAACTGGTAAAAAATAGTCAAGTCATAACCTAAATTGCTAAAATTGAAAAGTCAGACCCCAAATTGCTACCTCTCTGTGAAATTTAGACCCTATTTTTTAATTTGCCCATTAAAATATGAGTGATTACATTCTAGAGGCTGTGCAAATTAGATTATTGTTCATTGACTTCTTATAACCAGTTGTATCCCCAAATGTGATTTACATAATATGCCACATCTGTATTGAGATTTGACCCATCACTTATGTGTATAGCATCATTCTAGCCATTATGCATGTTTAGGTCATTTATAGGTGCCCGATAAATATATATGTTTATTTATTTTCATTATTTATGAATTTTTTATTTAACATGTTTTTAATTAACAATATCCCTCATAAACTGTTTTTTAGGTCAAGCGTGTAAAGGAGAATTATTGTGGACTGATTCAAAGGAAAAATGTGGAAAGGATATGTTACAGATATCTTATTGTTATTATGAGATGTAGATATAAATTTGATTGTGATTTAATCCCTAATTTTTTTGTGATTATCCATGCGCATTTAAAGGGCCAAGGAATTGAATTGCTTCTCATCATTGTTTGGCTGCCCAAGCTAAGGTACGTGTACCCCTAGGTATGTACCTCCTTACTTGTGAAGGAAAGGGGGAGTTGTGTGTTTAATTGAAAATCTCATCCGTCTCATCATTCTCTATCTCTCTCCTTGTTCCGCAACACACACACACACACTGTTTGTGCTCTCTCTCTCTCTCTCTCTCTCTCTCTCTAATCCTATTTAGAAAAGTTCTCAATTGGCTTCCACATACTCATGCTCAAAGATTCCAGTTGAGACTCTGGATGTGTGCACAGATGTGCGCACATCTGCAACTTCATCTAAGGCTTCAATTTTATTTGTTGCTCAACGAGAGGCACTTGGTGCCCACATCCTTGTTTCTGAAGGTCACAATGCAACATTTACTGACTTAGATTTCTGCATCTCAGAATCATACTGAGGATTCTCTTTTCACCTTGATGACTACAATTTCTGATCAAAAAGGGGGTGAGGAATCTGACATAGGGGAGGAATCTGACATAGGGGGAGCTGATAAGGTTCAAAACGAATAATAAGTGGGAGACTTCGTCATTTAAAGGGGAGTTTGTTGATCTTAATCTTAGTTTTGATTTTCATCAATGTCATTCTACTCATGGGGAGTTCTAATTTCTTCAATCCCATTTCATCAATCTCAATCAACATGGGGAGAGTAAATTTTTACTTAACTCTGAATATTTTGGGTGTTACTAATTTTTGATTGTACAACATGTTTCTATGCAGTTGTATGTGTGGATGTGTCTACATATCTTGGCACACATCTGATTCAGGGAGAGCTTAATGTAAAATTTATTTAATATGCTTTAAATTCTATAATATTTGTTTGACCAGAAAGACCAAAATAGCGGGAGAGTGAAAGAGTTAGAATCCTTAAAAAGGATTTGGATTCTTGAAATTGCGTGAATATTTTATTTCATTTAGATTTTTGACTTTCTTTTAAATATTTAGATATCGGGTACGTTAGGACTTTTATTATTCATATTTTTTATTCTTTGTAGATATTATATTAGATCAGAAAGACATAAATCAGGAGGAGATTGAAAGAGTACGAGTAGTACTCTAGTTTTTTGTCAAAATATATTTTCCAAACTTAAAAAGATTTTTTTCTTTCTTGTAGATTGAATTTTCAATTAAAAATAATTTTCTATTCAAAGTAGGATTGTATTATTCTTAATTATGAAATTCAGTGATATATATATATATATATATATATATATATATATATATATATATATATATATATATATATATATATATATATGTGTGTGTGTGTGTGTGTGTGTGTGTGTAAAATGATACGTAAGCCTATATATATATATATATATATATATATATATATATATATATATATATATATATATATATATATATATATATATATCTATATATTAATAATAAATAAAGAAAACAATATATTTAAAGATTAGACACTAATATAAAGAAAACAAGACACTTAAAGATTAGAAAATAATATAAGGAAGCAAGACATTTAAAGATTAAACATTAATAACACCTTGCTAATAATTAATAAATACTTCAAGCAATATTTTCAATAAAGCATTAAACATTATATTATGAATGGTATAAACCGAGGTACGAATGTGGATCCGTGATCGAGCAAAGCCCAATAGAGTGTGCCCAAAATATAATCCATACAAGTCTCATATACGACGAAGGGAGTGGGCTTCCCTACTTTGCTCGTCATGCCTCCTAGTTATTTCCCCTATGCTGACCTAGACATAGCAAGCGCAAAATGACTAAGGCCCAACTAGGATTCTATGCCGACGAAGCATCATAATCATCTAGGCCGAGGAAGGCATTCCTCCAAGGCCGAGCAAGGCTCCCTTTAAAGATGAGGAGCCCCTCCTTGGCTATCAAAAAAGCAGAAATGGGCTTCCCCATTCTCCACCTCTCCTCTTCGGCATAATCTAAGCCAACCAAGCAATACAAGCCGAGGAGAGTCCTCACCGGCGCCCGTGCGGAATACATATTCTAATCCTACTCAAAAAAGGATTATAACCTTATTTCACATAAATTTTCATCCAACAAGGACTGAACAGTTAAAATCCCCCTTGGAATAAAATCTTATCTCCATGCATTCCTATCTAACAAGGATTATACAATGCTATGCCTATATATACAAGCCATAATTCACATTATTTGGATAATCTATCTTTTGAATCTAAACTCTTGTTAATTGATTTCGCTCTCTAAAGAAAAATACTTACTCTCACGCCGGAGGGCCTTCGCCGGTGATGCCCCAGCTAAGTTTACGTGATTGTCCATTTTTTCAGGCTATTCAATCATCCAGGATACAACCTGCTGTTGGATTTGGGCTAATCTGGAGGTTTTTGGCAGCATCAGTTTGGTTCCATTGCCAGGAAACGATTCGAAAATACCCATTGAATAGCTTGAAAAATATTTTCGCCTGAATAGCTTGAAAAATATTTTCGCCTGAATAGCTTGAAAAATCTATTCGCCTGATAATTCTGTTCACCTGAAAATTATGTTTACCTCTCCTAATCCCAATGGAAGACGGACTCAACGCTAGTATTACTCCTGACGGGGATCATATTCATGTGGAAGAGAATCATAGGAACAATAGGACTGCTTTTCCTCTCAAAAATGGGGAACTGCCTCCTCCACTACCGCTGATTGATGGGCTGCCGCCCCTGGGGATGAATCTGCGTTCCAGGGGGCAGCCCGTAACCGAGGTAGTCATGACAAACTCTCCTCGTCATCGGTGACGAGGAAGGCCTTCCGGCAGCCAGACGATGAGGAATGCTGCTCAGGGAGGAGCTGGGGCTTCTACCCAGCAAGTTGATCGTAGAACTCTATTGCACCAACAGATGGAAACACTGCAACGCATTTATGAAACACAAAATGTCTTGCTACAGTTAGATCCTGAGCACTCGCTGACTGAATTCATAAAGCCTACCAGGACTGAAAATTCCCTTGGAGGGCAAGCCTGGTTGACAGGCGTGGTAGTCAGGGGAATAGAGAAAATCTTCCTCGTGGCCAAAATGCCCCTCACCATGGCATGTTTGGTAGATCCAGATAAAACCTCCAAGATGTCCATCCTCGTCATAAGGCACACGCTAATGGAAACACGAGAAACGAGGTTGTATACTTAAGAAGTCACTTGAACCACTATAGGGAACATGAGGCTGATGCTGCTGACTTGAGAGGAAGGCTCAGTCATGCAAGGCGTAAAACTCCTCCTCGTCGTAATACTCCACCTCGGCCTAGGAGCCCTCCTCGGCTAAGAAGTCCTCGTCAGAGATCACCTCCCTATCCCGAAATAGCACCTAGAAGGGACAGAGCACCATATGGTCATGGAGATAACCACCAGGACCCTGAAGAGCAAAGCAGGGTGAACAGGCACAGAAGGGAAGAAAGGTCCTATCGAAGCTCCCATTATAGCTAGGGGATCGATGCTAGAGAACTACTACTCTTGAAAAAGAGGCTGGATGAGATGAAAATGGGGAGAAAGGAGGTGGACGATGATGATACCAGTGCCACCCGTCCTTTCTCCCAGCGTATTAATGATCTACCGCCCAACCCTGCTCTTAAAATCCCAAGTTTTGATAAATACGCGGGAACCACCGATGCACGGGACCGTTTGCAAAGTTTTGAATCCACCATGGCCCTCCTCACTAAAGCAGATGACATTCTCTGAAAAGATTTTGCTAGTAACTTTTCCGGAATAGCTTTGTCCTGGTTCCGTGAACAAAAGAAGGGAAGCATTGACAGCTGGAAAATCATGAGGAGTAGGTTTCTGGACCACTTTGCCACAGCTGGGAAGAGAAAGAAGAGACTGACTGACCTTGCTAACATCGAGCAAGAAAAGAATGAAACAACTCTGAGTTATTATAACTGATTCATAGCTATGTCAGATCAAGTTGAAGAAAGCCTGACAAACAGGGAGGTGATCGTTTGCTTCAACTCCGGATTGAGATCCGGACAATTAATCTATGAGCTTTTTGCCAGAGAGCCTAAGTCCAAATCTGATTTGTACAACATAGCCTATGCCATAGCTATGGCAGAGGAAAAAAGTAAAAAGATATCTGATAAGCCAGAGGCAGAGGCAACTGGAACCCACCAGGCCTCCAGTGGAAACGACTATAAAGGGAAAAATAGAACTCGGGCTACCAAGAAAGTCGAGGTTTTTACGCCTCTCACAAAACCAATCACGGAGATCATGCAGTTGGTAAATCTACACAGTCCCCATCCACTTGATGAAAAAAAATACACCCCTTGATAGCTCAAAGTATTGTGCCTTCCACAAAGATCACAGACACAATACGGAAAATTGCATCTCCCTCAAGATAATAATCCAAAGATGGGTAGATGAGGGAAAACTTGACCGCTACGTCATGAGAAAAGATAACATGCGAAGAAGAAAAGATGACAGTGATGATGACGAAGATAATGAAAAAGAAGACATACCTCCTAGGGCTAAACTCCATTTCATACGAGAGGAGACCGTTTCCAACAAAAAATTGAAAGACCAGATCTATGAGCTGAGTAAAATCTACCACATCCCCACTTGGATCCATAAGGGAGAGGAAATCATCAGCTTCTCTCCTAATGAACTAGCCGAAAGTCGCGCAGCCCGCGAACAACCATTGTTGATCAAAGGGAGGATAGACAACTTTGAATCCGAGAGACTCCTAATTGACTCGGGGGCCTCCCAATATATTCTATATTACTCCACCTTCCAGAAGATGAACTTGAAAAATAGCATTCTAGAGCCTTACTCTGGAAGACTGGAGGGCTTCACCAACCCCAAAGTCAGCGCCAAGGGGACAGTTGATTTATTACTAGAAGTGGGTGATTATCCCTTTCGATCAAAGGCCACAATTACATTCGTGGTCATGGACCTGGCAAGTGACTACCACGTCATCCTAGGCATTCCAAGTCAAGGAAAACTTGGGTTGTTCGCCTCCCTCCCCCACCAATGTGTTAAATTCCCCACTCGTGCTGGAAATCGAGGAACAACCATCTAGGCATCCACAAGGAGAAATCCTACAAAATCATCTAAGACTTATGTACGAGTCATCTTCCTCGGCATAGAGAGATAAAAGAAAAATAATTCAAGTGTCATGCCGAGGAACCTTCCTCTCGGCCTAATGACCCAACTTGCAAAAATCATCTAAGACCTATGTACGAGTCATCTTCCTCGGTATAGAGAAATAAAAGAAGAATAATTCAAGTGTCATGCCGAGGAACCTTCCTCGGCCTAATGATCCAACTTGCAAAAATCATCCAATACCTATGTACGAGTCACCTTCCTCGACATAGAGAGATAAAAAGAAGGGTAACTCAGCGTCCTGCCGAGGAACCTTCCTCGGCCTAATGACGAAACTTGTAAAATTTACAAGTAATCAAGGCCGAACGAGCTTCCTCGATCCAATCAACTTAAGTCATAAATGACGAAAGGAGCTATCTCGGCTTTCCAAGACAGTTCAATACTTTTACAAACAAAAGCAGTTCATATCAAAGCATAAAGTGAAGACGATGTGGAATTGGGAAAAGGCATTGTATTAATATGGAAAGTTGAAGTACATAAAAGCCCTGCTCTATTACAAAAAATGAAAAGAAAAATTACTAGTCCTCAAAAGGCCTAAAAAGGTCCTCCATATCAGCAGTCGAGGGAGGAATTATTACTTGGTCCGTTTGAGCCTCAGCTTGGACTCACTCGTTTGTCGGCTCCATCACGGCATCAGACTCCTCGTCATCTTCAGCACTTAGGACCTCATCCTCAATCCTTTTTTTACAGCGTTTATGTTTTGAGGATCAACGGGAGGAAGAACCCAAGTAGGACGGCCAGCCTCAACGTCAATAGAGGCAATCATCTTCAAAGCGTTATCAGAGAAGGGCACAAGATAATGAAGAGATCGGGCAGCCTCATCGTATGAATCTTGGCATATCAGCCGGGCAAGCTTCTCCAGATCGAGGCTGAAAGACGTATCCGTCATAGCCTTCCTTTCCAAATACAAGTACCCATATGAGTACATTGTGGTCGTCTCCTCGGCCAGAGCCTCCCTCAAGGCCGGGCTAGACTTGTACTCAGAGATAGCTTCAGCAATCTGAGAAGGCAAGCTAGCTTCCAACTGTTTGTACCGGGCATCACCCACCTCGGCATTTTCCTTGAGCTCATGCTGAAGCTTCTCAATTTCTTCCTGGCCGGCCTTGGCGACCTCCTCGGCTTTGACCTGAGCCTCCACGGCCGCCTTCTCAACCACTTTCTTGGCTGCCTTCTAGGCATCTAGCTCGGCCCTCAAAGACTTGAGCAAAGCCGCGGCCTTGGCCATGTCGGCCTCGTTCTTCTCAATCTGACGATCAAGCTTCTGCACGTGCTCGTCAACAGCTTTACCCTTTATGGCCTCAAAAAAAGTCATCGTCGCAAGCTACAACGAAGAAAAGAAGAATTCAGTATAAAAATTATAAGTATTCAAAAAATGAGAAGAAAAGGAAAAGGAGACGAAAAAGCTACCTCGCTCAGAATGAGACCCTTTCGGTTGGCAAGGTGCTCCCTGGTCGGATTAGCCTCAACCATTTATTCAAGCAAGTCTTCATCCATGGAGCGATGAACCATAGCTCGGCATAGTCTGAGCTTGGGCCCTCTCTTGGCAGACACATCCAAGCCCCTGATTGTCTGGTAGATGGCTAACTTCTTGACTACCTGCTCGACTTCAGTGTAGGTTTGTACATGCCGAGCAGTTACCTCCTCAAAGGAGGATGCAGTATTTATCTTGGAGGGAGGTTCCTCCTGCACGGTATCCACTCTTGGTCATTTCTGGGCAGAGCTTCCACCGGCATCAGCCTCCACGGTCTCAGCTTGACCTGCTTGACTTGTGAGTGCCTCCTCGGCACTTGGAGTTGTAGTCTGGGAGCTATGCCCCTATTCAACTTGGGCCCCTTGCCCGGCAGTTATTTCCTCGGTGGACGTAGCAGCACCCCCCCACCGGCTTCAAAAGCAATGCCCATGCGTCCTTAGTGAACAGAACTGCTTGACGGTGAGCAGCGTCCTCCTATCTCTTTGCTTGAGCCGAGGAGCGTGACGTCCTCCTTCGCAGCTTCATCATGGCTTGGGGATCAAGAGGTCGTTGAGACATCTCTCTTTCTTGATCGGCGATCAGATCTGCAAATATGAGAAGGGAATAATTAGTATTAATGACGAGGAAGAACAAAGAAACAAAAAAGTGGGCAAGTATGAAAGACGGGAAAAGAAAGAAAAATTACAGTCGACAATGCCATCCTCGGAGAGACATCTATCGTCATACAACTTGTAAGTATCACATTCGTTATGGAAGATGAGATCTGGATGCACCCTCCAATCTGAAAATCTGTTGCCCCTAACGATGGGGACGAGAGGCATCAGCCCGTCCCTAGGCCCTGGCATGATGTCGGCCTGTACATAGTACCTATGGTCAGTTTCCAGGGACGACCAGCATAGGGTGCCCACCTCGGCAAACTGCCTAAGCCTCTTTATCAATTGCCCACTCCATTCAGGCCTCCATACCTCCTTGGGCACACCAGGGTACTGCGAGGGAGAGGGGAACTCCCAGTCTTATCGGCTCTCCACTTTGATGACATGGTTACTCCACCCCGACACCTTGCTGGACATAGGGTATATAAATTTAGGTTGGTTGGGGTCACTCCTTATCACCACCGATCTCGAATCACTCTTATAACTCACGGTGAAGAAATTATGGAAGGCAGACTGAGAAGGCTCAAAGCCTAGGCTACGACAAATAACGACGAAGCCAGTGAGGAACCTCACGGCATTGGCACCTAGCATAGCCGGGACGGCTTGCATATCCTCAAGGAACTCATTTATAAAAGGATCTAAGGGAAGACGGAGACCCAATTGAAATTGTTAATAGAAAAAGTTGACATGGTTCAAGTTATAGTAAAAATCAGTCACGGCCCTCTCGGTTTTAAGTGGGACCCAAGGGAAGTAACTCAGCCTATACTCCTCTCTTGGCACTCAATGCTTAGAGTAAATCTTCTCTAACAAGTGCTCACCGACCTTAATGGGTTTGGGTCTAGGGACGTATATCCTACCTCGGCTTGTTCTACCCCGACCTCTTCCTCGGCCACCAAATTGCTCTCCCTCAGAAAACGCATCTACCATCCTTCCCGATGGCGAAGGATTGGTAGGATGGGCAGCATCACCGCCTCTTCCAGTCATAGCTACACAACGAAATAACAAGGATCAGAATTTTGGCTAAGGCAAATGGAAGACGAGGACGAAGAAAAGCATCCCTCCTCGTCCTATAAACTTAAACTGAGGAGGGATCCTTACCCAACAGTGGAGGACGCTCCAAATGGTCAGACGTCAAATATAACAAGTTGATGTGATCTAGGATCTCGATCCAGCCATTGAAGAAAACAATATTTGGGTTCCCAACGTTAAGTCGATCTATCCTAAACTGACTATGATATCTCACATCAGTTCGGGGTGACTGGTACCTCGTCAAAATCTCCCCAATTTCATTTAGAGAAGACATCAACCAAGGGCCATCGATTCGCTTATAAACCCTAAGGTTTTTGGTGTGATAGCAGTAAAGGGCATTTGGGTTACACCTCCATGTGCGTGCCATTTCTAAATACGAATAAGGCACAAGGAATCACTCAAGAAAAGCTTCATACAAGTACAACAATGGCGGTTCAAGAACAAGAACACCATAAAACCCAGAAATTACAAATACAAATGCAAAAAATAGAGATAAAAGAGAAGAATTATACCTTAAATCGAAGTTTAATGGAGATAGCATGGACAAATCTAGCACAAACAAGTGAAAAGGGGCACGAAATCAAGAACACGAAAATGCAATTTCAACCTTGCTATTTCTCTCTCGAACTCAAAGGGTGATAAAAGATTGAAATCGTATTGGGTTCTGCCCTGTATACCCCAAATACAAAACGGGTATGGGTCAAAATCAAAGTAAAGATGTCGTCCTTTCCAAGCATTAAATGCAATAGTGGGTTCCCTAGGCGAATGTCAGACTTCGATGGACGCGCCCAATCATTGTACGAATTAACCGGTGAAATATAAAGCGCCTTGTGACACGTGGAAAACCCATTCGAATTCATTTAGATCGAGGTAGAACACTACTTCCTCCTCGACATAGCCGAGCTAGGAAGTCGGGGGCCACTGAACGGTATAAACCGAGGTACAAACGTGGATCCTTGATCGGGCAAAGCCCAATAGATTGGGCCCAAAATATAATCCATACAAGTCTCATATACGACAAAGGGAGTGGGCTTTTCCTACCTTTGCTCGTCATGCCTCCTCGTCATTTCCCCTATGTCGACCTAGACATAGAAGGCGCATAATGACTAAGGCCCAACTAGAATTCTATGCCGATGAAGCATCATCATCATCTTGGCCGAGGAAGGCATCCCTCCAAGGCCGAGCAAGGCTCCCCTTGAAGACGAGGAGCCCCTCCTCGTCTATCAACAAACAAAAATGGGCTTCCCCATTCTCCACCTCTCCTCTTCGGCATAATCTAAGCCGACCAAGCAATACAAGCTGAGGAGAGTCCTCACCGGCGCACGTGCAGAATACATATTCTAATCCTACTCAAAAAAGGGTTGTGAATAGTTATAATTCTCTTAGGATTATAACCTTATCTCACACGAATTCTCATCCAACAAGGACTGAACAGTTATAATCCTCCTTGGAGTAAAATCTTATCTCCATTCATTCCTATCAACAAAGATTATACAATGATATGCTTATATATACAAGCCATAAATCACATTCTTTGGGTAATCTATCT
This sequence comes from Adenophora triphylla var. japonica, assembly GCA_022495995.1. Lineage (NCBI taxonomy): Eukaryota > Viridiplantae > Streptophyta > Magnoliopsida > Asterales > Campanulaceae > Adenophora > Adenophora triphylla. Next base: position 72,626 of record JAFEMH010001707.1, on the reverse strand, counting down.
TTTGACTCTAAACTCTTGTCAATTGATTTCTCTCTCTAAAGATAAATACTTACTCTCACGCCGGAGGGCCTTTGCCGGTGAAGCCCCGGCTAAGTTTACGTATTTTTTTCATATTTTTCAGGCTATTCAATCATCCAGGATACAATCTGCTACTGAATTTGGGCTGATCCGAACGTTTTTGGCAGAATCATATTTCAAGCAATAAATAAAAATTACAATCTGAATCCACTAAGGATTCTTATTTCTTCACTCCCATCAAACTTCTATCTAAATACAAACTAAAATTTTAAGGTTTTTGAAATGGAAGGGTTTCTCAACAAATGAGAAATATTTTTTCTAGATATGGAAAGCTTGCCTCTTCCCTTGGATGAAGACCATTTTTATAGGCATTTCCCCTGATTTTTCTTCCAAATTTGAGAATTATTGGTCAACATCTTTATGTCTCCTCTATCAACTTTAAGTCATTTCCTCCTTTTGCTTTAAGTCTTGTCTTGACTTTATCTACCCACTAGACAGGTATTTTTCTTCTCCACTTATTTTTGTCTTCTACTTTTAGCCTTATCCCCATCCCTTTTAAAATTATTCATGTCCCCTCAATAATTTTTTTTTTCTTTCATCTCCTGATTGGATCATTTTGGAGATGTCTGTTGCGAGTATGGGACAATTCCCAAATATTCTTCCATATATTCATTATCATTTCCCATGCTTTGAGTGGATGCCATAAAAGCATTTTCTTCTTCTTCCTTGAGAATACTACTAATAAACATTGCAAATTTATCTTGAATGCAAAAATCTAACTTTTCTTGAGTAATTCCTGGATTTAACAAAAGAATTTGTAATTTGATCAATTCTAATGTGTCATTTTCCTCCAAGTCCTGCATCTTCTTTTTTTCCTTGCTTTTAGCTTTTTCTCTAGTTTTCTCTTTAAAAGAAATACATACTTGGTTTATTTCTTTAAAAATTTTAGTAATATCAAATTTGTTTCACCATTTATAAGAATAGGTTCTAATAAGACATGTTAGATTTAGGTCATCATAATCACAACAATATGACCATGCCCAGATTCATAAAAGGTTAAATTGGGCCATGAAAAACATTCCCTTGGGTTATCGTCCAATTTATCAAGATTGGCTTCAAACACTACGGCAGACAGATCAAGCTCTGACAGGTCTAATGGGACAGTCCTGTCTTCTACCACATTTGCTTGAGGACGGTTGCCATTCTGGTTGTTTGTTTTGGGATGCCGACAGTCTCTAGCCTTATGGCCAGGTTTGCCGCAGTTGTAACAACCTCCCTTGAACTTCTTGGCATTTGTGTTCCCCTTTTTAGCATTCCCAGTAGCCTTCCTCTTCTTGCTGGTACTCGCTTCAGTCAAGTTCACTTTTTCCTCTACTGATGTAGTCCTGCCGCTCTTGCTTTCGGATTTCCGGTTGTCTTCCTCAATCCTTAGTCTCACGATCAGGTCCTCGAGCATCATTTCCTTCCTCTTGTGCTTGAGGTACATCTTGAAATCTTTCCATAGAGGTGGTAGCTTCTCTATAATGGCAGCTACTTGGAAAGATTCCCCGAGTTGCATTCCTTCTGCAATGATGTCGGCAATGATCAATTGCAACTCACGTAACTGATCCATTACAGTTTGGGAATCAACCATCTTGAAGTCTAGGAATCGGCCGACAATAAATTTCTTAGTGCCGGCTGTGATGTACCCGATTTTTTTTTGAAAATCAAACGGAGTCGCCACGCCATTTTTGTTTTAAGGGCCAAAACTTTGAAAAATGCCCGAGATTAGAAATTTGGGTTCGGAGGTCACGTTACACGCCGGGAAGGACGTTAGTGTGCACCCGGAATGCCTCGTAAAACGAGTCTTCCAAGCTAAAACCATTTGTTTGTGTGTGTGTGTGTGTGTGTGTGTTACTTTGGCCAAAATAAGTTGAAACTGAGGAAAGTAAAAATTGGGAATTCTTTATTAGACTTTGGACAGATCCCATGATTTTTGGTGTGATTTTTGGGTTGAGATTTGGTACTCAAAAGATTTTTGGAAGTTGAAAACCATTTCTGCCAGAATGAAAAAGGCAGTGGACACTTGATTTTGAAATGGACTTTAGGGCTTGAAAACTCCAGAATCTGGGAAAAGTCCGAGAATGAAAAATGTTCAAAACACCTTAAATAAGGTTTTTGTAAAATAACTTCCCATTTTGGAGATGATTTGAGGGACAAAAACCTTCTGGAAATCTCAGATGTGAAATATGGATTTCCAGAGACTGATGAACTGACCTTTAAAGGAAAATTTGAAATATGGAGTTTTACTCACGCAAAAAATAAAGTAAAAATATGTATGGAAATATCTGGATGTTGGATACAAAAAGTGTTTTGTAGTCAACACCAAATTCTAAGTTTATCTGTGTCCAAAAAATTAGACCATGGACTGGGGTCTTAGAAAATTGCTACTGGACAGCAACTTCTCAAGAAGGAAAAACATGATTTTAAAGGGGGTTTTGCATCCATGCTTGTCCCCATTTCCCTAGGTTTTGATTAGTGATCACTCGACATTTTAGTGGTGAATCAACTATATCAAACCATCCTTGGGGTACATTAGGACTAAGCATTTCATTTGCTTGGGAAGGGGAATTTTATCCTTTGAAAATGAAGATTTGATATATGAAAATGGTTTTTAGGGTTTTGAAAATGCATTTGCAAGTAAGTAAGAATACTTTGGAGAGAATTTTGATCCTTGTAGAAGATCAACCATGGAGATGAACTTCCATGGTGATCTTCTTGGATCTAGGGCAAGAAGATGAACAAACTACATTTTGGAGTTTGAAAATGCATGCATGGATGAGAGAATTTTAGGGTAAGGAGAGGGAGGTTATACCTATCTTCCTTGTGTTTTGTGTTTGAATGGATTCAAAGGCTTGAATGTGTTTAGGGCTTGAAAGTGTTTAGGGTTGATGATTTGAGTTGGTTAAAGAGAAAACAAGTAGATAACAATGAAGTCCTCTATGTTTTCTCTCTAATCCTCCTCCTAAGGGGTGATTTGAGCTTGGATTGGTGTATGTATGAGAGTATGTATGAGAGTGTTTTGAAGTGTTTGTGAGTGAGTGAGATTTGGGAAAGATTGGAGAGAAAATGGTGGCAATTCAAGTGAATTCCCACTGTTTTCTCTCTATTTTTCGCCTTGATGTCTTTATTCTTTGTGAGTGATTTGTGTTGTGTAAGGCGAGAGAGGAGGGTTCAATTTATAGCCCTCTGAGAAGCAAACTCATCCGCGCGGATGCGTGTGCGGGCGTGCACTTGTTCATCTGCTGAGTGTAGGCTTTGGACGGGAGGAATATTTTGAAAAATTCAAACTGGTTATGTTTTTCAACTTGCCAATTCGGTTTTTTTCAATTTATTTTGCTTTTTGAGATTATTTTGTAGGCTTAACCTTAAATGGCAATGCCCACTTTGTCCTTGCTTTGTTAGAAAAGTTAGGAAAGTTAGGAATGTTATAACTTTCGTTAATTTTCTAACGAAAATACTAACAACTCAAATTGGAGCACTTACAGTAGCCCCTCGGCGACGGTGCTTTCGAAGGAAGCGGGGTCGTCGATAAGAGTAAGGCTCCATATTTGACAGGATGATCAAGTGATCGAGTGGCTGAACCTAGCGATAGGCTACCTACGTATCCCGAATGGGAATCAAGCCGGCCGTAGTTTGGGTCTTTGACCCTAGAGTGACTGTTTTAGGGTGTCAACCTAAGATTTGACTATTTTTGGGAAGTCGCCCTAAGATCTGACTATTTTTGGGAAGTCACCCTAAGATCTGACTATTTTTTGGGAAGTCAGTCACCCTATGATCTGACTATTTTTGGGAAGTCACCCTATGGTTTGACTATTTTGGGGAAGTCGCCCTATGGTTTGACTATTTTGGGGAAGTCGCCCTATGGTTTGACTATTTTGAGGAAGTCGCCCTATGGTTTGACTATTTTTGGGAAGTCGCCCTATGATTTGACTATTTTTGGGAAGTCACCCTATGGTTTGACTATTTTTGGGAAGTCGCCCTGTGGTTTGACTATTTTGGGGAAGTCACCCTATGGTTTGACTATTTTTGGGAAGTCGCCCTATGGTTTGACTATTTTTGGGAAGTCGCCCTATGGTTTGACTATTTTTGGGAAGTCGCCCTATGGTTTGACTATTTTGGGAAAGTCGCCCTATGGTTTGACTATTTTGAGGAAGTCGCCCTATGGTTTGACTATTTTGGGGAAGTCGCCCTAAGATTTGACTATTTTTTGGGAAGTCACCCTATGACTTGACTATTTTGGGGAAGTCACCCTGGTAATGGTTTCGGTTTATAGGGAATGATTGCTTTCCTCGTGTTGTGTGTGATAGCGTTTTAGGTGCCTCAAACCTTAATGATGGCATCTTAGGTGCCTTGAACCTTGACGATGGCGTCTTAGGTGCCTCAAACCTTGATGATGGCGTCTTAGGTGCCTCGAACCTTGATGATGATGGCATCTTAGGTGCCTCGAACCTCGATGATGGCGTCTTAGGTGCCTCGAACCTTGGTGATGGCGTCTTAGGTGCCTCAAACCTTGATGATGGCGTCTTAGGTGCCTTGAACCTTGATGATGGCGTTTTAGGTGCCTTGGACCTTGATGATGGGTGATCTGGAGGTGACAACTTGTTTTGAAATGATTTCCTTCGATGTTCATATCCTTTCGTTGGGGACAGACTTCGAGGGGATAGACAGTCTTTTGGTGGACTTCATTTGAAGGGATCGGTCTTACGTTCTTCTTAGGAGGTGTAGAGAGACAAATGCTTTTGTCGGGGATGAACCTAAGTTGAGGTTTAGTTCTATTGTATGAACCTAAATGAGGGCTCAGTTCAGGAGTATAAACCTAAATCGAGGTTGAGGGAGACTATTTGAGGGCATTCTCGCAGGGGAAGATTAGAGCTTACGATGATTATCGGGGAAAAGGGTGACCGTGTTGGTCAAGCGGCTGGACCTATGGTAGGCTACCTACGTATCCCGAGTGGGAATCAAGCCAATCGTAGTTCGAAAACTGCTGGGGATGGTCTTTGATGGTTTGACGGTATTTGGGAGTCACCCGAGGTTTGACTATTTTGGGAAGTCACCCTAAGATTTGACTATTTTTGGGAAGTCACCCTAAGATTTGTTGATAATGTTCTTTTAGAAAAGTAGTTGACTAAGATATGCTTTCATACATGTCTTTGTGCTTACTGTAGCCGCCAAGGAAGGAGCGAGGCTACTACTGATGTTGATGAAGAGTTGTTGGGTTGCCGTTTGTGGGACGGTTTCTGCTGACGATTTGCTGTCTTTGGAGGCATTTTGACCTGAAGGAGGAGTTTGGTTGAGTCTGCATCTTGCTGGTGATCGTTAACCTTGTAGAAGTTGTTGAACTTGTCTTCACATTGGGACTTCTTGCTTTTGAGAACTTGGTGTCTCTGACCGATTTGCATTTGAGAACTTGGTGTCTCTAACCGAATTGTATTTGAGGACTTGGCGTCTCTGACCGATTTGTATTTGAGGACTTGGCGTCCCTGACCGATTTATATTTGAGAACTTGGCGTCCCTGACCGATTTGCATTTTGAGAACTTGGCGTCCCTGACCGATTTGTATTTTGAGAACTTGGCGTCCCTGACCGATTTGTATTTGAGAACTTGGCGTCCCTTACCGATTTGTATTTGAGAACTTGGCGTCCCTGACCGATTTTCATTTGAGAGCTCGGCGTCTCTGACCGTATTGTATTTGAGAACTTGGCGTCCCTGACCGATTTGCATTTGAGAACTTGGCGTCCCTGACCGTATTGCATTTGAGAACTTGGCGTCTCTGACCGTATTATATTTGAGAACTTGGCGTCTCTGACCGTATTGTATTTGAGAACTTGGCGTCTCTGACCGATTTGCATTTGAGAGCTCGGCGTCTCTGACCGTATTGTATTTGAGAACTTGGCGTCTCTGACCATATTGTATGTGGGAACTTGGCGTCCCTGACCGATTTGCATTTGAGAGCTCGGCGTCTCTGACCGTATTGTATTTGAGAACTTGGCGTCTCTGACCGTATTGTATTTGAGAACTTGGCGTCTCTGACCGATTTGCATTTGAGAGCTCGGCGTCTCTGACCGTATTGTATTTGAGAACTTGGCATCCCTGACCGATTTGTAGACACTGGAGGCGGTCTTCATATGTTTGTGAATGTTGGGGGTTGTTTTCACCAAGTTGCAGATGCCGGAAGTCGTCTTCATCCATTTGTGGACATCGGAGGTCGTCTTTGGTGGAGACCATTCTCGCTGCAGAGAGACTTCGGGTAGTGATGGAAAACTGGTCTTTCGTGCTTGAATTGCTACATTTGTTAGTAGAGGGAAAAATGCACATACGACATTTATGATGATGGTTGCATGCATAGAATCGAGATGATGCATTTACTTGCTTTTGGAGATGCACTTAGCCTAAGCTTTTGGCAGGAAAATTATGACTTAGGATTGTTCCTGTTGCTTCAAGTTTTGTGCATGCTACATGAGCCCTGGGGAGATTTTTGTGGGAATGCATGTGGTGAGAGGGTTTGTATTGGGATGTATGTGTCTGAAAACTGTTTGGAACAGATTTTGGGCAAGTGGGAGGTTAGAGTCCTCGATCGCGATTTAAACAACGGTTGTTAATGAGGTTTTGTTAACAGTATTGCATGGACCTCAATTTTGATGAGATTGGATTCGGATCCCGGATCTTGGTTGAAGTTTTCCCTCTCAATCTTGGTCATTCGAAGTTGATGCTGACGTCGATATGAAACTTCTTTCATTTGGGTGAGCCGTGACTTGGCCGAAACCTTGTTCGGAGAATGATTTGATGAAATTGCTAATGCCGGGTGAAACCCAGATCTTAGACTCCGACGCTACAGGAAGCTGCTATGTACCAAGTTACGTTTGAAAATCTAGCCGTTGATGTGACTAGACCTTTCTTGTGACTTGATAAAATTCAGTCCGGAGGACCGGCTTGCAAAGTCCAGATTTCGAAGAAGTGACTTGGCGAAGCCCCAAGCTTATAACCTCGTTGTTATTTCGACACAATTAGCAGTGAGCCCCAATCGATTGGTAATACAAAGCAATCCTGAAAATAATCTGATGAAGATCGAATCTATCTTGTAGTGAAGAACCCAAGGTGGACCCAAAGACGACTATATAAGCCCCAGCTTGAAGAGCTGATACAGGAGAACCTGGGAGAACCGCTTAGCAAAGCCCCAACGTGAAGAAATTCAGAGTAGTCTAACAGAGGAGGCACCCATCTTTTCAGACCTTAGTCAACCAGTTACTGGACAAGACTCAGAAATGTTTACGTGCAGGGGCATATCTTTTGAAAGGTGGGAATTTCTCCCGAATTTGTGTATGACACTCTCGCTTTTGGTTTGACTCTTTTGAGAGAGTATAAGCATCACAAGGTGTGGAAAAGTGTATGGAAGCCCCTGCTGACAGAAAGACAGTGCTTCTCTCTATTTCCCTATGATGGAGAGAGAGAAGACTTGTCGAGACACTTGAAAACTTGTTTTATTCGTGATGATCACAAGGCTACTTAAAACCCTTTATTAATGTTCGGGTTATTCAACCCCTAAATCTGATATGAACAAATATTTTGATTAATCACAAGGAGAAAATCAACTGATATCGAGAATCAAGCTCAGAAGGGCGAAAAGTGTATAGGGACAATCCTTGATGAGAACGGATTTTTTTTTTGGAATTTGTTTGTGATTTCGACCGGACCATTTCTGGTTGCCTACGTTCCCTTCATTATGAAGAGCTCAGGTCGCCGTAGTTCGGGCTTATCCCGAATGAAGAGAGAATGAGTGTGAAAATTCAAGACTTTGAGGTTCTTTTGGGAATTTGAGGATTGGAGATTCGAATAACATATCCCCTTAGAGTGTCCATGAAAGACACGGATGCGAAGCCCCAGTGGGACATCCACGGCAAGTGTTTGTGGAGGAGAAATGAAATATGCTCACATGAAATGTCGAATGAATCAGACTTGAATTTGCACAATCTTTGATCATTTGAGCCGAGATGGATTTGGCTCCAATTTAAGCAAGCAATGAAGCATTAATTTGATTTAGCTCCTGAAGATATTGGAATGAAATTACTATCCAGTGGGACTATAGCTGGGTTTTCGGGCTTCGATCGGCCATCGGGTGATTTGGAAAGTTGTGACCTCTTAAGATGAGAGGTCGGCTTTGGGCCTTTCTTGGCGAACCTCTAAAGATAAGAGGTTGGCTTTTAGGGATGTGTTTGGGAAATCTACGGCGGGGAAGATTGATTGCCTCTAAGAATGAGAGGTCAGATTTTGACTTTGGCCAAAGGCGAGGGTAATGGCAATGGGAATATCCTCTAAAAGCGAGAGGATGGCTTAGGGTTGATTTAAGGTAATGGTGAGAGGAAGTCCAAGCCGTCGAGAACTTTTGCGAACTTGCGAGGATTCGGGCTCCTTTTTGATCATTGGAGAGCTTCTTGAGAAGTTGGGGACTTTTGCTGAATTGTGAGGATCGACGGTCCCCCTTTTTTTTGAAGTTCTTGCTTGAGCTTTTCTATTTTCTTTCTTCTTTTTTTTTGAAGAGCCTCCTGAGACGTTGAGGATTTTTGCTGAATTGTGAGGATTTAAAATCCTTCTTTTGATAATTTGGAAGGCCTCTTTGAGGAATTGGGAATTATCTTTCCTTGCATCGTCGACTCTCGAAGCTAACTTCTTTGGCGTTGCTTGGACTTCTCTTGGCAAGGAGTAAAGGTGATGGCTGAATGGGGTTTCAAAACACGCCGATCTTGAAATGAAAGGGTATTGTTTAGCGGGGTGAGGTAATGTTTTTCCTATGGGTGAAAGGCTTCAACCGCAATCCTTACCGGATGACCTAAACGAAATTAAGTCTTCATTGCTTACTTAAGCTTTAAATGAGAAAAGATCCATGCAAATTCATCGAGCAATGAGAGGATGATGATGAAAGGGATGTGAGCATATGAGATGCAAGATGGGGAGTTGGTAAGCCCCAATTTGGGAAGGATATCAATTGATTTTCTCACTCCGATTAATTTAAATATTAATCATTTCAAAGAATTAGTGGTTGAGCAGCACAAGGGATCATCTAGGATAAAACCATTTCAATTAAGTGTAACGTGGGTGTGCAAGTGATGTCTCGAGTCTAGCAAGAAAAGAAAAAAGACTTATATTAAAAGTTAGACATTTAACTACTATGGACTACAACGACAAATGTCCAGGAAGGACTTAGGTGAAAGAAAAGTACTAGAACCTACGAAGGTTGACTTAAAAGACTATTTTAAAGATAGGTAGCCCCTAGTCTAGCCGCTCTTTGTTGTTGGACCATGCATCTACTCTTCGACGCTGGAGATGGGGGCTATTGCAGATCTTTCCATCAGGATTTCTTTGGCAATCTCTTGCTTAACCCAACCATTTTCATCATCTGCGATGGTTGGTCCACCGACCTCACAAAAGGGTGAGTCAAATTCCATTATGCCCACAAGTCTTGAATCACCAAACTCGACCATGTTGACATTCGGGTTGTTGTTTCTAGGGAATGGGTTACTGATAGTATTGGGCCCTTCAGGCACCTCTAACCTCCCTTGTTCAATCAAACTTTGGATTGCCTTTTTCGGGGGGACACAATCATCTGTCAGTGCCCGTAGTGCGATGAAAGGCACAATGCTTGGAGGTATCCAAAGGAGCATTGGGGTTTCTAGGCGATAATTTTCCAAAGGCGGAGCAAACCTTCTCTCACCAAACCTCTGAAGATATCACTCAAAGGCATCCCAAAGTTTCTCAAGTCTTGGAGCCGGGATCTGGATGCATCGGGTTTCTTGGGAACAAAGGAAGTGGCATTGTTATGATCTGTCCCGCATAGCTAATCACTTCTTTACCTTTTGGTTGGGCGGGAGGCTGTGTTGGAGGTGGAAGAAACCCGGTATACGTAGCGAGTGCGACGGTCGGCTGGCGATTGTAAGCCTTTTCGAATTTAGCCCCGGAATTAACCATTGCACGCAAGTCGGCGTAGGGAAGTGAGCGAGGAAGCTCTCAAATGCGGCTTCAAGCATGGCTGAAAGATGTCTAAGCTTGCTCCTCGTCGGAGGGAGGAATGGCCATTTCACTAAGCTTCGGGTTCCACCTTTTATAGAAATCCCCAATATTCTCATCAGGCGTATTTGCACCGTTGTCTGCAGTCAACTCTGTTTGTTTCCCATTCCAAGTTGGCTTTATACTTATCCGTGAAAGTCTTGTGTCTGTTCCCAAGTAGCCCTAGCTTCGTGCCGCAATCGGAAAAACCATTTCAAAGCCCATGACTTCAAAGAGAGCTGAAGTAGTCGGCCCAACTGGTTTGTGCATCCCTTAGCTTTCATTGCCAAAGTGTAGGTGTCCAAGTGAGTTTTAGGGCACGCACTTCCATCAAACAGTTCGAGATTGGGCATCACGAACTTGTGAGGCAGGGTACAATTGAGTCGGGATCTATAGGCCGAAGAGCGGTGTTCCTTTTGACGGTCAATTCAGCGATGCGCTTTCATTTCCTTGTGTTGCTCCATAAACCAAGCCAATTGGGGATCCAAAGGTGGAGCGGGAATGCTGAGCCGATATTTGAGCCGGGAAGAGGACTAGGCTGTTGGTGGTGCATTGGTGGAAGGAATACCATATCCGGAGCATAGGTGAAAACCTGTCCTTGGCCCAAATTACCACAGGGAGTGTAGGTAGGAGCTTGGGCAAAGGGATAGAACCCGGCGACTTCTTTGTTGGCTTCCAATCGGCAGAGAAGATGGAGGCAGATCTGAGGTAGCCGAGATGGCTTGGATTTCCGGAGTGAGGCCCATAAGTAGGCTTAAGTGCGGGCATTGTCCCTCGTTGTTGAATTGCATGGCTGGTTGTGGCGAGGATGCATAACCGAGAGGATCTTGTGGTCCTGGTGATTCCGATGAAGCGGGATGGGGGCTTGGTAACCCATTGAACCCCGAGTGAGAAATGGGTTTGCGGAAAGGCTGTGTGAGGAGTGAGCTAGCATCATTACGAGGAGGGGCTGGCGTTGCCCCGAACCAAACTATGATGGCATTCCAAACCGTTCTTTGCGAAAGTCCGGATTGATTGGTCCCAAGCGAGGCGGGATCCCAATTTGCTGTGGCATTAGGGGTATCCCCAACCATGAGAAGGCATTTAAATCGACTTTGTCCCAGCTGAGGCATTGCGAGCGGCTCGTCCGTCAGGCTGCGTGGATCCAGTGGTCTGCAGTTGGGGAGCCGGCTGACCCAGAGATCGAGGAGCATGGGCTCTGGTGGTAGTACCGTGGGAGGCCGGTGGTGGCATCCTGGAGTAGTCGGGTTGACCAAGAGCGGGATTGAGGTCTTCCTCTTCTTCCACAGTGAAGGTGCCATTGGGATTGAGGCTGGCGGCCAAACCGTGGCTCTTAATAGCCTCCATAAGGCTGTTGTTTGTGCTTCCTGTCGCACTCTCATTTGTTCGGCTAATTGATTCCATTGCGGTTGTTTGAGGAGTCCCGGGAGGCGGAGTGACGTTGTCCCCATCATTACCGTGATGCGGACATTCTGAAACCGGAGTCGGAATAAACGGCGAAGGCGACGATGCGCTTGACTCTTCCCAGCTGATCAAACGGTGACCGGTGTCCGGAATCAACCTTTGTGAGGAGGCTGCGGGGAAAAGGCACGAGGGTTCGGATGTCAGGAATGAAGGAGGGTAGGTGTTTGGGCTTTGGGCTCATGCAACATGCGAGTTATTTGTTCACGTTTACTTAAAACATGTTTTATTAACCTAATCGGTTGGAAAAGATTGCTCTTCTTTTCGCAAACTACTGCGGATCTGGATCGGTGGGCCCCGTCACTACGTCTATAAGCCCCTCGTATTCCACATGTATTTCGACCTCCCGGGGTGGGCGGCCCGGGCGAGGTCCTATAGGGCAAGCGGGTCCCACCGACCAGAAAGAAAACGATCCTAAAAGTCGGCGGGTAATCGAGTCTTAACGAGCATTCGATGTAAATTACGGACAAGGCGACGTCAAAAGTCAAGATCATGTCAGGGGCTCGACGAAAAGTCGGCATGATTTGGGCGATGAATGTCCACAATTGATCTTGACTTGTCGTCAATTAGGCGTAATTAGGCATGGAATAATCATTAATCCTTGATGACTCGGTGTCATCTTGGGAGTCGGTGTATAATTTGTGCCGATCGAGTCGAAGTCAAGGCGCCGGTCAATATCTGGTCAAAGTCCATGACGGAAAAACCAGCGAACTTCGGCGATTAGGGGCCCGAAAGATATTGACTTAGTATGCCGACTAAGGCTTGAAAGGAAAGGTCTATACACGGACGGGGCATGACACGAGACCAGACTAAAAACCAACCGGGTCTCGGACAAAGTGTGTCACGGACAAGTGCATGGTCGACACGAGGCTCCATGGGATGTTTGGGTAGTCCTGTGCTTGCACCGAGAGGCGTAATAAGACCAAACGGCCGCGACAAGGATTTCCCGGGTTAGGGACGTAGTGTGCTGTGTAAGGTCACGTGCGCGTAGTGTGCAAGCAGTCTATCTTCTTTTTCTGAGTAAAATAGAAATTTTTCATGTGTCTTAAAAAGTATGATGCATGATTTTTTTTTTTGAAAATTTTCTTTTTTTGAAAAATCCTTTTTTTTTGAATTTTTTTTTTTTTGAAATTTAATGAACACATAAGCACAAAAATTCCAACAGTTAGGGACATGATTTCGACAGTCAAAATTTTGACTTTTTCCGAGGCGGCCAAAACAACACGAAAATGTGCAAAAATCAACACACACAACAAATAATTTTTAATGCCGGGACGGAAGCTTGACCCTCAAAAGCTTTTTTTTTTCTTTTTTTGAAAACAATGATACCGGTACGTGGGATTGTTAAACCACAATTTATCCCCGACTCGTGTTAGGAGGCGATAACGGGAAGTTCAATGGTTTCCACCGATATACCAAATATCATTTTTTTTTTAGAAAAAGCTTATTATTCCTCAAATGTGGAGTCGCCAGACCGTGGATTTACCCGATTTTTTTTTGAAAATCAAACGGAGTCGCCACGCCATTTTTGTTTTAAGGGCCAAAACTTTAAAAAATGCCCGAGATTAGAAATTTGGGTTCGGAGGTCACGTTACACGCCGGGAAGGACGTTAGTGTGCACCCGGAATGCCTCGTAAAACGAGTCTTCCAAGCTAAAAACCATTTGTTTGTGTATGTGTGTGTGTGTGTGTTACTTTGGCCAAAATAAGTTGAAACTGAGGAAAGTAAAAATTGGGAATTCTTTATTAGACTTTGGACAGATCCCATGATTTTTGGTGTGATTTTTGGGTTGAGATTTGGTACTCAAAAGATTTTTGGAAGTTGAAAACCATTTCTGCCAGAATGAAAAAGGCAGTGGACACTTGATTTTGAAATGGACTTTAGGGCTTGAAAACTCTAGAATATGGGAAAAGTCAGAGAATGAAAAATGTTCAAAACACCTTAAATAAGTTTTCTGTAAAAGAACTTCCCATTTTGGAGATGATTTGAGGGACCAAAACCTTCTGGAAATCTCAGATGTGAAATCTGGATTTCCAGAGACTGATGAACTGACCTTTAAAGGAAAATTTGAAATATGGAGTTTTACTAACGCAAAAAATAAAGTAAAAATATGTATGGAAATCTCTGGATGTTGTCTACAAAAATTGTTTTGTAGTCAATACCAAATTCCAAGTTTATCTGTGTCCAAAAAATTAGACCATGAACTGGGGTCTTAGAAAATTGCTACTGGACATCAACTTCTCAAGAAGGAAAAACATGATTTTAAAGGGGGTTTTGCATCCATGCTTGTCCCCATTTCCCTAGATTTTGATTAGTGATCACTTGACATTTTAGTGGTGAATCAACTATATCAAACCATCCTTGGGGTACATTAGGACTAAGCATTTCATTTGCTTGGGAAGGGGAATTTTATCCTTTGAAAATGAAGATTTGATGTATGAAAATGGTTTTTAGGGTTTTGAAAATGCATTTGCAAGTAAGTAAGAATACTTTTGAGAGAATGTTGATCCTTGTAGAAGATCAACCATGGAGATGAACTTCCATGGTGATCTTCTTGGATCTAGGGCAAGAAGATGAACAAACTACATTTTGGAGTTTGAAAATGCATGCATGGATGAGAGAATTTTAGGGTAAGGAGAGGGAGGTTATACCTATCTTCCTTGTGTTTTGGGTTTGAATGGATTCAAAGGCTTGAATGTGTTTAGGGCTTGAAAGTGTTTAGGGTTGATGATTTGAGTTGGTTAAAGAGAAAACAAGTAGATAACAATGAAGTCCTCTATGTTTTCTCTCTAATCCCCCTCCTAAGGGGTGATTTGAGCTTGGATTGGTGTATGTATGAGAGTATGTATGAGAGTGTTTTGAAGTGTTTGTGAGTGAGTGAGATTTGGGAAAGATTGGAGAGAAAATGGTGGCAATTCAAGTGAATTCCCACTGTTTTCTCTCTATTTTTCGCCAGTGTGCTGTTGCTGTGAGTGATTTGTGTTGTGTAAACTGAGAGAGGAGGGTTCAATTTATAGCCCTTTGTGAGAAGCAAACTCATCCGCGCGGATATGTGTGCAGGTGTGCACTGTTCATCTGCTACAGTGTAGGCTTTGGACAGGAGGAATATTTTCAGAAAAATTCAAACTGGTTATGTTTTTCAACTTGCCAATTCGGTTTTTTTCAATTTCTTTTGCTTTTTGAGATTCTTTTGTAGGCTTAACCTTAAATGGCAATGCCCACTTTGCCCTTGCTTTGTTAGAAAAGTTAGGAATGTTAGGAATGTTAGGAATGTTATAACTTTCGTTAATTTTCTAACGAAAATACTAACAACTCAAATTGGAGCACTTACACCGGCGTCTTCCGTTTTGTACTTCTTTTCAAGAGATTCCCAAAGCTCTCTTGCAGTCTTCATGCCACAGTACACATTGTACAGGGCATCATCTAACACATTTAGAATATAATTGCGACACAGGAAATCGCTATGATTCCATGCGTCCAATGCTATTCTTGCTTGTGGGTCACCTTCATCTTCGGGGACCGTTGGCGGTGATTCTCGCAAGAACCGTACCAAACTGAGGGTGGTTAGGTAGAACAACATCTTCTGCTGCCATCTTTTGAAATCTGTAACAGTGAATTTCCCCGGTTTCTCTGCATGGGTATGGAGGGGAGCAGCAGGAGTTGGGTTAGGAGTATGGACGGGAGGTACAGAAGATCCCGAGCCAGGGGGAGGAGTAGGAGCGGAGGTGGAGTCGGATGCCATTCTTTAAATACATGAATATTGTCTTACAATTGTTTGGAAAAAATGGGTGTATTTAAAAAATAGCTTTGAAAAAGAAAACGGGACGGAAAAATTATTTTTCTAAAATAAAATAAGTCGAGGCAAGAGTTTGACTCTTTTTCCGTAAGACAATATTGCCCCGTATACGAGTGCTCACGGTCTACGGCAATTGTCCCCAAGATACAACGACTTTCGGGAATTTCAGATTGCAGCACAACAACTCTGAAATTATCGGGCGAACTACTGAATACTCGGGATTTTCTTGGACTCTAATGCAAGACTTCTGAATTCTAGGATGCTTTAGAGAATAGAATGCTTGAATGATTTTGGATGGAAATGAAATGAGGAGGAGGGGGCAATTTATAGTTATTGAAGAGATGGGGTGTCTATTGGGAATAAACACTAATTGCACCTGGTGGAATTGTAACCCTTGGATCAGATTCGGATTGATGGCTAAGATACGATGGGTCTAACCCGCCCATTTGAAGGGTCGTGGGTCGCACCTCTTCAATCGACCCGGCTGTTTGAAGAGGCGCGGGTCACCTCCCTACCCGGCCATTATTGAATTGCCAAAGCCCACTGAACTGGGCCGGTCCTAATTCCACCAAGCCCACTACGCTGAATCCAACCTGGTCCGAGCTATCTTCCCACATCCCTGACACTACTAGAAAAACAAAAATTAGAGACCATGAATTTGGTTTCTAAATGACAAAAATGGTCTCCAATTTACAATTTGGAGACCATTATGATGGTGGCGAATATCTGGTAGCTAAAGGCGACCACGTAGGGTGGTCTCCAATTTGCTACCATTAAGTCGTCTCCAAACAAAAATGTGGTCTCCAAAATTTGTGGTCTCCACGTATCTGCGTGGTCGCGAATTTAAATGGAGACCAACGCTGACGTGGTCTCAAATAATGGAGACCAAGGACATGGTCGCCAAATTTGAAAGTTAGCAACCACCTGGTGGTCTCCAAATTTCTATTTTTTTTTAAAAAAAAATATTCAAAATAAATTAAAATATATTATTTTAAAACATTTTCAAATCATTCATTGATAGTTCAGAAATATTTTAATAATTAATTATATAAATATAATGAAATTAAATTAAAAATAATTTTAAATTGAAAAATGACAAAATACATCAATTAAAAATAATAAAATACATCAATTCCTAATAAATTTTTAAAATACAGCCAAAAAAATTAAATTACATTTCATTTTTAATATATTTATTACACATTAAAAAAAAAAACCCAAAAATTTACATTTCAAATCTTCGCATTTCACCACTTACATCTTTCAAAAAAAAATCTTCACCACTTAAATTCAACATTCATTTCTTACATTACAAATAAAAAATAATTTACAATTACATCCGTTCAAAAAAAAAAAAAAACAGATTTTCTCGCCGGAGCTTCGCCGGCAACGATATAACCTCCGTCGCCGTCGTCTTTCTTCCCTCCCAATCGCTATCTCTCCTCTACCCAATAACTTTCTCTCTCTAAAATCATACACCAAATCTGAAAAAAAAACAAAACAGAACTGAAAAAAAAAAAAGGCTGACTATTCCAGATCTGAAAAAAAAAAAGACTCACTATTAGGCCGGATTGTGGGAGATGACGGAGGACGAACGGATTGTGGGAGATGACGGAGGAGGAACGGCCGGATTGTGGGAGATGGTGGGGAGGAGCGGCGGTCAGGTAGGGGTGGCGGAGGAGGGACGAGTGGCTGGCCGCGGGGTGTGGGAGAAGACGGAGGAGGCAGGGAGGAGATGATGGAGGAGGCTGGTATGGGAATGGAGAGAAGTTCTAGAGAGAAGGAGAGAGGGATTGAGAATGAAGAAGAGAGAGGTAGAGAGGAAGAGTGTAAATGGGTTGGGAAATATTTGTTTGGTCTGGTAATTGTGCAGTCTGGTAATTGTGCACCTTTGATGTTTATGAAATGAATGGTTAAGATTGAGTAACATAAATATTATAGTTGATCCTTGTGCATCTTTAATAACCAATGAAAAAATTACACCTTATAAACTTTGAGCAAGGCTAGCGTGAGACCGTCTCTTGTGTGAGACGGCGTGCACTCACGCGCCTGGTTTTTTTTTTGGTTTTTTTTTTTTTTTTTTTTAATTTTTTTAAAAAAATATTACTTTTAAGACAATGAAGTAGTACTTTTCTTCATAAAAAGTATTACTTTTATTCATATAAAGTGTTACTTTTCTTCATAAAAAATACTCCCTCCGTCCCACCTTATTACAAACCATTTTTTCGGGCACGGTAATTAAGAAATACTCCCTCCGTCCCATGTTAGTTGAGACTAACTTTTTGGGCACACCAATTAATGAAAAGTAAGTGAGAGAAAAAGTGAAAGAAAATGTTGTGAGTATGAAGAATTAAATAGGAGAGAGAATGAGTGGGAGGAATAGTGGGGAGAGAGAATGTTATGAGTGTAAAAGTGAAATAGGAGAGAGAATGAGTGGGGTAAATAGTGAAGATTCCTTTGCCATTTTGGGCAGTCTCAACTAACGTGGGACGGCCCAAAAAGGAAAGAAGTCTCAACTAACGTGGGACGGAGGGAGTATTATTAAGATAATGAAAATGTGTGGTAGGAAATGAAGAGAGAGAATGAGTGGAGTTGGTTGAATAAATTGTGTGGTAGGAAATGAAGAGAGAGAATGAGTGGGTGGGGTAGGGTAGGGTGAATATAAAATAATAAATTTATTTCCATTTTGGGCAGTTTGTATTCACGTGGGACGGACCAAAAAGGAAATAAGTTTGTATTCACGGGGGACGGAGGGAGTATTACTTTTTAAGACAATGAAGTAGTACTTTTCTTCATAAAAAGTATTACTTTTGATTCAACGAAGTATTATTTAAGGTGTTTTTCATTAGTATGACTTTAAAGTATAATAAAGAAATCAGAGACGGATAAAATTCTTTTTTTTTTTTTTTAAATGTATAGTTTTTTTTAAAAAATATTTTATGAATAAAAATAAATATTTTGGACATTTTTAGTATTGAAGTTTTTTTCAAAAATATATATAAAAAATGCTTGTACTCTATATACTATTCCCTATACCCTATACCTCGTACTCTATATATTATGCCCTCTATACAATACCATATACTTTATATACTATACTCTATACCCTATATCTTATACCCTATATATTATACCTTATACCTTGTACTCTATATACTATACCATATACTCGGTACCCTATATACTATACCATATACTCGGTACCGTCCTTTTTTTCTTTTATATACTTTCATTTATTTTAAAAAAAATAAGTTTCATTTAAAAAAAAACTTTTTTTTTATATAAAGAAAGTTACATAAAAAAGTTATAAATTTTTAAAGAAAAAAAAAATAGAATGAACGAAAGATTAGGAAAAATAATTAGGGATGTGGGCAATATATATATTTCTCATTGGAGACGGCTTTGGTGGTCTCGAAATATTGGAGACCATCTCATGGTGGTCTCGAAATATTGGAGACCATCTTTTAGTGGTCTCGAAATATTGGAGACCATCTTGTGGTCTCGAAAAAACTTGGAGACCACTTATGGTCGCGACATTATTTTCAGCTTCCCGCAAATTATTTTCATTTAATCGCTTTTGGCGTGGGGACCACTTGCTGGTCTCGAATTTAAATTGGAGACGACTTGTGGTCTCCAATTTTTAAGGCCCTTAATGCTTATTTAACAACCATTTTTTGGTTGCCATTTTTCTTTAAAATGGTCTCCATTTCGAGTCCAACGTGATGGTCTCTAATATTGGTTTCCAAAATCTTTTATTCTAGTAGTGTGATCCGGATTGGGCTGGCCCAATACCATTAGCCCAGCCGAGCCACACCCACCTGAACCGCACCGAGCCGAGCCGAATTTCGTTAAAAGTTTAAGGCTCCTCAGCTCCCAGCGACCGATGAGTACGTGCGAAGTTCAAAGTGCGCCTCTAAATCGCCCAATGCGGCCTTTGCGGTCTGCGGGTGCGGGTGCGGATGGTGCTTCGCACCATCTATATGCTAGTTGAACTTGGGCTAGCCAAGGCTAGCCCAATGGGCTAGGCTAGTAATTGATTACTATCTCTTTGGATGCTCACATTAATAAAGTGGAGTAACTTCCCTTTTCCTAGCAATATGAGATATGCCTTTTCCATTCCAACTTCTCTTCAATTAACAACATTAAGTTGCTCACTTTAATGATTAATTTCTCATTCACCCGAAATTGATTTGAGAAAATAAATATACCATTTTAATCTACACTAAATGTAGATTAATTATTTGCAACTTATTTCTATTTTTACAAAATAGAAATTTCTAGAAACTTGGTCAAATATTGGTCAAACACCAATAATACTATCAATTTCTAACAATAACATATGAGGAAGACAGTTTGACTGATCAAACATATTATAATCCTAAAGCTATATATGAATGAAATATAGATGGCATGGCAGAATATCAAATATTAAATTACATTTATAGAATGATTATGTATTCTACAGCTTATAAAATAAATGGAAATTTTGATAGTAATATAGCAAAACTAATATCTACTGGATTCATAGAACAACTCAAAGGATGGTGAGATAATATTCTCACACCACCACAGCAATTTGAAATATTAAATGCTAATAAATTTGTTAATAATACAGATCCAAAAACACAACAAATAATAAGCACTTACCAATAGGATGGAGTTTACACATTAATTCAAACAATCATCAAGCATTTCATAGGGCAACCCCTCCAAATGACGGATAAAGGAAAATAACTTCTAATGAATTTAAGATGTTCAAATTTAACCCATTTTAGATAGTATAAAGATGTATTTCTTATAAAAGTAACATTAAGAAATGATACTAATGCATCATTTTGGAAAGAAAAATGTAACGACCCTAACCCTAGGCACTAATTTAACACCATATTGTGTGCTTTTAATATTATGGTTAATATTATGTGATCATTTTATATTTTTGATTTTTATATTAGGATAAAATGATAAGAAAATAAATAATGTTCTAGAGGAAAAATAATAATTAGAAATAAATAAAGTAATAGAATGTAGTAGTAATAAATGGACAAATAAAATGTTGTGGATTGGGAGAATTAATTTAAAATAATGAAAGAGTTTGGTAAGGAATAATTGAGGTAGGGGACAAAAATCCCCAAAACCCTCCCTCACTCTTCCCTTGGCCGGCCCCCCCCCCCTCTCTCTCACCAATTATATACTCCTTCTTCTTCTTCTTCCTCTTCACTTCTCCCTCATACTTTCCATGGAACCCATTAATGGAGCTTCATCTTCTCAAGCTCCCACCAAGCTCAAATCTTCACCGTTTTTCAATTCGGGAGCACTTTTGGAATCGGGAGACCAAGAGGAGTTCATCAAGCTAAAGAAATCCTTGATCCATCTCCGATTTTTAATGTAAGTTATTATGATCTTTCCTTTCATTAAATGTTCATGGATTAATAAATGTTGTTGTTATTGTTATATTGATTTGGTTGAGTACTTGGAAACTCTCTTGAAGTTGGGATTTAATAAAGGACCTAGAATGGTGCTCATTGTTCTTGGAAGTGTTAAATAATGAAAGAAATGGAAGGAACTAGTTTAGAATGGTTGGAATCCTTTTTGAAGTTAAGAAATGGGTAAATAACATAGTATGATATTATTGTTAATGGAAGTAAATTTGGAAGTATAAGAAATGGGTGGAGTTAGATTTAGAATGTTAAATCTTGAAATGTGTTAGTAAAATGGGTTGGAAATCATGTGATAAATGATCTAGGTTATATCATTTTGGGTTTAAATGATTTAGGATGAGGTTGTGAAGTATGATATTGTTTATGAAAGTTGATAAAAGGGTAAGAAGATGGATTGATTAGATTAAAAGGGATTACATGGAAATCTTGAAAATTGGTAGTAAATTGGGTGGAAAATCAAGTGGAAATGATCTAGGTGTGGGACTTGATACCTTGGAGATTTAATGAGTTAGAAGTAAGTAACCAAGTTAGAAAGTTCCTTTAGGTTGATAACTTAGAAGGCACTTAGTGGAAAATTGGGATTCTTGGAAAATTGTGATTGTTGTTCTTTGTTGTTACCGTTCGGGCCGAGGCACGAGTCGTGCCCCTTGGCTCGAGTCGTGCCCTTGGCCCAAATCGTGACCACGAGTCGTTCTTTGGAGTTCCAATCGTTCTGAGTGACTTAAGGGAGTGAGCACGAGTCGTGCCCATAGGCACGAGTCGTGCCCTGGCCTAGTTTTTCACATCAAGTTTAGAGCTATTCAAACCTAATCAAACTCGAACCAAAAAGAAATCTCTTTAACCTAGATTAAAGTAGAATACTTTGGCTACACATTGACATCCTAAGCGATAAAAATGGAATTGGGGAAGTACCTTAAATGTTGCTTGGAAAGCGCTAGTTAACCTAGTTTGGTAACTTAACAGAAATGATTCTAAATTGGTAAATGGAACTTGGATCCTTATAGAAATCATATATTGTCATATAATGACTAAGTAAGATAGGTTGATGATATCTCATTATCTTACTTGAGTACCTATTTATGGATTGGATTATGCTTAGTGTATTATGTAAATGCTGCACTCTGATTATTGTTGTACATGAGTATATTTTACCATGTGGCTATATTGCTTATTTATGCATAGTGTGTTAAAGAAATGTTACACTATGATGTTGATTGAGCATGAGTATATTTTACCATGTTGCTATGTTGTTTATCCCCTTTGAGGATTTATTCAAGTATCTATTATGTGCTTGATTATGTGTGAGTCAGCTGACATTTGGGGGTATAACATAATACGATCAATTATGGAAGTGTGACCTAATGTGATCGGATTATGTTATACCTGTGACCGTCCCCTTCTGTGGCCACAGTTTGGGGGTAGGTATAGCATCTCGTAGTGAGCCAAAAGCCTTACAGAGTTGCTACTGTCTTATTTGGTTCCCTGAAAAACGGGTCTTATAAGACGTGAGTATTGCTTAAGCAGCTCACTGTAAGATTGGAGTATTATTATACCCAATGTTGTACGACTACTGTTCAGACGGGAAAAGGTAAACCAAGGTAATGTAAGGTGTTTACAGCTTTTTCCAACGTGTTATGTGCAACTTGTTATGTGTTGCATCTTATATGGCATATCACGCATTCATAATAGCTTACGAGATTTATTCTCACCCCTCTCCCTTTCTTGTTTTAGATTCCGAGACAGGTGGACCGGCCAAGTAAGGGCGGTGAGGAGTTTGGAGGTTATATTTTGGGGTTTGTCGGGTTTGACTAGATTGGTATGGAAAGTGTACGTTGGCATAAATCATTTACGGAAATTGTATTATTAAATCTTCATTTATTTTTATAACCAATGCATTTTTGTAACTAAACAGTTTCGTACTTTCTAAGTTAGTCAACTATTTCTCCATTTGAAAAGGTGTAGACTTATTTTGAAAAATGGTTATAATACTTATAATTATTTTGAAAGTTTAATTAAAGATTTTAAAAGTTTTTGATATTTGGGTTAGCTTGAGGACGCTCCAGCTTGGGACACGTGTGGGTTCCGGGCCGGGGTCCTCACAGTTGGTATCAGAGCTCGGTTAGAATTCTCGGGGTAGAGTCTAGCTGAGTGAGAGTGTGTGGTAACTTACGTCGAGAGTATTATGCAGGAATTTGTTCAAAGACAGAAAATGATATTGACCAACCGAGGAATCAAGGAAGGGTGAGTTATAGAAAGATAGATTTCCCCACCATCATTTGAGGTATTTTACCTGTCTCAAGAATTAGGGTTCATACTTTTATAAATCCTCGTGCATTCGTTCTCATGTGGCATTACATTTCATCTTTATGTGCATAAATGGCCTAAGAGTTGCCTTATGTGTTGGAGGTTACGTCTCCGATGGGGTCGTACCTCGAATCATCCTTAATTATCTTGGTAATTGTGATTAAGTGGGCATGTATTGCCGGTGGATTTGGTCGAGTTACCTATCTGTGAATCATCGATATGTTAACCTGAATTAATTGAGTAGTTGTTGTGTTTGAGGAGGACTGTCGCAAGAAGCGAGTCTCCTTATCTATGTTTGATTTGCCTCCGTGTGTGGTAGAGGCGGATGAGTCATTATTTGCTATTTTATCACATATGCGTAAATGTCGAAAGTCTGACCTAAGGGATGTGAAGGTTATTTGGGTTGTGCGATATGTTTGATTTAAAATACACTTAAGTTATCTCATGTACAGTGGTAAATGAATTTTCGAACTCTTAGTTGAGGTTAGGTATATGACCTAATTAAGAGTAGTTTATAGTTGTATAACGTGCGTGAGTATTTATACATTGGTGTCGCATGGTAGAGACTAGGTTCATGAGACTAGTATTGGAAGTGATAGTCTAAGTGAGATTATATGAGTTATAAAATATCGCGAGTACGAGACCTTATAGAAATAATATAACTTTGCCTTATGTGTTATTAGTTGACTAAGTGGTGTTTTTCAAGTGAGTTTCAAAATGGGTTTTCATCGGGTATCATACCAGGATATTGAAGCTGAGTAGATATAAGTCACTATTTCGGAATTCGGATCCCTAGTTAGAGTATACAAATTGGGATGATGGAATTGATGATTCAACTTGAGAAATTAATTGATAAAGAAGATAACTAGCTTAGCGATTCTCAGTAAGGATAAATTGTTACTGTATTTAGAAAAGATGATACTTGGTGGTTAATTATAAGGTTATAGAGATCTCAAATTAGTAACTGTAAGCAATAAGTATTCGTTATCACTTGTTGATAATTTGCATGATCGATTTTAGAATTTGTAGGATACTCAATGGTTATCGGTTGAATTTCGGGTGTTACGATTGCGGTGAATAATTGTTGTAAGGATGTACTTAAGACAACATTTGTATCTAGTATGAACGTTTTGGTTTATGAGTGTGTATTAGTTATGGAGAGGTAAATAGGGTGAATGCGAAGAAGTATAATAGATACAGTTATTGGTGACTTAAAGGATCAACTTTAGAAATTGGTAATATATGTATATGGTTCGTTTTGAGAATTGATTATCATTAGTTGAGAAAATGAGGATGAATCTTATGGGAAGAAAGGATACCTTAGGATGACCATACCCTATAGGTCAATTTAGTTGCGTAACTCATATGAGGGATTAGTGTGATGTTTGAAAGATATTGACGTTATACGGATTTTGAGTTTGTTGATGGTTATTGAGAGATAAGTTAGATTATACTGTAAGGTTTAATTGAAATTCGGAAATGATTGATCTATGTGAGTTCCAATTTTATTTTCTGAGTTAGAAATTTTGGTATTTGATTGGGAACTAGATGTTTACCATATGTTGTTGCTAGGTGCGATACCAGTATCAAAGGTAGGGGATAGATTACTCAAATTAAGTAAAAGTGTTGAATATACAACTCGAGACATTATTGGATTGAGGATGATTTACCTAGTTTATAATCTTAATGGTTGTCTTAGTGTTATTTATCGGAGATAGTAATAGTATTGCGAGATTGTGTTTTCTTATAGAGAAATTAACTAAGTAAAAATATTATGAGTGGTGGCTACACTATAATGAGAAGTCAAACAAAAATATTATGTTAGAATTGTTTTAAATGTGCTTTAAAAACTTTGGGTTGTATATCGAACTTCGGTATGAGCAATTGTGCCCTTCGGGGATAGTTGAATTAATAAGGTAAGTAAACCATTCTCGTGTAAATCAAAATCTGTGAGTAATTTGACTATCTACCACTGGTATGGGACGGTTGTAGATAATTAAATCACTCGAGTTATTTTGTTAGCTTGTCAATCCTTTGAAATCTCTGAGTGGTTTAGTTAATTAAAACTGGTATGGGCCGGTTTTAAATAAGTAAACCATTCGGGTCTCTTTGGATCTCTTCTTATATTATCATTGGAAATTTTGGAAAATGTTGTAAATTTTCGAAAGACATGTTACTTTAAAGTTATAGTTCGTACAGAAGCAAGTAGAAAAGCAACCTAGTTTCCCTATAGTGATTAATTGTATCAAAAAGTTTTGATCTGAGAAATAATTGATAAATTGTGGATTTATTAATGTGGAAGTCCTTGATGGACTCGGTTTTTGTTTTGGTGATTGGATCGGCTCCGTTGTGGGCGGCCAACCCTTCAATTTGAATATTGATTTGCCACTAGTCCTGAACATATTGGAATATTGAATGGTAATAATAGAATGTTGATGTTAGAAGATTTATTAAAATATTTAGAGTTCTAGGTTGAACTTGAGAGTTTATCACTATAAATTTTGTGATTAAGTTGCATTGGAAGGAAAGGAGGGTATGTTATTTTGTTATAGAAGGTTGAATTATATTTTCTACCCGTTATTTATATAGCTTGACGAGATGTTAGTTATGAGAAAGGCGATGGGCGTGGTTATACTGAGGTTTATATTGAAGAGAGGGTTCGAGATGTTATTAATAAAGTCCTCACTTATGTTAGGGGATAGTTCGATTGTATAAAACTCATAGTGTTAAATGGATCGGATAGACATCGTTCGGGAAAGTCCTTTTGGGAAGGTAGGAATGCTATTAAGTTTAACCTTGTGAAAAGTTGAGGAATCATTACTTGTTGTTGATGATATGCTACGGGCATGTACAATGGATTTTAGTAGTCGATAGGTCCTACGATTACCAGTGGTTGGGTGCGTATAATAGCAATTATCATTCTAGCATTGAGATAAAACCGTATGAGGCATAGTTGGGAAGAAAACATCGATCTCTAATTTGTTGGGGTGAGTTTGGAGAAGCTTATAGGGTAATATCATATTATTATTGGAATTAGAAAATTTTGGGGAAGAATTACAACATTGAAGAGATTAGTTGGGAATTGAAGTCTGAGGTATACATGTAATCGAGGCGGGTTGATCTGTTAGGTAAGTGACGGTCAAATTCGGGACGAATTTTCTTTAAGGGGGAGTGAGTGTAACGACCCTAACCCTAGGCACTAATTTAACACCATATTGTGTGCTTTTAATATTATGGTTAATATTATGTGATCATTTTATATTTTTGATTTTTATATTAGGATAAAATGATAAGAAAATAAATAATGTTCTAGAGGAAAAATAATAATTAGAAATAAATAAAGTAATAGAATGTAGTAGTAATAAATGGACAAATAAAATGTTGTGGATTGGGAGAATTAATTTAAAATAATGAAAGAGTTTGGTAAGGAATAATTGAGGTAGGTGAAATAGCCCGGATCCGAGAAAGGCCTCGCGGCCCCGGCATCTGGCAGTCTTTCGCGTTGGAGGTGTCTCGCCGTTTTGCTTTCGCATTTTGTAGAGTCGCCACGCCGTTTTTATTAAGCCCAAAACATTGAAAAAGGGCATCAGTTTAAAGATAAATTTTAAACTGTTTTTGTGTGATGAGATTTTGAGTTCGGAGGTCAGATGACTCCTCGGGAAGAGAATATTAGAATATTAGAGCTCACCCGAGTAGCCTCGTAAAACGAGTCTTTCGGATACCCCTAATATCCTTTAAATGTTGTGTGTGTGTGTGTGCGCTTTTAAAAATGCATGCTGTATCGGATGTCTACATTGTATTGAAATGTATTGAAATAGAATAGGAAGGAAGCCTTACCAATGTTGGTTCGTGTCTGTCTTCCGCGGGGAATAGTGTTTGAGGTCGGAGTAGCGTTCGGATTGCTTCGGGGATGCCGGTTGTACGCGGACGAGTTTCGGCGTGAGTTGAGGTTGTAGGCTGCGTTCGGGCGAGAGGTTCGGCGTGCGTGGGGATCGTCGGGATCATCGGGCGAGAGGTTCGGCGTGCGTTGGAATCGTTGGTTGGATTCGGGCGAGAGGTTCGGCAAGGTTTGGGATCGCCGGTTTGACTCGGAAAGAGCCGGGACACCGTGGGAAAGACCGAGGCAAGGCCTCGGAGTACCACGAGGGGCCTCGAGTACCTCGAGAGTGCCTCGGGGCAGCGCGGGAGCGTCTCGGGAGCGCTCGGAGAGGCCGGAGCACCTCGAGGGGGCTCGGAAGGCCTCGGAAGGATCCGAAGGGCGGGAATGCCTCGAAAGGTCTTAGAAGGGGAGCCGAAGGCTTAGGGAGGAAGAGAGAAGTGGGAGGTGTGAAAAAATGAGGAGGGGAGCCCTCTATTTATAGTAAAAATTTCGGAGCAAAGAGGTCCGTACGGACCTTCTTGGTTATCGAATTTTGGATTTCCTCGATTTGAGGGAATGCGCAATGATGGAGAATATTTGGGAATGATGATGTTCCACGAGCAATAAGGTCCGTACGGACCATCTTGCATGCAAAGAGGTCCGTACGGACCAACTGCATGGAAGTCATCATTTCTCCGGGATTTGAGGAATATTGTGGACTTTAAGGGGATTTAGTAATCATTGAAACAAAGAGGTCCGTACGGACCTTAATTGCTACGATTTCTGAAAATTCCCAAGGTCCTTTGTCCCTTTTTATCCCGAGAAAGGCTCCTCCCTTGGTTTGGTTGGGGGTTTGAGAGGGTTTTGAGAGGGTTTTGAGTGAGAGAGGTCTACGAGGCTGCGTGGATGAGTCTGCGGTGTTTCCGTGTGTTTGAAAGGGAGTGATCAGTTGGGGTACTTACGAAGCCCCTCGACGGCGTCACTTATGAAAGAAGTGGGGTCGCCGATAAGATAAGGGTCCTAATGCGGATCGCGTCTTTGGGAGAGGAAGTGGCCGTGAGGGTCAAAGTGAGGACGTGGTGGTGTCCTTTTGGGTGACCGTTTAGGTCAATAGGGTGGACCTGTGATAGGATTCCTACGTATCCACTGGCGGGAATCAAGCACAGTCGTAGTTCGGGTGTGGGGTGAGTGTTACGTGAATGCGGGCGTGGTGGTGCCACAGGTGTTGTGTGACCGCCGAGGTCGGTGGTGAGGACGTGGTGGCGTCTGGGTGACCGTATAGGTTGATGGTAAGGACGTGGTGGCGTCTGGGTGACCGTATAGGTCGGTGATAAGGGCGTGGTGGCGTCTGGGTGGCCGTATAGGTCGGTGATAAGGACGTGGTGGCGTCTGGTGGCCGTATAGGTCGGTGATAAGGACGTGGTGGCGTCTGGGTGGCCGTATAGGTCGGTGATAAAGACGTGGTGGCGTCTGGGTGGCCGTATAGGTCGGTGATAAGGGCGTGGTGGCGTCTGGGTGGCCGTATAGGTCGGTGATAAGGACGTGGTGGCGTCTGGGTGGCCGTATAGGTCGGTGATAAGGGCGTGGTGGCGTCTGGGTGGCCGTATAGGTCGGTGATAAGGACGTGGTGGCGTCACAGGTGGCCGTATAGGTCGGTGATAAGGGCGTGGTGGCGTCTGGGTAGCCGTATAGGTCGGTGATAAGGACGTGGTGGCGTCTGGTGGCCGTATAGGTCGGTGATAAGGACGTGGTGGCGTCTGGGTGGCCGTATAGGTCGGTGATAAGGCGTGGTGGCGTCTGGGTGGCCGTATAGGTCGGTGATAAGGACGTGGTGGCGTCGGGGTGGCCGTATAGGTCGGTGATAGAGACGTGGTGGCGTCTGGGTGGCCGTATAGGTCGGTGATAAGGACGTGGTGGCGTCTGGGTGGCCCGTATAGGTCGGTGATAAGGAGCGTGGTGGCGTCTGGTGGCCGTATAGGTCGGTGATAAGAGCGTGGTGGCGTCACAGGTAGCCGTATAGGTCGGTGATAAGGGCGTGGTGGCGTCTGGGTGGCCGTATAGGTCGGTGATAAGCGTGGTGGCGTCTGGGTGGCCGTATAGGTCGGTGATAAGGGCGTGGTGGCGTCACGGGTGGCCGTATAGGTCGGTGATAGAGGCGTGGTGGCGTCTGGGTGGCCGTATAGGTCGGTGATAGAGCGTGGTGGCGTCTGGGTGGCCGTATAGGTCGGTGATAAGGAGCGTGGTGGCGTCACAGGTGGCCGTATAGGTCGGTGATAAGGAGCGTGGTGGCGTCTGGGTGGCCGTATAGGTCGGTGATAAGGGCGTGGTGGCGTCTGGGTGGCCGTATAGGTCGGTGATAAGGGCGTGGTGGCGTCTGGGTGGCCGTATAGGTCGGTGATAAGGGCGTGGTGGCGTCTGGGTGGCCGTATAGGTCGGTGATAAGGACGTGGTGGCGTCTGGGTGGCCGTATAGGTCGGTGATAAGGGCGTGGTGGCGTCTGGGTGGCCGTATAGGTCGGTGATAAGGAGCGTGGTGGCGTCTGGGGTGACCGTATAGGTCGGTGATAAGGACGTGGTGGCGTCTGGGTGGCCGTATAGGTCGGTGATAAGGACGTGGTGGCGTCTGGGGTGGCCGTATAGGTCGGTGATAAGGACGTGGTGGCGTCTGGGTGGCCCGTATAGGTCGGTGATAGGACGTGGTGGCGTCGGGGTGGCCGTATAGGTCGGTGATAAGGAACGTGGTGGCGTCTGGGTGGCCGTATAGGTCGGTGATAGGGACGTGGTGGCGTCTGGGTGGCCGTATAGGTCGGTGATAAGGGCGTGGTGGCGTCTGGGTGGCCGTATAGGTCGATGTGAGGCGTGGTGGCGTCACAGGATGGAAGTTTTACGATTTTCCTAATCGGGTGGTTTAGGGCCTTAGGGCCGGAGAATGGTGTGAGGACTTGAATCGTCTTCGGTGCGGGTTGGTGCCACGGCCAGAGGACTTTGAATTGTCATCGGCGGCGGTTGGTGCCATTTGTGTTTTGCATGTTGATGTAGAAGGTCGGACTTACGATGACTAGGTGCTTGAGCTGCCGTTGAAGTGGGCAAGGATGATGGCCAGATGATTGCTTCACCATTTGGCGTTTTGGGAGCGCTTCGTGCCTTAGGACTTGTACTCGGAGGTGTTGGCTCCTTCGCGTGCTTGTTTTGCCGTTAAGTAGAGCGAGGATGATGGTCGGTCTTTGAGGATATGCAGTCTTGCATGACTTCCCTTTGACTTGCTGGGGAGGAGCTCGGGCTTACTTTGATGGCCGGTGCTTGCGTTGCCGTTGAGGTGGGCGAAGTTCGGGCTTACATCGGCTAGGTGCTTGAATTGCTTTGAGGATGCATGACCTGTAGGGGCCCTTTTACATTGGGAAGATGACTTCGGACCTTCGGTGGTTGAGTTGTCGTTGAGCGTTTGGAGGCGTCTTGCGCCTTGATATTCGTCTTTGGGAGGTATTGGCTCCTTCTTGAATTGCCGTTGAGCGGGCGTTGGTTGAATTGCCGTTGGAGTGGCGAGATCGGTCTTACGTTTGATGGCCGATGGTTGATTTGCCGTTGAAGTGGCGAGGACCGGTCTTACGGCTCTGTGGTGATGGTTGAATTCCGTTGAAGTGCGGTCTTACGAGTGGGTTGGCCGAAGTGGCGAGGACCGGTCTTACGCTTGACGGCCGTAGTGGCGTTGAAGTCTGGCGTACGTTGACGCGTCTTGCGCCGTTGAAGAGGTTGGTTCTTGAAGGGCGGGCGTGGTTGGAATTACCGTTAAGTGGCGAGATCGGTCTTACGTTGTGGCCGGTGGATTGATTTGCCGTTGAAGTGGCGAGTCCGGTCTTACGCTTGACGGCCGGTGGTTAGTGCCGTTGAAGTGGGCGAGGACGGTCTTACGCTTGGCCGGTGGATTGATGAAGGGTTAGGGACCATTACGCACTTGGATTTCTTTGGAAAAGGCCTTAGGACGACCCGAGGGCAAAGATTATAAGGGCGAGGAAAGTAATTTGGCCACCCACTTGCAAAGAGGTCCGTACGGACCAACTTTGGTTGCAAAGAGGTCCGTACGGACCACTTTTGTTTTTACGGTTCCCAGGTTTGACCGGGCTTTAAATACCAGAGGCCCTTCCCATTCCTTCTTCCTCATTTTCCGGTTTCGTGAACCGGGCGAGAGAGAGAGAAAAATTCCTCCATTGTTAACCAAAATCAAAAAATTTTTGCTTGAATTTCTTGCCATGGTGAAGGATCTCGAAGGAGTCGTCGTCAGCCTTGATCGGGAAGTGGTTGAGCGGCGGATGGAGCTTGAAGGTGGACTTCGTTCGTTCCATCTTCGAAGAACCGGATGTTTTGTATCCGAATCCGGAGGTGCATAATCGTCGCTCCATGAGCGTTGGGGAGGTAAGAAATGCATTCCGTTTTGATTCCTGCTCGAATTTTTGAATGCTAGAACTAGGTTTTAGTTTTTCGCATTTTTGAATTTTTTTTTTTATTTTATGCCTTTTTTGTGAAATTCTTGATGAATTGTTGAAAATGGACATGTAAAAATTGTGGGTATGTGTATTTTGTGCAGAAATGTGTAGATTAGCTCTTATTTGTGAAAATAAAGTGCCTATCTAGTGAATTGCATGCTTTGGTGTTTTGTACCGTATGCTATTTATGTATGTACATTATGAGAAAATTATCGTGTAGTGATAATTTTTGTGAAAAAATGTGACATGTGCCGTGTTTTGTGACGGGTTATATGTGAAAGTGTGTGCCGTGTTGGGACGGATTTTCTTTTGAGAATGTGCTATATAGTGTGTGCCGTGTTTTTGGGTGACGGACTTTGTGGGGAAAATATGTGCGATATGTGCCGTGTTGGGACGGATTTTCTTTTGAAAATGTGTCGTGTAGGGTTTAATCCCCCCCCCTTTTTCTTCTTTTGAGAAAATGTGTATGTGTGCCGTGTTTTGTGACGGTTTGCATGGGAGAAATTATATGCATGATATGTGCGAAAATTATGTGCATTGTGTGCCGTGTTTTGTGACGGGTTACATGAAAAATTATATGTATGATATATGTGAAAATTATGTGCAATATGTGCCGTGTTTTGTGACGGGTTATATGTGCCTTTATATTAAATCTTGTGATTGACGTACCTTTCTTTGTGTTTACTGCGGGATGCGGGAGCTTACGGCCGGGAAGGCCAAGAGGATGAAGACTTCGGGGATCGCTCGAAACATTTGTGGAAGCTATGGCGGCGGATGCACGATATTTCCGTGGGCGGTAGGCCGAGTCCGGAGGTTGGTTTATGCTTGGCCTAGGTGTGTTCGTTGAGAACACAGGCTGGAGTGTCGACACGAGGAAGAACAAGAGTGTCTTCTGGGTTTATCCGAGTATTGGTGGGATACCACCCGCACCTTCCACACAGTGGGCGAGGTGACGGTGACGCCAGCGATTTTGCTTTGCTATTACGGGCTCTCCTTGAAAGGGGGCTGTGAGGTGGAAGACATGATCTACGATGATGTCTTGGCCAGAGCTGCTTGGGCTTTGAGCCTCGTCCTCGCGAGGGCACAGGGATCTTGTACGGCGACGTGGAGATGAGGATCACGGCCGGTATTGGGGCCTACATCCGGGGTACCGGCCGGGTGGCGACGGAGCTTGATTGGCGCGCTCCTTCTTGTGGTATGCCTTTGTCAGAGACTTTGTTCTCGAACCACGCGACCGCGGCTCCCTTTGCTCTGTTGGAGAGCTTGGCCCGTCTGGATAGGGTGCTGCGACATTGCTTGGGCGAGCGAGCTTGGCGAGCTCTACTTCTCCTTGGACCGGTTTAGCGAGGGGGTGGATTCGTTGGCTTTGCTTTGACTTTGCTTTGGAGGTATGAGTTTATTCTTTGTTTTTGATTTAGCAACTTGTCTTTTCTCCATTGTCTTTTGCCTTGAGCCTTCTCTGTTTTTTTGTCACGAGTGTGGTTTTATGAGGTTTTCCGGTGCTTCCGTGGGATAGGGATCCACAGAGTACATTGCTTTGCGTACCTGCTATCTTTGGGATGGGCTCGTACGGCGAGGAAGAGGAGGACCGGCGGGGAAGCTCACCATCGCCTACGGGGATGTGCGGGAGCGTTTGGAGCGGGATAGCCGTGAGGGTTCGTTACATTCCCGTGGACTCGGTATGAGGAGATGAGTTCGAGGGCTCCAGAGGTGGCAGCGCGGCGGAAGATGCTTTGCGAGGCTTGACTTGTGACGCCATGTACACAGGGGAGCGAGTCTTACAGCGGCATGGCCGGTGTGCTTCCCGTGGCTCAGGGACCCTCCCTTTGGGATGCTTGATTCCGGGACATGGATGTGCTTGGACTTCGAGAGGTACCTTGACGGTGTCGGTGCCGAGGAGTTCATCTTGTACGGAGAGGAGTGCAGGGGCCTTCGTGAGGAGGAAGGCGAGGACGCCCAGTGCGCGCGGGAGAGAGAGGGCGCCGCGAGCTCCCGAGAGGTTCCGATGCCGGGACCGGATTTCACGTGCGTCCGCGGGGACGGATCGAGAGGAGGGTGTATGCATGCCGTTCGGAAGCGAGCTCTGCTGCTGCTCTGAGTGGACCGACAGATCGGTGAGTGTCTTGACTCTTTTCCATCTTGGCATCTTTTACTGCGTTTTCTCTTTTTGTTGTTGAGTATAAGCGTATTTGATGGCGTTTCCTTGGCTTCTTGTTGGTGCGGAGTCAGGGAGAGCCTACGATATCTTGACTCGCCGTTACGTGGCGTGCGCTCCTTTGCTAAGAAGATGGCGTCGAAGGTGTCTGTCGGTCTTCGCGTCGTGTGCCGGCGTACGAGCCTATGCCTTGAGGCATTACGTGGGCGTTCCTCCGCCTAGAGCCGAGCCGGAGCCGCAGCGGGAGGGGGCCTTTGAGGCGGCATAGCATGGATGCGGGGCGTCTTCGGGAGGCTGCGGGGCCTTCGAGGAGCGGCCCTTTTATCGATTCATGCCTCCGCACGGCGCACGGGGTGAGGGTTCCTCGAGCCTTCTTTCTTTGATCCTTTCGCCGGATTTGATCCTTGAGTACTTCTCGTGGGAGCCTCGGGCGGGTGCTCGGTATTAGACGATGAGGATGTGACGGGCGAGTTATTTGGGATGCCCGACTTTTCTTTGGAGGATCTTGGCGAGGAGGATGATGATGAGGATTACGAGTAGTATTCATTTGCTTTCCCTCTTTTCATATCCCTCTCTTTTTTTTGTTTAGCAACGAGACATTTTTGGGTACACGTAATAAAACACATGTATTTGCATGGCAAACAGTATTTTATTTTAAGATGTAATGTCATTTATTTTTGTGATTCAGGAATTGTCCTAGAAATTGTTGCTATTATTATTTTTATTTTGTACATGCCACGTGGTGAGAGTGCGTTTGTGGGTAGTGTTGGTTTGCCGGAAATGGCTTTGGCCGAGTGTTTGGGCTGTTTGGAGCAAGGTTTCTTTGAGGACGGTGGTTTTATCTTGTTTTACGGGAAATGGGTTACGTTTGCAAGGAGGTCCGTACGGACATACTTAGCATGCAAAGAGGTCGTACGGACCAACCTTGCTTTTGGGAAGGACATAAATGCTTTCCGGTGCACAGTTCTTCCTCATTTCCCCATTTGCGGCCATTTTCGAGCTTTCTTCCCCATTTTCTCTAGGAACCTCCATTTTTGCCATGGATTCTTCGTATGTCCCTAGAATTTTGCCGAGGCTTTCGCGGGAGAGGCAAGCACACTTCCTTGAGCGGTTGAAAACGTGGATGCGGCGCCGTATGAGGCATCGAGAGACGGGCTTTCGAGGTAAGGTTTCGTCTTTGCTCGGTTTGGTCTTTTAAGGAGTTGGTTCTGATTGGGATTTGTTGCGGGGCTGCCGCGAAGTTACAGGATGTTAGGAGGCACGTGTCTTGTTTCTCCTACAATGAAATGGTGCCCACTTTTGAGGATTTTCGGGCTTTGATTGGAGGACCGGAGGTGGAGGCCATCTCGCTTCCTTTGGTTGGTGGTCTTCTTTGTGAGCGTGAAGCTTGCGAGACTTTCTTCGTACTTCGTTGGAAGAAGTGCGGGGCATGATCCTTGATTCGGGTCATATCGACATTTCTGCTTTGCCGGAGCGGTTCATGGTTGATGATGAGAGTGACGTCTCTTGGGATGTATTTGCCTTGTGCGTGATGGCGGCGCTTTTCACGGTCGGTTCCCTTGGCATTTGTGATGGCGCTTTGCTAGATGTGGTAGGGCCGCTGCCCAGTGGAGAGGATATTGTCCCGTTAGTCTTTGGGGAGACTCTTCATGGTATCGGCCGTCGCGGCCCAGGGATCGTTTTATGAGAGGAAGCCCGCTTTGCTCACCTTGTAGGCTGCGAGAGAGACTTCGAGGCCATGCAGAGGCTCAGACGTCGTTGCCCGTGGTCATTTGCTCGACGACCTCTTGTGTTGGATATGGATCGGTCACTTTGGGAGAGATGGATGGCACGGCAGGTACGCATCGAGATCCGGCATTTGGTGGGTTCCGCCTTTGGAGGATTGAGACCGGGAGGATCTTGCGGGAAGGGTCCTACGTTGTCGAGTTCCGGGTTTGTCTTGGTCCTCCTTCTATATTCCGTCGCTTGTTTCCGGCGGTTTGGGATGAAGCGAGAGCCTTTGTTGGGGCAGGATGACCTTGCTCTGCGGAGGTAGTTCCTCTTTGTATGGCGGCTCCAGGTGCCTTCTTGTATTTTACGAGGGTATGGAAGTATTCCGCTTTCCCTCTGTGGTACTCCTTAGGCGTCGGGAGAGTGTCGTGTTGACGACTCGGTATACGGCTTTGGTATGAGCGGCGTGTTGGGCGATCCCAGGTGGTCTTGGAAAGCGGGCGTGTAGCGGTGCAGGACCCGGTTGCCGTAGCGGCTATTGCCTTAGGAGTGCCGAAGCACAGTCGACCACTTTGGATGTGACGGGAGACGCTTTGTTTGACTACGAGACTAGAGTTGACCGGCGACGGGGAGAGGTCCTCTTTACGGACTCGCGGGGAGGAGATCCGAGCCGAAGCACGGGCGAATGAAGCCACGAGCTCTTGGATTATTTGACTCTACGGGGAGGACCCCGGATCTCGGGCGAGAGACGCGAGTTGGTTCACGTGGAGCGAAAGAAGACTCGCCGGGGACGAGGAAGAAAGGAAAGAATGGCGAGGGACAAGCGCGAGATGGCGCGGAATGACCTCCTAGGTATCCATTCATTGCATTGCAAACACATTATTAGTTAAATGTATTAAAGTTTGTCTTTTAGCATGTTGTGAACTTGAGAGTAGACCGTGCTTGAACTCATCAAGAAATGTTGTAACCGTTAGTGATTTGTGATTTACTTTTAAAGCTTTGTCGAGACGCAAGATCTTTTGTTTGCCTTTGCTTTGTTGTGCACTTTGTCGGCGTCCATCTTTGGACTTTTACATTTGCATCCGCGGACTGAAGCGATGCAGGCCACAGCGGCAATCCCCTTTGCTTGAGGCCTTTGTGCTTGGTGAGAGGTTGAATGCTCCCTTGACAAGTCGTTTTGACGGTCTTTTCGTAGCTTCCTTGCCTCTTGTTGGCGTCGGGCTCTTGACCTCAATTTCGCGGCTTACGCTTGAGCTTCTTTTTGTGAGCCCTTGCTCGAGCTCTCTTTTTTTTTTTTTTGTTTAGCAACGAGACATTTTTTTTTTTTGAAGCGCGTGAGGGCGAAGACAAGCCCACGGCTTGGAAGTAGACATGAGTCGATCGTTTGATCTTGAGTGACCCTCGGATGTCCTTTGATGTTGCCGCCGTCGTTTGACTTGGTCAAGGTGGCTGGCAGGGCGTGTTCTTGAAAAGTGCGGAGCTTGATGGAGGTCTTGGTTGACATTCAAACTTTTGACTTTTTGTGTATTTTTAGACCGGACCAATTAAGGTTGCCTACGTTCCCGGACTAGAGGGCTCAGTGCGTAGTTCGACACTACATGGAGTGCCAAGAGATGCGCGATTGTTCTTCTTCGGGCGAAGTATCTGCGAAGTTTGCTTCCGTTATTTGGATTCATGAAGGGATTGCCGTCTAGGTACGGTAGCTTCATGGCGCCTCAGGAGAAGATCTTTTGAACCACGAAAGGGCCGATCCCAGTGTGTTCCCATTTTCCCAGTGGGTTGGTTCGAGTAGGAGGCTTTTCTTTGAGTACAAGGTCACCTTCCACGATGTCTCGGGATTTGACTTTCTTGTCGAAAGCTCTAGCCATCTGCTTTGATAGGCTCGGACGTGTTCCATGGCCTTTAGTCGTCGCTCGTCTAGCGAGCCAATTCGTCATGTCGGCTTCGGAGCCATTCGACTTCGTTGATGTCATTTTCCAGCGGCACTCGGAGTGAGGAATTTCTAGCTCGATGGGAAGGACCGCTTCCATCCCGTACGTCGGGGCAAATGGGGTTTCTCCCGTGGCATTCGGCGATGTGCGGTAGCCCCAAAGTGCAAGGTGCGGCTTCTCGGGCCAATCTCGTCCTCGGGTGGTCATTTTCGGATGATCCGTTCGAGGGTTTTGTTTCTTTGCTTCCACGGCGCCGTTTGTTTGTGGCCGGTAGGGAGAAGATTTGTGACGTGTGATCTTGAATTCAGCCCGGCGATGCAGCCGAATTCCCCTTCGAAGTGTGAGCCGTTGTATCGATATGACCTCATTTGGGATGCCGTATCGGCATATGATGTTTTCCTTGAGGAAATGTGCGACCTTCTTGGAGGTGAGTACCTTGTAGGACTTGGCTTCGACCCATTTGGTGAAGTAGTCGATGGCTACTAAGATGAACTCGTGGCAGATTCTTTGCTGGCGGAGCGATTTTCCCGATGGCGTCAATTCCCAGTGGCGAAGGGCCGAGGTGTAGTCATGCGGTAGAGATCGTGGGGCGGCGGATGATTGAGGTTGGAGAACCGTTGGCACTTGTCGCAGCTTCGGACAAAGTGGATGCAGTCTGCCTCCATGGAGATCCAGTAGTAGCCCATCCGGAGAATGATTTGCATCAGGGACCTGGCGTTCATGTGGGGACCGCAAGCCCCATTGTGGACTTCGTTCATGAACTTGTTCGCTTCTTCTTGGGCGACGCGGCGTAGGAGTGGCCCGTAGTAGCGTTTCTTGTATAACATGTCCCGAGGATGACGAAGTGAGAGGCAAGGCGTTTGAGGGCCATGATGCTCTTGGTTTTGACCCCTTACGTGTGTTGTCCTTCCTTGTTTATGAAGGTAGTTTCCCGTTCTTGAGGTATTGGAAGATCGGCTTGTCTTTGGAAATGGCGTCGGACTTGCGTCTCTTTGGCTCTTCGGCAATCTTGCAAATCGTTGTGATTAAAACCTTCTCGGCGGCTTGGGCCCGGTTTTCTCTCGTTTGACAACATGCTTAAATGTTTGCTTGATGCATTTATTTAATTAATGTGTTTGCCTTTTGTATAGATGAATTTAAGCTTGTTTTGATTAGTTAATGTCATCATTTGTTAAAGATGCAATGAAATGGTTTTTTTAGGAAGGTCGGACCTTTTATTGAAAGCGTGAAGGCTGTACATTGTTGATCAAAGATTCACAATCGTCGGGCGTAAAGCCGTCAAAAGACACAAAAGATGTGAATACACGACAACAAGACTCGAAGCTAGACTATAGGCGACGAGGGATTGGACCGAGCTTCATTACTCCCGGATGGCTGTAGCTCTAGAGGGAGTGGTCTGGTTTAGGTGGCCAATCTTCCCTTGGCATGAGTCCGGAAAGTAGCTTGCATGCGGTTCGATTTCAAACCGAGATCGCGAGAGGTTTTGGCTGCTCCACGATGATGTCCCTCCATTAGTGTTGCCACCGAGTCCTTGGGGGTTTTTGATGATAGAAGTCGGCGAGGGCTACTTCTAGGAGGGCGAAGCATTCGGCTGATTCGGAGTGGATTCTTGCGATGTTGATCACTTTCATAGAATCTGCTTCTTTATGCAGGATCTTTGCTTGGACGACGTTTACAATGTCGATTCGAGCGGACATGCTATATCACCTTCCACGATTAAGCCTTGGAGGAGGTTGCGCCATTGTTCGTCCAAGTCGGACACCGGAATGTTGAATTGAACTAGGCTGTGATGGGTTTGTCCCCAGTAAGATCCGAGAGTGTCGGCCGGAGGGTTGTCTTGTGCGGAGGATCGGTGATGAGCCGGTTTGCAAGAGGGTTTTCGGCGAAGTAAGGGTCTACTCCTCGATCAATCTCCATTAGGGCATCCATCTCTTGATCTTCTCTCGAAGCATTCTTCACGGTCGCATATATCGAGTTGTCATCGACCCATGAGTTCTTCAATTTCCGGCTCGTCGCGGCTTAGAGCGTGGATGTGAGGATCCACTTCGTAGCGGGACGGGGTAGGAGAATCATGCAGGGAAGAGTATTCGGTCATGTCGGGACCTTCTTACGGGTCATAGCTTGCTGGCCAAGCACTTGCCATTGCACTGCTTCCGCGGATCACTTCGATCGCTCCGTTGGCATTGATGAATTTCACGCATTGGTGAAGAGTAGATGATCTTGCTTTCATCGATGTATCCAAGGCCGTCCCAACAAAGCGAGAGAAGGTGGGTTTCATTTCCACGACTTGGAACTCTACCGACTCCAGTTGTACGTCGAATTGGATCCTCAAGTTGATGACTCCTACGATTGATCGTGCGGTGGAGTCGTAGGCTCGGATTACCCGAGGTGAAGGCCTTATCAGAGAACGGTCGATGTGGAGTCGTTTCAGTGTGCTTAAAGCGATGATGTTGACTGCGGAGCCGTTATCAATCAAGACGTTCGGGAGGAAGAACCTCTCTATCTTTATGAGGATGAGGAGGGCTTCGTTGTGCCGATTCTCACATATTGGCAAGTCATCGTCTGTGAAGGCTAAACCGCTTCCCGTGCTACCGTTGGACTCAGTCTCGTCTGGGGAACGTTCGATCCAACCATTTGTATGCCTTGGCTGGGGCAAAGATCGTAGGGAGACAGTGGCCCTGGGGCGTTCTTGTCGGAATTCCCGGTCACGAGACCTTTTGACTCTTGTTTCACGCTCCCAGTCATGGCGAGACAGCATGCTGACGGTCTCGGAAATTGCAGGGAGTCTGCTCTCGCTTGGGATTTCGTCAATGGCTATTGAGTTTACCCTGTCGTTCTGGGGGAATGGATTTCCAATGGTATTGGGACCACGGGGGCGTTCCAATTTTCCCTCCTCAATGAGCCCCTGAATCACACAGCTTGAGTACGAAGCAATTGTCGGTGGTGTGGCCGGGGTAGTTATGGAAGGCGCAGTGCTTGCTCATATCCATGTTGGGTTTGAGGGTCTTCGGTTGGAAATTCTCGAGTGGTTTGAGAAGATTTCGCTTCACCAAGGCTTCAAATACTTGACCCCGAGGGCATTTCCAGGTCATCAAAATCTTTGGAATTGTGGGAAGCGAGGGGGTTGCTATTCTTTGGGGTGCTGATCGCGGTTTACTTGAGCTCCGTTACGAATGTAGTGCCTTGTTCATTTGCTTCCTTTCCTTTGGTTGGGGCGGGAGTTGAAGTTGCCGGGTTTGTTCGATAGCGGTAAGACGAGGCGGGGTTCTTGTTGCCTTTTGAAGACTCGAGTCTTTTCAAACTTTGTCCGGCGTTGACCATGGCACGGAGATGCGGATAGAAATGGTGGGCGATCAAAGTCCTCAAAGATGGTTTGAGGCAGGAATGGAAGATGTCCATCTGCTCTTCTTTGGAAAGTGGATCCATTATCTCGCTTAGCTTCCGGTTCCATCTTTTGTAGAATTCGCCCTTTGGTTCGTCATCCTTTTGTTCGGTGGCTTGCGGAGTCATGGCGGTTTGTTTCCCATTCAAGATTGGCGCGGTACTTCTCCGGGAAGATTTCGCGATCGATCCCACGTGGAGCGGTTTTACGCCTTCACATTGAGGAACCACCTTAGTCTTTGTGGATTTGAGGGAATGCGAAAATGATGCGCCATCTGTTGAGGGTTGCCCCTTTGGCTCTCATACCCGGGACGTAGGTGTCGATGTGGGTTTTGGGCATCTGTTCCGTCAAACTTTTCCATTTCCGGCATCTGAACTTTGGAGGAGAGGGACCACTTTGTTCGGATCGGTAGGCGGGAGGGAGTCCTTCCGAGAACTAGCTAGCTTGCCTTGCATGTCTTTCATTTGTTCGATCAACCAAGCCATGTGAGGGTCGGTATGCGAGGTGGGTTACCGTTTTCGGGGACGGAAACCGAAGATGGAGGTGGATTGGCTGATGGGATCGCCATTCGGGAGTCTTGGGGAGGTAGTTGAGTGTATACCAACCCATACCACAGGGTGTTGAAGTTGAGGCGTGATTGCACAGTCCGCTAAGGGTTGTGTTTGGGAAGCTGGGAAACGATTCGTTAGCCCCAATTGGCAGACTTGCAGGTGGCAAACTTGAGATGTCGGGATATCCGCTCGGGATGCTGTCCACTGGTAAGAATGGGGACTTTTGATTGTGGTTGCGAGGCTCGTATAGAGGCAAAGGATTGAATCTGGGGATACCGAGATGCGTTGGGATACAGCGGAGCGAGCACGTATGTGTCTTTGTTAGTGCGAAGCTTGATGTGCGGGAAGCCGGCCC
Organism: Adenophora triphylla var. japonica; assembly: GCA_022495995.1. NCBI lineage: Eukaryota > Viridiplantae > Streptophyta > Magnoliopsida > Asterales > Campanulaceae > Adenophora > Adenophora triphylla. The sequence goes on along the minus strand of JAFEMH010001707.1, from coordinate 31,106 downwards.
GATCGAGGCGGGCATGTCGGGCTGCTTGGCAGCGCTGAGGAGCTTTGAGCGAGGCGCTGCGTTGCTGGGATCTCGTAGCTTGGCGGAGGCGGGACCTGCTGATAGCTTTGAGAAACCGGGGGAGCCGGTATATCTTCGTCCTCTATGAGAACAAAGGTTCCGTCGGGTTGGGGAACTGCAACTGTTCCTCGAAGACGCAAGGTGTCGACGATCCAGGCTTGCTGTTCTTCTTGGCGCTTCTTGATGGCTTCGAAGGCTCGCAGCACCTCCTCCATTGTCTGGAGATTCCTTAGTGGCGGGGTTCCGTTTCCCTCACTGTTATCTGTTGATCCCGTCATGGGGGAGTATTGGACGGTGCGGACCGTTGAACTGGAAGGGCTATCGGACCTTGTGACCTCAATACTGAAAAGGCGGCTTCCAGGGATTCTCAACCACTCTCGGTTCGCTGGAGGGGGTGACGGGCAAGGTTTAGACACGGGAATGGCCTAACGGGATAAAAGGGGAAAGCTCACGTGGCATGCGGTTTCCGTTTCTTTTATTTTTGATTTTTTTTTTGTTGTTTTAATTTACTTAAAACATGTTTTCTCAGAAGCCTAGGTAGGTTGGAAAAGATTGCTCTTCTTTTTCGCAACTATGCTAGATCCTGGGTCAGTGGAGACCATCTGTGCGGCTATAAGCCCCTCGTTTTGCACCTGTATTTCGACATCCCAGGGTGGACAGCCCCAGGCGAGGGTCCTATAGTGCAAGCGGTTTCCACCGGCCTAAAAGAAAAATCGAACCTAAGGACCGAGCCTGTCATGTTCGTTTTGATGCGTTAGCCATGTGAATAGTGAACCGAGCCGGCCACTGAGTCAAGATCAGGTCAAGAGTTCGGCATGACCTCTCTTTACCTTGCTTGCGCAAGGGATCTGTGACGTTGGGCGTTGGATGGGTCATATCGTCATGGCTGACGTATCAAAGGCGTGATGACATGGTGTCATGCAAGCATGGATGTATATCCGGGACGGAACATCGTCTGGGTGTAGCTTCGGAAATCAAGATCAGGTCAAGATTTTAGCATGACCTTTTATCGCTTTGCTTGCGCAAGGGATCTTGAGTTCCGAGCCTTGACTCAGAAAATGGCCGGCATGGTATATGTATCCAGGCTGTATGACACGAACTGGGTAAAAACCAACCGAGTCTGGACAGAGTGTGACTCAAGACTCAAACGTGCAGGGTTGACGCTTGGCTAGGATGGGATGTTTGGAATGATCCCGTGCGCGCCCAAGAGGCCTAGGAAGACCAAACGGACTGCAACTGAGACCACTCCGGGTTAAGGGTTGTAGTGTGCAGTGTATCCGAGGCAGCAGTGCGCATAGTGTGCGGTGTAACCGAGGCAGCAGTGTGAGTAGAGTGCGGTGTAACCGAGGCAGCAGTGCGCGTAGTGTGCGGTCTCTAAAATTCTTTTTCTGAGTAAAATAGAAATTTTTGAAGAATTTTAAATGTATGCACAGATGTATATTGATGCATTTTTTTGTATTTTTATTTTTTTGTAAAATAAAAACGAAGCACGTGCACACACACACAACAGTTAAAGGAAGGGGTAAAATGAAAGTTTGACCCTCATCATTGTTTTAAAAATCTTTTGTTTTGTTTAAAAGTTTTTAAAACAAAATGTCCCCAGCGGAGTCGCCAACTGAAATAGCCCGGATCCGAGAAAGGCCTCGCGGCCCCGGCATCTGGCAGTCTTTCGCGTTGGAGGTGTCTCGCCGTTTTGCTTTCGCATTTTGTAGAGTCGCCACGCCGTTTTTATTAAGCCCAAAACATTGAAAAAGGGCATCAGTTTAAAGATAAATTTTAAACTGTTTTTGTGTGATGAGATTTTGAGTTCGGAGGTCAGATGACTCCTCGGGAAGAGAATATTAGAATATTAGAGCTCACCCGAGTAGCCTCGTAAAACGAGTCTTTCGGATACCCCTAATATCCTTTAAATGTTGTGTGTGTGTGTGTGCTTTTTAAAAATGCATGCTGTATCGGATGTCTACATTGTATTGAAATGTATTGAAATAGAATAGGAAGGAAGCCTTACCAATGTTGGTTCGTGTCTGTCTTCCGCAGGGGAATAGTGTTTGAGGTCGGAGTAGCGTTCCGGATTGCTTCGGGGATGCCGGTTGTCCGCGGACAGAGTTTCGGCGTGAGTTGAGGTTGTAGGCTGCGTTCGGGCAGAGGTTCGGCGTGCGTGGGGATCGTCGGGATCAGTCGGGCAGAGGTTCGGCGTGCGTTGGAATCGTTGGTTGGATTCGGGCAGAGGTTCGGCGTGCGTTGGAATCGTTGGTTGGATTCGGGCAGAGGTTCGGCAAGGTTTGGGATCGCCGGTTTGACTCGGAAAGAGCCGGGACACCGTGGGAAAGACCAGGCAAGGCCTCGGAGTACCACGAGGGGCCTCAGAGTACCTCGAGAGTGCCTCGGGGCAGCGCGGGAGCGTCTCGGGAGCGCTCGGAGAGGCTTCGGAGCACCTCGAGGGGGCTCGGAAGGCCTCGGAAGGATCCGAAGGGGCCGGAATGCCTCGAAAGGTCTTAGAAGGGGAGCAGAAGGCTTAGGGAGGAAGAGAGAAGAGGGAGGTGTGAAAAATGAGGGAGGGGGAGCCCTCTATTTATAGTAAAAATTTCGGAGCAAAGAGGGCCGTACGGACTTTCTTGGTTATCCAGAATTTTGGATTTCCTCGATTTGAGGGAATGCAATGATGGAGAATATTTGGGAATGATGATGTGCCCTGGGCAATAAGGTCCGTACGGCCCATCTTGCATGCAAAGAGGTCCGTACGGACCAACTCTGCATGGAAGTCATCATTTCTCCCGGGATTTGAGGGAATATTGTGGACTTTAAGGGGATTTAGTAATCATTGAAACAAAGAGGTCCGTACGGACCTTAATTGCTTTTCTGATTTCCTGAAAATTCCCAAAAGGTCCTTTTGTCCCTTTTTATCCCAGAAAGGCTCCTCCCTTGGTTTGGTTGGGGGTTTGAGAGGGTTTTGAGAGGGTTTTGAGTGAGAGAGGTCTCCGAGACTGCGTGGATGAGTCTGCGGTGTTTCCCGTGTGTTTGAAAGGGAGTGATCCAGATTGGGGTACTTACAGTAGGGGACAAAAATCCCCAAAACCCTCCCTCACTCTTCCCTTGGCCGGCCCCCCCCCCTCTCTCTCACCAATTATATACTCCTTCTTCTTCTTCTTCCTCTTCACTTCTCCCTCATACTTTCCATGGAACCCATTAATGGAGCTTCATCTTCTCAAGCTCCCACCAAGCTCAAATCTTCACCGTTTTTCAATTCGGGAGCACTTTTGGAATCGGGAGACCAAGAGGAGTTCATCAAGCTAAAGAAATCCTTGATCCATCTCCGATTTTTAATGTAAGTTATTATGATCTTTCCTTTCATTAAATGTTCATGGATTAATAAATGTTGTTGTTATTGTTATATTGATTTGGTTGAGTACTTGGAAACTCTCTTGAAGTTGGGATTTAATAAAGGACCTAGAATGGTGCTCATTGTTCTTGGAAGTGTTAAATAATGAAAGAAATGGAAGGAACTAGTTTAGAATGGTTGGAATCCTTTTTGAAGTTAAGAAATGGGTAAATAACATAGTATGATATTATTGTTAATGGAAGTAAATTTGGAAGTATAAGAAATGGGTGGAGTTAGATTTAGAATGTTAAATCTTGAAATGTGTTAGTAAAATGGGTTGGAAATCATGTGATAAATGATCTAGGTTATATCATTTTGGGTTTAAATGATTTAGGATGAGGTTGTGAAGTATGATATTGTTTATGAAAGTTGATAAAAGGGTAAGAAGATGGATTGATTAGATTAAAAAGGGATTACATGGAAATCTTGAAAATTGGTAGTAAATTGGGTGGAAAATCAAGTGGAAATGATCTAGGTGTGGGACTTGATACCTTGGAGATTTAATGAGTTAGAAGTAAGTAACCAAGTTAGAAAGTTCCTTTAGGTTGATAACTTAGAAGGCACTTAGTGGAAAATTGGGATTCTTGGAAAATTGTGATTGTTGTTGCTGTTGTTACCTGTTCTGGGCCGAGGCACGAGTCGTGCCCCTTGGAACGAGTCGTGCCCTTGGCCCAAATCGTGACCACGAGTCGTTCTTTGGAGTTCCAATCGTTCTGAGTGACTTAAGGGAGTGAGCACGAGTCGTGCCCATAGGCACGAGTCGTGCCCTGGCCTAGTTTTTCACATCAAGTTTAGAGCTATTCAAACCTAATCAAACTCGAACCAAAAAGAAATCTCTTTAACCTAGATTAAAGTAGAATACTTTGGCTACACATTGACATCCTAAGCGATAAAAATGGAATTGGGGAAGTACCTTAAATGTTGCTTGGAAAGCGCTAGTTAACCTAGTTTGGTAACTTAACAGAAATGATTCTAAATTGGTAAATGGAACTTGGATCCTTATAGAAATCATATATTGTCATATAATGACTAAGTAAGATAGGTTGATGATATCTCATTATCTTACTTGAGTACCTATTTATGGATTGGATTATGCTTAGTGTATTATGTAAATGCTGCACTCTGATTATTGTTGTACATGAGTATATTTTACCATGTGGCTATATTGCTTATTTATGCATAGTGTGTTAAAGAAATGTTACACTATGATGTTGATTGAGCATGAGTATATTTTACCATGTTGCTATGTTGTTTATCCCCTTTGAGGATTTATTCAAGTATCTATTATGTGCTTGATTATGTGTGAGTCAGCTGACATTTGGGGGTATAACATAATACGATCAATTATGGAAGTGTGACCTAATGTGATCGGATTATGTTATACTGCGACCGTCCCCTTCGTGGCCACGGTTTGGGGTATAGCATCTGTAGTGAGCCAAAAGCCTTACAGAGTTGCTACTTGTCTTATTTGGTTCCCTCGAAAAACGGGTCTTATAAGACGTGAGTATTGCTTAAACGGCTCACTCGTAAGATTGGAGTATTATTATACCCAATGTTGTACGACTATCGTTCGTGACGGGAAAAGGTAAACCAAGGTAATGTAAGGTGTTTACAGCTCTTCCAACGTGTTATGTGCAACTTGTTATGTGTTGCATTTTATATGGCATATTCCGCATTCATAATAGCTTCTTTGAGATTTATTCTCACCCCTCTCCCTTTACTGTTTTAGATTCCGAGACAGGTGGACCGGCCAAGTAAGGGCGGTGAGGAGTTTGGAGGTTATATTTTGGGGTTTGTCGGGTTTGACTAGATTGGTATGGAAAGTGTACGTTGGCATAAATCATTTACGGAAATTGTATTATTAAATCTTCATTTATTTTTATAACCAATGCATTTTTGTAACTAAACAGTTTCGTACTTTCTAAGTTAGTCAACTATTTCTCCATTTGAAAAGGTGTAGACTTATTTTGAAAAATGGTTATAATACTTATAATTATTTTGAAAGTTTAATTAAAGATTTTAAAAGTTTTTGATATTTGGGTTAGCTTGAGGACGCTCCAGCTTGGGACACGTGTGGGTTCCGGGCCGGGGTCCTCACAAAAAATTTATTTCAGGATTAGCTCCTGATGCTACCAAGAATTGAGTTCCGAGAAGAGCATCCAAGTAGCGTCCACGTAGGATGAAAATGGCTGGGTTCTCCGAGAATGGCCTGCAAAACGAGCACCGTAAGCTAAGCTGGAAGCTTCTCCGGCTAAAGCCCCTCCGGTGTAAAAGTAAGATTTCCGGTGATAAAACAGATAATGTTGAGAGAGAAAGCTTGAGGGCAGAAGAACAAACATACATTTCTCCCGGAAAAACTCTCCTATTTATATCCTACCCATGATAAGCCATGTGATAAGGCGATATGCTGATCGTGATAAGCTGAATGAAATATGGGTTCATCATTAGAAGTAGGTGATAAGTTGGCTTGATTTGACTCCCATATCAGCTCATGACAACTTTTAGCCGGATATATTGGATGCACGGTGATTTTGGGGGCTCAACCATATGATGGCTCCTGACCACATTTAATGTCTCATTTAATGCTATTCTTTCTCATTTAATGCTGCCATTTGTGTCAGAGATGGTCCCCTATTATCTTATGCGAGATACTCATCTCGCCTAATTGGATGCGGGGCTACACTTGGTTTACCAAATGATAGGGTTGTAGATTTATAGCGAGAGGCATGTCTAAGCGAGAGGCATGTCTCGCCAAACTTCACTTTGACCGTTGACCGTTCACCGTCCTCCAATATCACTTATCTCGCTATCTCGCCAAACTTCACTTTGACCTTTGACCGTTCACCGTCCTCCAATATCACTTATCTCGCTTCAATGCCTTGTGATAGGTATGTGAGGCCTTCTTCTATTGCTTGACTCTAGCATTGATGTTGATTGTAGGGGTTGACTTTTCCATGTAGACGATCACTTCTTTGCTGAGTCACTAATTATGGTCTTCATATTTTGACTGACACGTGGATTAACTTTTATTTATGCACATCGGCTACTTTATTGCAGAAAAAGTAAAACCAATAATCAGAAATAAACATGAAAATAATATTCCTTATAATAAATATACATATGAATTAGCTATTTGTAATGATTTAAAATCTTAAAGCTCATCTCTTCGGGTGCACACGATGACACATTCACTACACATATTGCACCATTAAGGTTATTTTATTTTATTTTATTTTATTTTATTTTATTTTATTTTATTTTATGCATTTCTAAAGCCATTATATATTCCCCATTCCACATTTAATTTAAGATTCTATTGCCAAACATACAACCCTTACGGGTTCTAAATATAAATTTTATCATAATTGATTGCCAAATATGGATTTGGCATCGCTCAGGCAAGCATTTGCTACATCGTTTCAAGTGATGCAAAATTTGTCAGGTCAGCTCACTTTTGTATTTGATAAACAAGATGATTTTGAGTTTGATAGGACCCATAATTTAACAAATCAATCTCGACTATGTATAGTCGGAGGAGAGCGACATAGAAAACCTAGGGACCACTCGCAGAAGCACTGGAGGGAGAGCTTGTTGAGCAGTCTCTGGTCCGCCAAACACAAATTTCAGCAAGACTCTTGCCGCGCGAGCTCATGCTTACTTTGCAAGCCGTTGTGATGCGGCCATGACTCCCTATTTTGATGCTAAAAGAACAAGATTTTGAGCTCGACGAGACCCACATTTTACCAAAACAATCTCATCAGCGACACGAAGAGACAGAAAGTCGACGTGACCGAGCATCCACCAATCGCCGTCATGCAGCAGCAGGCAACGACGGTAAAAGTAGACATGCACAAAAATACCCGGTAATAACGGTTTCACGGCTCGAATACGAATCCACCATTTTCAGAAGTGGGAATCAGCAATTCTGAAATCAGGAATCGGAACCGGGACCGTGAACCGTGAAACTATGACTTTGAAACCAAGTAAAGACTAGTTTTTTTTTGTTATTCTTTAAGTTAATTAACGCATTGAATTCGTTAAAAAAAAAAAACTAACTAAATTCGTTAAAAAAACTAACATTTTCGTATAAATCTAATTTTTTAAATGAATTTTCCTACAAATCTAATGATTTTGAAATTCTATTAATTATTTAACTATTTTCAATTACATTGAATTAAATATATATATATATATATATATATATATATATATATATATATATATATATATATATATATATATATATATATATATATATATATATATATATATATATATATATATATATATGGCTTTATTCAAATGGTAACCAAATTTATATGAAACTAGGAGAACCACTAACAAATTGGATTAAAAAATACATCAATGCTCCAGATTAAAAAAAGGAGATAGAGGGGGTGGCATTTTCGTAATTATTGTGAACTAAATCCCCCTCAAATTTCAAAATAAAATATCTCAATATATATAAGTCGAAAAAAAAATTCGAAAACACTGATTTTTTTGTCTTGATGAGACGATTCAAACTAGATCCCTGAAGATAGGATATTGAAAAAATAATATTGAACAACGTCTAATTTTTAAAACACTAGCTAATTAACTAGTGTACACTAGCTAGTTAAGTAATGTACAATAGTAATGTATATAGTGTACACTAGCTAGTTAACTCGTGCACACTAGCCATATGACTTATACTGACTTATAATGGACAATACCTTGACTTGATCTTGACCAAGTCCTTGTGTACACTAGTTAATTAACTAGTGTACACTAGCTAGTTAAGTAATGTACACTAGCTAATTAACTAGTTTGAATCATGATATTGCTCTGTATTACTTTGTAATGAAAGAATAAAATAAATGGGGAGTGAACAAGCATAACCAAATCCACGTACACCAAGCAAGTAGAGTTGGTCAACACCAATGAACCTATAGACATGTTTGTTTAGAGCAATAACGGAGTGGAATTATAACAAAATTTTTGAAGAAAAATACAGTAATCAATCACAAATTAAATATTTATTTAATGAACACAACAGTCAATCAATGATTATACAGGTGTTTCTCTTAGTGTGAGCTCCTTTCAGGTTGCCACATTGTGAGCGACGTGCTCTTCAGAAAAAAAGACGAGAGGTATTTACTAGAGAGCGACGTGCTCTTCAGAAAAAAATGGAGGAGTTCCAGATAAGGTTCCTACAGGTGGTTTATTACTTAATTAACTATTGTGCACGAGTTAATTACTTAACTAGTGTGCACGAGTTAATTACTTAACTAGTGTACATTACTTAACTAGTGTACATTACTTAACTAGTTAATTAGTGTTCACTAAGACAACATAGCTAGTGTTCACTAAGACAACATAACTAGTTAACTTACAGCTAGTGTTCACTTACAGCTAGTGTTCACTAATTAATTAGTGTTCACTAAGACAACATAGCTAGTGTTCACTTACAGCTAGTGTTCACTTACAGCTATAGTTCACTAATTAATTAGTGTTCACTATGACAATACAACTAGTGTTCACTAAGACAACATAGCTAGTGTTCACTAAGACAACATAACTAGTTAACTTACAGCTAGTGTTCACTTACAGCTAGTGTTCACTAATTAATTAGTGTTCACTAAGACAACATAGCTAGTGTTCACTTACGGCTAGTGTTCACTTACGGCTAGAGTTCACTAATTAATTAGTGTTCACTAAGACAATACAACTACTGTACACTAAGACAACATAGCTAGTGTTCACTAAGACAACATAACTAGTTAACCTACAGCTAGTGTTCACTTACAGCTAGTGTTCACTAATTAATTAGTGTTCACTAAGACAACATAGCTAGTGTTCACTTAGTGTTCACTTACGCCTAGAGTTCACTAATTAATTAGTGTTTACTAAGACAACACGGCTAGTGTTCACTAAGACTACATAGCTAGTGTTCACTAAGACAACATAACTAGTTAACTTACAAATAGTGCTCACTTACGGCTAGTGTTCACTAATTAATTAGTGTTCACTAAGACAACATAGCTAGTGACACTTACAGCTTAGTGTTCACTTAGGCTAGTGTTCACTAATTAATTAGTGTTCACTAAGACAATACGGCTAGTGTTCACTAATTAATTAGTGAACACTAGCTTTAAGTGTTCACTAAGACAATACAACTAGTGTTCACTAATTAATTAATGAACAATACTAGTGTTCACTAATTAATTAGTGTTCACTAAGACAATACAACTAGTGTTCACTAAGACAACATAGCTAGTGTTCAATAAGACAACAGCTAGTGTTCACTAAGACAACATAGCATGAGTGTTCACAAAGACAACATAAGCTAGTTAACTTACGGCTAGTGTTCACTACGGCTAGTGTTCACTAATTAATTAGTGTTCACTAGAACATAGCTAGTGTTCACTTTCACTACGGCTAGTGTTCACTAATTAATTAGTGTTCACTAAGACAATACAACTAGTGTTTACTAAGACAACATAGCTAGTGTTAACATAGCTAGTGTTGTAAGACAACATAGCTAGTGTTCACTTACGGTAGTGTTCACTAATTAATTAGTGTTCACTAAGACAATACAACTAGTGTTCACTAAGGCAAATACAGCTAGTGTTCACTGTCTGACACATCTAGTGTTCACTAATACAACATGGTAGTGTTCACTAAGACAACACGGCTAGTGTTCGCTAACACAATGTTTTAAAAATTAGACGTTGTTGAATATTATTTTTTCAAAATCCTATCTTCGGGGATCTAGTTTGAATCGTCTCGTCAAGACAAAAAAATCGGTGTTTTCGATTTTTTTTTTACTTATAGATATTGAGATATTTTATTTTGAAATTTGAGGGGATTTTAAATGAAATAATTACGAAAATGCCATCTTTTTTTTTTTTTAATCACGGAGCGTTGATGTGTTTTTAATCCAATTTGTTAGGTGAGTTCTAGTTCTCATATATAAATGTGGTTACTCATTATAATAGGGCCTTATATATATATATATATATATATATATATATATATATATATATATATATATATATATATATAATGATTAGAAGTAATAAGTAAAATGGAACCGTCGGAATCGTGGGATCGAAACTGAAAATTGGCGGTTGGAATCGTGAACTGTAGACCGAAATTACACGTACGTTCGAATAGAGTCAAATAAGTTTCCATTTTTCCAGGAAACCAGAAAACATACCCGGATGAGCACGTAGAAGCGGTGCTAGTTCCCAAATACAACATCAAATTGATACAGAACAAAAAAAAAATCCTCACCAATTGCAGAGCACACTTCATGTTTGGCTCCACAGAGATTCCTACTAACTTGTACCCTGTATAGGTTTCCTTGTTGGGGATGGGTCCAAGTTTTGGTGAGGAGGGGTCCAAGTTTTGGTGAGGAGGGGTCCAACGTGAAAAATCACTTTTACTTTATTCCTATGAACTATCATTACCCATCCAATCTTATAAAGCCACTATTGCCTAGAAGCCACTATTTCATATCTTCATGAGCTATTATTTCCTCCATACAAGCTATATCCTTATTGTGTACTCATTATCACTTCCATTTAATTTGAGCACCATTAAAGATATATACGATGGCTTTAAGCTTTGATGTTCGAACTCTTTGATTTACTCTGTCGTACCTGTGTCGGACACTCTTATTATTTTAGTCTTGTTGACAATAAGGATGCGACGGAGTAAACCGAAAAGTTCGAGCATCATAGGCTTTAAGAGCATAGTATTTTCTTTCCTTCTCTCTCTCTCTCTCTCTCTCTCTCCCCAATAAGGTCATCTTGTTACGCATTACAGAATTCAAAATATTCGGTTATAAATCTAACTTGTTGTGTAGTATGAAACAAATTCTTGATGACGAAATAAAAAATGGATCCAGGAGGGTTGTAATTGAAAAAACAAAGGATTGGGTGGTCTAACAGATACAGATTCTAACCTGGATTGGAGCGGTTGTGTTTGACAAAAAATAAACAAAATGGAACCAAGAGATTTGTCGTTGAAAAACAAAAGAGTTGGGTTGTCTAATATGATGCAGATTACAACCGGGAGGGTTGTAGTTGAAAATAAATAAAACGAACAGGAGTGTGGTTGTTGAAAAACAAAAAGGATTGGGTGGTCCAATATGAAAAGATTGAAACCTGGAGGGTTGTGTATAGAAATGTCTTTCCTGGAGATTTTTGTGTGGTTTAATATGAAACAGATAGAACCTTGAGGTTGTGTTTGAAATTGGATAAAACACTAGGGTCCTAAATGAAAAAATGTTTATATGGCCTATGCAGGTCTCGAACCTGCGACCTTCGCGTTATTAGCACGACGCTCTAACCAGCTGAGCTAATAGGCCGTCTTGTAATTTTGATAAATTAAATAATTTTATTAATTTAGTTTTACCATTTTATTGTATATATAACACTATCTAGTTGGGAGAAAAAATGTTTCAAATTATAAGAAAGCCATGAGGAGTCAGGAGCCAAGATCAAGCTCATCTTGTGCAGCTTGCAAGTTCTTGAAAAGAAGATGCATTCCCAACTGTCTCTTCGCCCCTTATTTCCGTTCCGACGAGCCCAAGAAATTTGCCAAAGTTCACAAGGTATTTGGAGCCAGTAATGTAACCAAGATCCTTAACGAAGTTCCCGAAGAACAGCGAGAGGACACGGTGAATTCACTTGTTTTTGAAGCTGAGGCAAGGCTTAGGGACCCAGTTTACGGCTGCATTGGAGCCATAGCTTCTTTGCAAGGAAAGATGTTTCAGCTTCAGCATGATCTTGCTATGGCTCGAGCTAAGCTTGCTGCCAAGGCTTCTTCTTCTTCTTCTTCTTCTTCTAATTCTGTGACGATTTCGCCTTTCTTGGTGTTGGATCAGTTCAATTTGGATTCCTTTTATGAATTTTCTGGTGGTGTGGGGTTTGGTAACCAGAATTTGTTGGAGTTTGATACAAGGAATGATCAATACTTTGATCGCCAACTCCCTTTTCCATAGGTTGGAAGGATTTTCTTATCTCTAATTAAGCGAAATGGCCGAAAATAATTGAGGGCTTAATTGATCATGTATTTGTGAAAACAAATCATGTAAAGTTTATTTTAATTTAATTCAGTTTCCCTCTTGTTTGCACTTCTGTACTCAGACCACTTTTGGTCTTTTAGAGCAGGAACAACACAATTTTAGTGGCTATACCCTTTGGTATTATTCATTCAATCTTCCACAAAAATTAGTCTGCGCACGTTGCATCAGTAGGGATCCGAAACCACTGTTTCGAATACCACTGTTTTGTGGAGCCCTTGCTGATGTGGCTCAATCTCTGCCGTCCATCTCGCCCAAACATGGGATTACATAAAGGAATAAAAAGTGAGGTTACCATTAGGACCAAAACTATACATAGGCTAGGCTCAAACAATCACTAATAGGGCTGACTTTTAAATCTCTCATTATTAATTTGGGAACAACCTGACTCACAAGAAATTTGGGCAGTAGTCCAAAAAGCAATGGCTCGTATTAATATTCAGACAAATCTACAACTCCCTGAAGTGGAGGCGAGGGAGGGGCAAAATTCACCCATGATTCTTATACACCGTTAAGATCTAAATCAACGAGCAAAAAGGGTGCAGCAACTTTGCTTCACCCCCGACTCACGAAAGATTCATCACTGTAATTGACAAGGCTATAAATTTCAGCAAGACTTACCATTAATAGTATAAGGGGAGTGCATTTACACAACTGATCAGCAGAAAATAACCTTCAATGTACAAATACGCGATAAGAATTGATTTTGACACACATAATAATACATAATAAATTATTATCTTTTCAAATCACGGTTTCACTCGTAATATATCACTTCACGGAGAATATGGGCAATCGATCCCCTTTCAGAGCTGAGTTATGTGCAAGGCTTCAAAAGTTGTGTTGATCCCATCTAGAGCTATGACTTCTTTCCTGCTTGAATATAATACAAGCGCAATTATCAGAAAATAATATCCATAGCATGGCTTGATACTAATAGGAGACCATTATTTGAAACCAACCCGCAACAAAGACCACAATTGATTTTGCCATTCAGTCTGACTGTTTGGTTTCATGCTTCAATTACGTGCTTTAGTTTAGCTCGAAAATTGTTGATATCAACTAAGACAGAAAATAAAGAAATTTTGAATAAACAAGTACTACTCCCTCCCGTCCCTAAACGAATGTCCAAATTTTCAATAAAATTGTCCCAAAATGAATGTCAAAATTTTGGGGAAGTTACTAAATCCCTCATCAAACAACAAGTTCTGATTCACATACTTAGACTTGCAATGAAATATAGTGATATCATTGAGGGTTTTTATGTACTTATGTAACATGTTACAAAAAATGCTTAAGCTCAACAATTTTTGCAAATGTCCCTCAAAGTGAAATTTGGACATTCATTTAGGGATTGGGGGAGTACTAAATAAGCACAATACAAAGCTGACAGAAAAGGTAAGAAGACCATTGGCAATATAGTCAATTTTCAACTCAGCAATGCATCTCCCTATGCTAAAAAGTTAGGGTGTCGGATGGCCATCAGTATTCTAAAGGACCTTCAAACTATTTCTTAACTCCAATCCATATAAAAAAAAAATTTCCAAAAAAAAAATTCTGGAGGCTATTGTCCTAATATTAGTACCTCTAGAAGTTTATGGATAAACGTCTGAAATTTGAGCGAGTTTACAGCACGAAATAAAAATCTTGTGACAGAAGTGAACTAAAGAGCACAAAAGCTTCTCTTTGAGTTTATTGTCCCTTAATATTAGCACCTCTAGAAGTTTAGGGTTAAGTTCACCCTAGGTTCAGATTACTCCACAACTTCCGGAGGCTAGCAATGACAGACTCGCACCTTGACATGTGCAATTCATACCTAGTGGCAGATTTTATCCAACTCAAGTATCTAAATCCTCGTAAAGGTCTCTCAATCTGATGATTGCTTCAGTTAGGAGCCAAAGTAAACTATCCTCAGGTGGAGGACAGAACAACTATGAGTGTGACGTCACAGACTAAGAGTCCTACCAAGAGTTTGCACTCTTATAAAGAAAACATTAAAAAATGAGTAAAGAGTTGGAAATGGGTTGAGGACATAATTGTCCAAAACACAATTAATGATTCAAGTGGGTAAAGTAGGATAGTAAGTATTTTTTGTAAGTCTACAATCAGAAGAGGATATAAATGTCCAAAACACTATTCAGTATTTGCCATTTTGAGAATAAAGTAAAGTAAGACTCTTAGTCTCGGACATACCAAAAAAGAAAGTGGAACTCTTAGTCTGGGAGGGAGAGGTACAAAATTGTGAAACCACGTCTCAAACAACTGTTGAGATGAGGATTACTGATCGTTTCAAGCATAGTGTGCATACAAAGAGACGGAACAAACCATTTGTATGTGTTTAACAGTCCCATTTAAGCTATCATAATTCTGTTCTCAGAATGAAAATAGCAGTACCTATCCATTAACCAACAAAATCATGAGCAACTTAGTAATATAACAAACAAGAACAGCTGAAAACTGCCATTGCGTTGACTAAAAACCAAGCAGAAGGACCATCATTTCCAGAATAAGCGAGAAGAACATGGAAGGAAACATGAATAACTCGGATGAATACGTATGTTTCCAACATCAAAAAAGAAAAGAAAAAAAGTACGCAAGATACTCGACGATACTTAAATTGAACACCATGACCATCCGATTCTTACCCAAACTAGAGACGACGATATACTTAAATTTGTTCAATAGGTATGCATTGAACTATCATTAATTGATCACAATTGACTATAGTATGGTAAAGCAGATTCTACTAAAGCTATTAGGCGGGCTACTAGATTAGTAGGGAAGAAAATATTTAGAATTAAACAATTTTAGTCATTCTAAATGACAAACTGATCACGGTGCAAACACAAATGAACACTGGGCAAGAGTCTGAGCACACCACACATACGCAATGCAACATATTTAGACAATCTCCATGCTAATCGTCGTGCACTTGCAAGCTTGTAATCAGTTTTAAAAATATGTCCTCCCTCCGTCCCAAAGTGCCAATTTTAACTTTTGATGAAAATTAAAGAAAGTTGAGATTTATTTTCTTTTGAAAGTTGGGATTTCAGCACTTTTAGTAGCATAAGTACATAAAACCCTTAATGATCTCACCATATTGAATCATGCTTGTAAGTGTGAATTAAAATTTGTAATTTGATGAGGGATGATTTAGTAACTTTCCCAAAAGCTGGACGTTCATTTTGCGACAATTTTTTTTGATAAAATTACATTAATTTTGGGACAAGTGGAGTACATAGAAAGCCATTCACATAGACTTAATTATCTATATTACCACTGCTCATAAGATTCTTAGAATGTTAACTAAAATATAATTATCTTCCATTCAACATATTAACTCAGGTATCGAAAATCACTCCATAACTTATAAGATTCAAGAACTTACCAGCAGTGGACGAACGCTTTGATGACATCTTCATCTTCTCGAGTTTGAATTGAGATTCCAAAAACATATTCAACCTCTCAAACTCGAGGCTCTTAGTAAACTCCATCCTCTGCTTCTCTAACTCCATCACTTGTTGTTGCTTTGAACTCTCAATTTTCTCATAAATTTCACCAAATTTAAGAATTGCCCTCGCCAGCTCCTTATGCACCGTCTCCTCTTTAAACCCCACATCCTCCACCCTATGCCCTCCCTTTCCCCCACCACCACCACCAAGCGAGCTCTCATTAGATCCACTCGAATTAGGCATTGACGATTCAGCTGAATAAATAACAGCCATAGATTTTATGTTCGAGTTAGGGTTAGGGTTCGGAATTGGTTTGGACTTAGATCTAGAAGCAGCGGACGGAGGGGTTCTCTTTTTCAAAGGGGTGGTATTATTGATGCCTATAAGATATTCGATACGGTTAAAGAACGGCCACTGCGACCGCGACGGCTTTGCTTTCTCGAGCTTATACTTCTTCTTTAAGGTGTCGACACGATTCTTACACTGGATGTCCGTCCTCGGAGCCTTGGAGCCATCCCGATTGGCGTTAACGGCGTCAGCTACTTCCTTCCAGTCCTTCTGCCGGAGGTTACCACGGTTGAGCTGGAGATAACGGTCGCCCCAGGCCTCGATCAGTGCCTCTGTGCCGCTTTCGCTCCAACAGTCATCTCGACCACCGCCTCCGCCAGTTTGGCGGCGTGGATTATTGCGCGAAGTCGAGTTATCCATCGCTTAGAGAGGTTCCGGTGACGAATTCCGGCGAGGTTTGAGGTTGTATTTAGAGGGGTCAAGGGATGCCGGAGGTGAAGTGTGAGGGAATAGGGAGAGGAGAAAAAGAATCGGAATGGGAAATGGAGGAAGGTTGGCCGTACATTAGATTGCCGGAGTGGGGCTGAACGGTCAACTGCTTATTGGAAGATGGACGGAGTAGATTTGGATTCTGATTGCTGAAGATCCTTACCCTTCTCTTTACTGGTCGTACGTGCACCTCAATTTTTTTTTTTTTTAAACAGTTTTACCTCCACAATTTTACCCTTGTACTTTTTTGAGTGGGAAAATAACAAATTAGGGTACAATGTTTAGTGGGTTGTATTCCAATTAGGGTATAATGTTTCAATTTTATCAATTAGAATTCAAAGTTTTCAATATTAACCAATTAGGGGTCTTTTGACGAAAATGATAGAAAAATTCGTTAAGTTATAATGTGTCTTACACTTGCAAAACTAGTAAGGCTAGTTTGGTCTTTTCCACTAAACCCTTAATCCAAGATCTTTATCTGAAAAAAAATCAGGTTTTTCGTTCAAACTCCAACCTAGGCGCCACTTCTCAAGGACCTCATCCCCACACTGCCAACCTCCCTCTTACTCCGCCCTAGCACCTGCAGTTGCTGCCCTCCCATCGTCTCTATTCCGACGGATTGCTACAACAATGGCCCCTGACCAAGGTAGTAAGAAATCAACATTTAAATTCAAATATGGAAAAAGGGCCTCGGTCATTTCAATCTCCATTGAAGAATTCGTCAACTTGGTGTCGAATTCATTTCCCTTCTTATAGATCTCCAACGCTGCAGAAGAAGAAGTGACTCGTTGGTGAATGTTACTGCAAGAGTTCCTGATTGAGTTGTGCTAGGGTTTATAATTTTTGCAATTGAATTAAACCATCAATTTGGTTCATTACCGAGATTGATGAGGAGAAGGAGATAAAGAGACTACCTTTTTTTCCTGTTGTTTTCATTTTTCTTCCTGCCTCGTTCTTCCCTACAATGACAGTCCGTTTTAAGAATTTTTTTTTTCAGATATGCTTTATCAATCAAATCTGTTGCATTTTTAGAATTTTACGTTTAGTTATTAATTTTTAAACTTATTTGTTGGTAAATCTTGGAATTCTAATTTTTGAATGAGTTATAATCTTGATGTTGTTGCTGTCTATTGCAGTGGTAGTGGTGAAGGTGATGGTAATGAATTTGGGAAATGTATTGATATTGTGGTTATAGATTTTGGTTGTTGGGGGTGGTAATAATGATGGTGAAGATGTTGGGAAAGGTATTTATGTTGTGTTGTGGTCATGAGTAGTGGTGGAGGAGGTGAGGGTGAGGTGGTGGTGGTTATGGTGATGGTGAGGTGGTTGTAAGTTTGTACTACTAATTATATAGAAGAAAATAAATAATAAACTACAATAAAAAAAAGCTATTTTTTAAAATTAAAGTTTTTTCTTTTGAGGAAAAGCTTTTTTCTTAAACATTAAAAAGTATTCATTGAAAAACTAGACTTTTAATTTTTAATATGATAAGTAATTGTTTAATGTTTTATATTTTATATTTTGTTTATTTGGATGAATGTGTCATATTAAGTTTTTTTAATGAAAACAATATTTGTAAATAATCAAAGAATTATTTACTGAAAAAAATTAGTTAGGATTCATTTAAATTGAAATTAAGAGTAAACTGTGAATTTTAACTCCAAGGATCAGTTAAGTCACATGTAAATTTGAACAGTACGTTCATTTTGAAACTATTTCTTTATTTTATTTTTTACAAATTTGAATATTCATTTAGGAACGAAGGAGTAAACAAAAATGTAAAAATATAAAATAGTACGTTCATTTTGAAACTATTTTTTCATTTGCAAATTTGAACATTTACTTAGGGACGGATGAGTATAAAAAAAAAAAAAAACAAAGTAAAAATTTTGAACAGTATATTCATTTTGGAACTATTTTTTTTTTCAAATTTGAATATTTATAAACGAAGGTGCGTAGCAAAAAACAAAGTCATTTGAACCCAATAAGCTAAAATTTTCTGTCAACCCATACAACAACTGTTCAAAATTACTTTGTTTTTAGGCCTCCGTCCCTAAATGTTTAAATTTGAAAAAAAAAATAGCTTCAAATGAATATACTGTTCAAAATTTTTACTATTTTTTTTTTTTTTTGCAACTCATCCGTCCCTAAGTGAATGTTCAAATTTGCAAATGAAAAAATAGTTTCAAAATGAACGTACTGTTCAATATTTTTATATTTTTGTTTACTCCTTCATTCCTAAATGAATGTTCAAATTTGTAAAAAATAAAATAAAGAAATAGTTTCACAACGGAGTTAAGTATCTAAAAGGTCACTGGCCTATAGAAATTTTTACGAAAAGGTCCCAATTAACGGTTAATGGACGGAAGTTTTAACGGAAGGACTAAAAGGTCCCAATTAAAATAGTTCAAGGATGAAAAAGACTTAGAAAATAGTTCAAGGACTAAAAGGTCCCAAATAAAATAGTTTAAGGACCAAAAATGTACTTTTCTCAACTAATAACTGAATCTCTCAATTATTTAAAATTTCACATGTTCAAATTTTAAAACATTAACATTTCTCTTTAAATAACTGAAACTTTTATAGTATATCAGTTGTTTAAAAAATGTTAAAAGCACTTTAAAAATATTATCAATCCTAATTTTTTACATATTCAAAAGTATAAGATTTCTTTATTACTAATTAATGTACTCCCTCTGTTTCAAGATGATTTTTTGAAAAAAATTAAATTTGCTCTTGAAAGGGTTTTTATTATTATTTTTAACATGTCAATGTTGAATATTATACAAAATGAGCTCTAAATAGTTTTTCAAATCAAGTAGGGTAACAATGGATGGATGCTAAGATGCAATTAATCAGATATATTTAATATTTCTTTAATAAAATATTTTATTATTTATATAATATTCTTGTTTATTACTGTTATGCAAATATGCCCCATACTATAAGTTATATGTTGTTATACCCCTTCAATGTCACGTTAGTAGTTTCGAATGTGCAATTTTTTTCATGTGTGATGCTGACTCATTATTTTTATCAAAATTTTGATTGAATTTTAACGGAGGTCATGATTGTGGGTCCAAAAGTTGAATGTAAGGGTATAATTACATGGATATAAATCCTCATTCTCCCGACTTTTAAAAAGTAGAGAAGACAATTCGGATGGAGATGGATTTAGTTTGTATTAGATGATCTGCTTTGTACTTGAAAATACCAAAAATTAATTATTTTTCCAACCAAGATCATCAAAGTTCAAGCCCGTTCCTTTAGCAAGACAAGTGATGCGTTCGTCTGAAGCTCCAAAAATTTACGGGAAAATTAGGGCCCAAATTCTTACGGTTATTCTACGTATAAAAAAATTATATTTGTTAGAACAAAGAGATGTTAGTAAACGAGAGAACTAAATTAGACGTGTTCCAAAACTTCATTAGCAAATTTAATTTCCTCCTATTTTCCTTAAATTTTTTTTTTTGGATTTCCTCCCACTCTTCTCCTAATTTGACTTTCTCCCATTCTTCCAAGCTAAATTAAATGCATTTCAAAGCTTCATTAGCAATTTTAATTTTAATTTTGCAATAGATTTTAATGAATTATTTACAATATTTACTTTAACATTATTGCAATATTTCTTTTAATTATTCTCATTTATCACTAAAACATCGATGAAATATATTTTTAAATAAGTTGCAGTTATTACTAAAATTTATTACATTACATTATTTTCTTTTCTTTTATTTCAGTTATCTCAATCAATTTAAATATCAAACCAAATTGTGAAAGTTCAAATTTAAATCTTCAAAAGATCTTCTCATTCCTTTACTTGAAACAACAAATCTCCATTGTTGATTCTCAAGGAAAGCTCAAAAATCATCATTGTTGTACTCTCTTAACACTTGGAAATGATAACCCTAGAGATTTGACATTTGCTTTTCTTTTGGGTTTCATGGCTAACTTTCCTGCACAATTCGGAAGTTATCACATTTCCTACACAAGTCTAAACAAAGTACAACAATAAATCAAACGAGATAAAAAAAATAAACCTACTGCATACATCCATTCATACGGACCTCCTTGCAAGGAGGCATGATCCGTACGGACCAATATGTAGTCTGGGACATTGTTCGATTTCCGATTTCTTCAGTTTCAGTTTTGCTTAAAACCCCCTCTTTTATTAAAAACATACAATTTTCTCCAAACTGCACAATTGCTCCTTTTCTTTTTAGACTACAAGGCCACTTGATTTTAAACACACACATACACACATACTCACACCCCTTTCAAAAAAGGGGTGTGTGTCAAAGCCTTTTAGACTACAAGGCCACTTGATTTTAAACACACACACACACACACACACTCGAGGCGTAACCTGACTTCCGAACTCCAAATCTCACATCAAAGCCTTTTGTCAGTGTTTTGGGCTCACAACAAAATGGCGTGGCGGCTCTCTTTTCAAAGGAATTCATCCGTCCAAACATTAAACCACTTTTTCACCTCCTCGAGGGAGGAGGGAGTCCGACGCGCATCGGGCACACGCCAGATCGGGTAATTTCAGTTGGCGACTCTGCTGGGGAGAGGCATTGTTTTAAAACTTCTTTTAAAAGTCTTTAAAACATTGCGAGGGTCAAACTTTCGTTTACCCCTTTTTTTCGAATGTTGTGTTTGTGTGTTACTTTTCTCTGCTTTTCTTGCTTATTCAAAAAAAAAAAAAAAGTGCTTCATATACATTTTGCTCTTTGAAGTCTCTTTTGTTGTGCATAACTTGCCCATAAAATGCTCTCATTTCTGCTTTGTTCATAAAACGTTTTGAGCACCTTTTCTCCTTTTACTCATAAAATGTTTGTGCATATATTCATGTATTTAAGACACATTTTGCAAAACTTCTATTTTGACTCAAAAAAAAGAGAATTTAGTTGCCGCACACTATGCGCACTCTTACCGTGAACACTTTCACACTACAACCCTAAACTCGGGATGGTCTCAGTTGCAGCTCGAAAGGTGTTCCTATGCCTCTCTTGCGCGCACGGGATCATTCCAAACAACCCATCCTCGCCAGTGTCAACCATGCACTATTTGCGTCACACTTTGTCCAAGACTTGGTTGGTTTTTGACCCAATCCGTGTCATGAAGCCTAAATGTATATCCAATATCGATCGTTTTCTAAGTCAAAACCTAAAATTCAAGGTCCCTTGCGAAAGCAAGCTCGGCTTGGTCATCTATTGACCCGATCTTGATTTCTAATGTTAACTTAGTTACTGACCTATATCAGATATATGTCAAAGCCCAATGTGACACCATGCCATCGAGTATTTAATACCCCACCCATGACAAATACGACCTAGTCAAATCTAAAAGTCAAAAATCCCTTGCGAAAGCAAGACAAAGAAAGGCCATGACAACTTTGACCCGATCTTGACTTCAAGATATTGTCTTCGATCGCAGTTAGCATGGCAGGAGCATTGAAACTCATATGACATGCCTGGCCCTTATGTACGTTTCTCCTTTTCCAACCGTTTAGGATTATGAGAAGACATGTTTTAAGTAAACTTGAATAGTTAATAAAATAACAATTGCATGATCCCATTTCTGGAATCTTTAATCTCGACCTTTCACGGGCCAATCTCCAGTCTCGACCTTTTATGGTACAATCTCCGGTCTAGACCTTTCACGTTCCAACCTTTAATCTCGACTATTCACGGTCTAATCTCCAATCTCTACCTTTCAACGGTCTGATCTCCAATCTCGGTCTTTCAACGGTCCAATCACCAATCTCGACCTTTCATGGTCCAATCTAGACTATTGAATAGTCCAATCTCCAATCTCACCTTTCATGGGTCGATCTCCAATCTCGACCTTTTATGGTCCAATCTAGACCAATGAACAGTCTGATCTCAAGTATCAACCTTTCATGGTACAATTTTCAATCTCGACCTTTCAACAACATGATCTTCAATCTCACCTTTCACGGTCCAATCTCCAATCTCAACCTTTCACGGGCCAATCTCCGGTCTCGACCTTTCACGGTACAATTTCCGATCTAGACCATTGAACGGTCTGATCTCAAATCTCGACCTATCACGGTACAATTTTCGATCTTTACCTTTCAACGGTCTGATCTCCAATCTCGCCATTCACGGTCCAATTCCCAATTCCAACTTTTCTCAGTCCAATTTCCCTCGACTTAAAGAGGACATCTCCTGGTTTGCGCCAAAATTGGCCACGTCCTTTTCCTCGACCTCAAAGAGGCCATACCTCATCGACCAATGGCACACCCTCATTCGGATCCTTCCTCAACCTTTATTCTGATTTCGGTCAAATAAAGAAATGAGCTTTATAAATTGATCGCGACTTAAACTTCATGAAATGGCTTTGAATTTCGTTTACAATTTGTCAATCGTCAATCACACGCCATGTCTCTGGTGACCCTCGATTACTTGACAAAGAAGCTCGTGGCCCAAGAGGAGCGTCATCGCCGAGAAATGCAAGCCATGCTCGAATGACATGAAGAGTGTTATTTGGATAATGAGTGACAACTTTCTGATCAGCTGCAACAGATGGCTTTAACTATTTGGGATGGGTTTGATTCAACAAGTAACAATGATTAAGCATCAGTCCAAAAATTCACGTCGAATCCACCTTTAGATGCTCCCTCTCTGATATAATGGGGCTCTTTTACAAGTGGACAAATTGACAAGTTTGAAGACTTTGATGATGGTCCAAGTGTCATCACTTGATACGGCATGAAGCACCCTCGGGTCTAGTTCTCCCCCAACGAAAACAAATTTTTCACGACGATCTGCTAGGCTAGGGGCTACAAAAAAGGAGTCATGCAATCAAACCTCGTAGGTTCTAGTACTTTCCTCATTCAATCAAGTCCTCCTTGGATATTGTAGTTAATCTTTAATTTTCTATACATGAGTCTTCTTTCTTTTCTTGCTAGACTTGAGACATTATTTTGCTCAACAAGTAATTCCCCAAATGATTAATGTCTTGATTAATTGGTGTGAGAAAGTCGACTGATAACTCCCCATACACCTTACCATAACCCACACAAAGGCCTCCATCAAGCCATACACTTTCCAAATCACATCCCTACCAATCACCTTAACCAAGTCAATGAACGGCGGCAAAATCATGAAATAACAAAAGGTTACTCATCATTAAATGATTGTCCTCATGTCGACAATAAGCTAGGGGCTTTCCTTCCTCCTCATACGCATCAAATAATTTTAAGCAGGGCCAAAAATGAAGCCAAGGACCTAGCATCGCTAGTCAGAGGTTTAGCAAATGGACGAATTTAAAAGCGAACAATAGAAATTGTCAAAACCAATAAAGCAGTTTAAGCAAAGGCAAAAGCGTATCATAAGTCCTTGAGCTATATTCAAATTCTTTCTCTCCCTGTGAGAGCAGCGATCAACAGGCAATGGAATCAATAAAGTAGCCATCAAATACGACTTGTCAAGGAATCATTTCAAGGCCCGTGCCTCACCATCCAACCTTCCATCCGAATCCTTTCACCAAAGGAACCACAAATATTCATGCCCTTACCCCAAAGCCAAACACAGATCGGCCTCGAACTACGGCAACCGGAGCTCCTTACCTTAAGGAACGTGGCGACCATAAATGGTCCAATCACAAGCAAATCCACAAACCCGGTCTCATCAATGACCTCTCCTATACACAAACCTTCTTTCACACCTGACCAAATTCGATCCCAGATACCAGTTGACTTTCTCCTCATGATTAATCAAAACATATCAAGTTTAATTGTTGAAAAACCCGAACATCACTAAAGGGTTTTAAGCAATCTTGTGATCATTGTGAATAAAACAAGTTTTCAGATGTCTCGATAAGTCTTCTTTTTCTGCAAAATAGGAAAAATAGAGCTAAACAGCGATTTTACGTCGTGAGGGCTTCTATACCCTTTTACAAACCTTTGTGCGCTTATACTCTCTCAAAAGAGTCAAACCCAAAAGCATGTTTTGTGCCTAAATTAAACAAGGCATTCACACAAAAAGGGACCCATTCCCACCTTCCAAAAAAATACGCCCTTGCAAGTGTACATTACAAGTCATTTCTTTTACATTTCGGTTTGACTGATTGATTTTTAAAAAAAAAATCAAGGTCGATTGCCTCCTTTGCACACATAAGGTACAACATGGATTGGGGCCGCGGCGGATACACTTCGAGGATTTCCTCGAATGACCAAACAGACTGGGGGTTGTGCCAATCATTTTGGACTCTAAGTCAAAACACTTCTTTAAACAGGGGCTTCCAAGTCATTTTCTTCAAGCTAGAGCTTCGCCAAGACGTTTCTTCACACCAGAGCTTTGTTTAGAAAAGGAGCCCGGAGCTTCGTCAAGTTATTTCCTCACACCGGGGCTTCGTAAAATCACAATCATCTCGAGCCAGTGCTTATCCATCTCAACTCTTTCCAAAGACATGGTGAACCAGCGCGATCGGACAAAATGCAAACAAACTCAAAGCCTAATCAAGGACTTTTAATTTTAGGTTGCAATCAATTACCGAGCCTTATTCTTTGGTTTGACCCATAAAAAAAGAACGGTATTTCACAAAATCGCTCTTTCTGGCTTTGAATATCTCTTCGTGAGATTCCTCCTGAGATTTCCTTCTCGTTATCTCCTAGTGAGATCTTTCCGTTATCTCTTCGTGAAATTCTTTCCCGTTATATCTTTGCGAGATTCTCTCTCGAGACTTTGCATCTCGCTCTCCCTCGTGAGATCATTCCCGTAACAACTCCCCATCCAGAGAAATTTCTCTGAAGGACCAAATGGGTTTGATCTAGCATTTCACCTCAGATTTGTTTCAAAATTTATTCCATGACTGAAAAGTCCAGAAACAGGTTCTGGCCGCATCGGGATTTTTTCACCCCAACTATTCAAAAAACCTGCCAAAGCTGTTTCAAGTCCCATATACCATAAAAAACAAAGGAATCATTTCAGGCTCATGCGACATGCACAAAACATAAAAAAAAGTAGAAAAATAGCTCCTAAGTTATTACAAATAAAATAGCTCATTACATGTGAATAAATTGTGCTTAAAAATACAAATATTTTGTTGCTCTTCTCACTAGTATACAAAAAAGAGTCCTACTACGAGTCATCGGCCCGCCGTGCGAGAATCCCGCATCTCGGTGCCTCCGCCGGCACCCCATCATCGTCAGTAAACTCGGTACCCTCCTCAGCCAGAATACTCCATGAAATCTCCGAGTAAGACCGAAAAGGGATCGAAGAAAGGAAAAGAAGACGATCCCTTGGCTTGAGCACTGGACTGGGGAAAGAACTGCGGAAACGTTTGTGCACCTCGGCCATCCTCAAAGAAGCTCCCATCATGGTTGTACCGACCCTGAGTCTGTACGGTAGGCTGTGGATCCGTGCCCGCACCAGGAAAGGGAGTATCAATCGATCTCCTCGAAGGCATTGGCTCGTGGACATTGCACCTCTCGACGACTGCGGGACATCCCCCTCATAAGCTTCTTCGTGAAAGCCTTCATCCCCGGATCTTGACGGGTGATCAAGTCTCACGGTCCGCCAGAGACCTCCATGACAAAGAAACAATAGTCACAAAAGAGAAGACAAAGCGGAAACGGGATTTAGATGCTTCAAAAGACAAAACAACACTCACGAAGCATCACGATCAACCTGGTAGCGGGAGGAACACTGCTCTACGGAATGGGAACGAAAACCCGCCTCCGGGAGGAATCCCTGCGAACATAGGAAAAATCCGCTCTCGGCACGGGGACATCCCGAGGTCGTGATGAGCCACCCCTCATCTCCCTAGACAGCACCTGTGGCGTCCTCAACTTCCTCCTCACAAAGGACCCGTACTCCTCACCATCAAGGACGTAATCAACAGCGTCCACTTTGACCCGATATCTCTCAATATCAAAGTAGCTCATATCGGAAGGGCTCGGCGTATGAGCGGGAGGATCCCTCGGATCACGGGGATCGGCTCCATCACCCATCTTTGCCGGAAAAACCCTCTCCCCAAATACATCACGTCACCAAGTGAGGCCCCACAAGAGTTTCCTGCGCCTGCATCACCCGCATCATATCGAGACCAAGGATATAGGCTGGAAGCTCTCAGGGTTATCCTTCTCCAGGTGCTCCCTCTTCACGCCATCATAATTGAGCGTGATCTTCCCTCTGCCGCCCCGCCTCTTCCTCCAAGGCCGCGTCCAGCAAAGTATGTCGGGGTACCCTAGCAGAACATCATCATGACGGTCCCACTCATAGTCTTGAAACACCTCATAGCACCGCACTGCCACAAAAAAAACGAGATAGCGAGTTCGAAAAGGAAAGGAATGATAATAACACAAAGCCACAAAAGCAAATAAAATCATACCTCCAGAACAAACTCGAAACATCCCAAAGAGCTGGTTGCGCCCCTGCTAAAATTTTTGATAGCAAAGTAGAGCTCAGCTAAGCCTGCCTCTCCCTAGGCAATATCACACACCCTCTCCAAATCCACCTACTCAAGAAGAGGAAAAAGAGTCGTGGTAGCATGATTCGAGAACAAGGTCAAGGAAAGGGCGAACCACAAAAACGGCGCGCCAAGTTGCTCCACGGACACCCACTGGGATCCCGCAAATACCTCCCTATGTTAATCGCGATCTTCGCCTCTACATCGGAATGAAACATGCCCAAACCCTTATGAGGCGTAGGCTCGAATCCCAGCAGCTCAATCAAGTGCTCATCAGACATTCGATCTCTCCACTTCACCGACTCCCCCTTAAAGGAAAGACCGGTAATGGCCGCATAATCTGTGGGAGTTACCGTCACCTCCCCCAGCCAAGGTGGAAATAATGCATGGTATCCCACTGGAAAACTCGGGCAGACAAAACTAAGAACACACCCTTGATCTTCTTAGTCGAAGCCGATTCCTGCCAAGTTCTCCACGAGCTCGTTCGGCCCGAGTCAATAACTAGTCTCAGAGGACTAGGTATCCCCTCCTAGGGATTATCCGGCATGTTCCTCCAAACCTCGACCACGGTCTCAATAGACCCCGTATCTTCATCTTCTTGGCCTTTCCCGACAAAGGAGCCTCATCCTACGGTAAGCACAGCAAATGTATGCCAATAAACTATGATACAAGACATAGCGTGTAATAAGCACTAAATGAAAGAAGAATGACACATATCATTCACATGTTATTTCAAAAGCCCGTTCCCACATGACACATTTTATTTCAAAAGCCCATTCCAACACGACACATTTTATTTCAAAAAACTCGTTCCAACACGGCACATTTTACTTCAAAAAAGTCACGTTCCCACCTTTTGCATGACGACGTGTCCAAAATCTAACCGGAATCGGCTAGCAGGAGGTTATTAACGATCAACTAACCGGTCAAAACCGTTAAGCTGGTTACTTGGGTTAGTAACCGGATTAACAGAAACGGCGGTTAGATTTGGTTAAGGTTAAGGATTTTAAAAAGCTGGCTAACCAGCGGTTTATAACCGTCGGTTATTTAATCGGTTATAACCGTTTAAATAACCGGCAGTTATAACCGCCTTAACCGGCCAAATTCAAAATACTCCCAACGGCTACCCCAAGTCCCCAACGGCTATAACCGCTTGTTATTTAACCGGTTATAACTGTTTAAATAACCGGCGAGTTATAACCGCCTTAAGCGACTGACCAAATTCAAAATACTCCCAACGGCTACCCCAAGTCCCCAACGGCTACCCCAAGTCCCCAATGGCTACTTTGACCCCCCAAGCCCCATTCAAATTCCCAAGGCAACGGCTACTTGGCTGCCCCCCATCCGTCCCTCCCAGGCAAGGCTCCCAACGGCCACTTGGCTGGCCAGTCCCCTCCCCAGCGCTCAGTCCCACACCCACTGCCCGGCTCCCCATTAAATTAAAAAAAAATCTTGGAAAAAATAAACCCTATAAATATCACCTCCCTCCTTCCCACTATTTCATTTTCACCTTACTTCTCTACTTCTACTCTCTCTCTCTACTCTCAAATATCCTAAGCCTCTCTCATACTCTCATATTTGATTTTCAGATAGTTTCCTTACAATTCCCAGTTAGTTTTTTAACGAAATTAATATTGTTTTTCTATTTCGAGAATTCCAGTCAGTATTTTAGCAATTCCAATTAGTTTTTAAAAATTTCAGTTAGTTTTTTGAAATTCCAGTCAATTTTTAACGTTTTCGGTTAGTTTTTAGGAATTCCGGTTAGTTTTTTAGAGTTTCCAATTAGTTTTTTTAACATTTTCGGTTAGTTTTGAATTTAGGTTAGTTTTTGAAATTATAGTCGAGTTTTTTAATGTTTTCGTTAGTTTTTAGGAATTCTAGTTAGTTTTTAGAGTTTCGATCGGTTTTTAATGTTTTCGGTTAGTTTTTAGAATTTCGGTTAGTTTTTGAAATTCCGTCGGTTTTAACGTTTCCAGTTAGTTTTTCGAATCTCGGTTAGTTTTTGAAATTCCGGTCGGTTTTTAAAAGATTTTCGGTTAGTTTTGTTTTAACAAAAGTTAGCATTTTTTTTGAATTCCAGTCTGTTTTCTAACGAAAATGTCTTCTTCTCGAAGAGGCAAGGACGTTGTTGGTTCTTCCTCCCATCATAACGAAGAAGAATCTGATTTTTTTGCAAAACCATTTACACAAAATGAACAAGATGTGGATGAAAATGTTGTTGAAAGTGGTATAAGGGGTAGGGGCGGCCGAGGCCGAGCTCGAGGTGGTCGTGCTCGGGGACAAGAACAAGAACAACAGCCAGCGGTGCTACGTTCACGTGCCGCTAGAGAGTCTACGTCCACACTTTTACAATTCATTTTCGAAAAGAGCAAATTGATCCCGATGACGACCGCTATTATCTAGCGCGTTGCAACTATTGTACAAAATCCTAACCATTTACGAAGGGTGGAGGGCATGGGTCACTTAACGCCCACACACGCACACAACATCCCGATAAACTTGGCATTTCGAGTGGTCAAACTCAATTAGCTCCAACCACCACCCAAGGTTCGTCTTCCGTCCTATTTAAATTTAATAAGGTCATTTATAGGCAAGAATTGGCCAAATTTATTTGTGTTAAAGGACTTGCTTTTAACTTTGCGGATGATGAATTTTATGAAAGATTTATACGACTTTCTTTAAATCCCGCCGCCTCAAGAGTACCACGTTCGACTCTCGTACGTGATATTCATAAGGTGGTGTTGACATATCAAAAAATTGCCGATGGTTGGAGTGATCATTGGCAAAGAAATAGTTATTTAGGTGTTACTTGCCATTGGATAGATTATTCTTGGACTATCCAAAAAAGATTAATTGCATATGAAAATTTTGATCCCCTCATACCGCCGAAGCAATTTATTCAAAAGTTGCGTGGAATTTTTTAAAATATAAGATTACGAATAAAATATTTACTATTTCTTTTGATAAGTACTAGTGCTAATACCGCTAGTTTACCGGATTTCCTATGTAGAGTTTGTCAACCGTCATTTGGTGGTAAGTTTGTTCATATTAGATGTTTATGTCATATTATTAATTTATGTGTTAAAGATGGTTTTGCATGCATTAGAAGCACACATGTTTCCCCAATTAGAAGGCTACTTGAATATATTTCTAGAAGAAATAGTTTTACAAAAAAATGGATTAAGTTTTTAAGAAATCAAAATCTTGGTGACAAATATTTTACTTTCGATGTTTCAAGCTAGGTGGAATTCCACCTATAAAATGTTAAAAGATGGTTTTGAGTATAAAAAAGGCTTCTTATGGATTTTTTTGCTACACTTGGTAATAATCAACCTTTATTTGCTTATCAATGGAATGCATGCACTAATTTATTGTAAATTGCTAAATATTTTTAACACCGCTACTTTGGCATTATCTGAGTTTGTTATCCAACTTCCATTTTGGTTCTTGAGCAATGTGTTGCAATTTTTACTAGTTTTAATAAATTTAAAAAGATTGCTTTGTTTTAAAAGATTGCATTTTTTCCATGAGACAAAAGTGGATTAAATATTTTGCCTTTATTCCGTCTTTATTTTTGGTTGCAAAAGTATTAGATCTCAGTGTTAAATTAGATGGAGTTGAAAGCAATTTTAGCTTTTTATTATTTCAATTTATACCCCAGAATTGACAGTGATAATGATTCTCTGTCGAATATTATTGCTTTACTACAAAAAATGATTTGGTGTTTCTTTTTAACGAATATAATGCAATTCATAGAAATTCTTCTCAAAATGTTGGCTCAAGTACTTCTTCTCAAGATGTTGGTGGTAATTTAGTTGAGGCGGATCCGTATCATTTTTTTGCTAATTTGTATAGCAAAAAATACGTCATCGAGTAGGGACTTCTTCTTCCTCTAACATTTCCTTGGAGTTAGAAACATATTTCAACA